>JAUDYJ010000005.1:42015204-42337704 GCA_030761175.1 Masticophis lateralis | reverse complement strand
TTGATTTGTTGTAAGAATTGAGGAAATGTTGTGTTTCATAAAATAAAATGCTTCGTTGCTCCTTAGTGAGAAACGATGAGATTTCCTCCCCTCTTATTCATTTCCATTGCCTGCTTGCCCCTCCTCACTCTTCAGTTATTTATGGTGGTTGAATTGTTTCATAGATCGTTCAAGCAATGCCCAGTGTTATCCCACTGATAAGTTCAAAACAATGTCACTGTGACCTAGAAGATAGAAAAACACTGCTTCCTTTTAGTGATGCGGCTATATCTGCCTACAGCGATAAGCTTGGGGAACATTGTCTTAGAAACCGTACGGGAATTAAAATTTCCTTTTAAAATTTTTGACCTGGTGTGTATCGAAAGACATGTTTACAGTAATTAAGTTCTGAAAATTTTAAATTATTTTTTGTACCACTTTATTAAGTACAGTGTTGAGGTTTTTTGTTATTTCCATCTGAAGAGAAGATATGTACTAACCTAAATTGTTATGATTAATAAATGTAACTATTTCTCTCCCTTCTAGGTTATGGTGGAAAACTCTGATTTTACCCCATCACAAGTTGGATGCCTTTTTACTTTCCTTGCTCAACAGCTTGCTAAACCAAACAACACATTGTTTGTGAATAGGATGCTATTTGACCAGGTAATACGAAGAACCATAAAATGGGCAAAGTCTATGTTGAATTATAAAATGATTGCATGAGTGGGATGCCATCTAGTTTGTAATTATTATATCTACTGTTTCAGAAAGTTTGAGATAAATTATGAAGATTTGAATGCAATGTTTTTAGAAAGGGTATGTGGGAAACTAGGAGATGTTGAAAAAGAATAAACACATATTGTATTGGGTTTTTGATGTTCCATTTGCATTTCACAGCATTAAGATATTTTAGAAACAGGGATCCTATTCCCAAATGTTGTAATGATTTGTATGTCCTTTAGTGGAAATGCTATAATAGATAAATTTGTAAAATGTGATACTGTGCTTGAGAAATGGAGCAGAAATATGTATATAATAACATTTTCTTTTTTGTTCAGGTCCTTGAATTTCTCTGCAGTCCTGATGATGATTCACGACATTCTGAAAGACAGCAGGTATGAATCGTTAGGATAATATTATCCATGCTGTGAAAATGATTCATGGTTAAGGAAGAAAGATCATTACTAAAAAAGACCATACTATAGAGCAGAAATGCTAAAACTAGAACTCCACACTGAGAAACAATCAGCTTCTAGAAAACTGCTAAGAGCTTATATATTTAATCAAGACATATTAATAGTTTTCAGAATCACATAAATTATAGCAGTTCAGATTCTTCACACCAAAACTAGAAATTCAATATGATCAAATATATCCCAGAATAACACAGTCTGGTATTACATTATGATACATAGTTTGGTTGTCACTGTCATAGTTAATACTTAGAGAGTGATTGAAGAAGTAGATTACATTATCAAGAGGTCTACTTTTCTATATATATAATGTCGTTTTTCACTTCAGTTTTTCAAATCCCCACTAGTGGAGATAACAGTGCTGGATTGTATCAGAAAAGTAGTGAAGTTGGACTCAATTACTCTTTTTCTAGACTTGATTATTCAATTGAAGTTCAGGAAGAAAAAGGGGAGACATGCAATTGTAAGAGATTAGAAGGCTAAAGCATGGAAATAAGATTGTGATAAGTACAGAATGTGGTTGAGAGTAAAATTATCTCACTTCATATTATATGAAACAGGTCTGATCATGCTTGGGAACATGATTATGTTTAATCAACTACTCCAAAATTATAGCTTCTCTTGATTTCATCCTTGATCAAGACACATACTAAGAATAAGGAAATTATATGTTGTCCTCAGCAGGGGCGGGTTCCAAATCCTGTCACTACCAGTTAGCTCATGCGCAGAAGCGTCCGGGCAGGTGGGCGGGGCCTCCCGCCACTACCAGTTCGCCCGATCCAGTGGTGGGTTGCCCCCCAGTTTGGACCTGTTCGCAAGAACCGGTAGTAAACCGGCAGGAGGCTCTGCCCACTGATCCAACATCATCTTAGGTGATCTGCACATGTGCAGGCGCGTGCGAACCGGTAGTAAAGATACGTAGAACCCATCCCTGAACCCACCACTTGTCCTCAGGCAGGAACTGAAAAATTCCAAAATTAAACTTCACGTCAGAAAGATCTCTACTTATGTAAATACGTATATTGCAATGAACAAGCAAAGCTTAGAAGAACATAATTTACTCCCTGATGTCTGATGCTTTTTTCATATGTAGACATAATCTTTTATTGTAGAGGATAAATGATGTAGGGTCTGTGAAGGATTTTAACACAATATTTATAATTATATTGTGCTAATAGGTTCTTTTAGAATTGCTTCAGGCTGGAGGTATAGTACAGTTTGAAGAAAACAGACTCATTCAAATGGCAGAAAAAGCTGAATTGTAAGTTTCTGCGTACCATTTCTAATTTATTTTACTCCTTTACAACCACTCTGATAAATCCAGGATTTTTTAAAAGAAATTTTTAATAGTATTATTATAAGATACAAATAGTATTATTTTAAAACACAAATGATACATTGTATTATTGAATACAATGATATTTATGTTGACTGGATACTATTAATGCTTTGATAAATTAGATAACTAAAACCTTTAAACATTAAGGAAAAAGCTTTATATCCAATATATACTCCAAAATATTAATGTTAATAAACTTAGATAGTTTGCTTAGATTTTACATTAAAAACCAAATATGGCATTGACTAGGATTGTGCCACCAGCATTGGCAGTAAAATGACAGTTTTTTTCCTGAGAATTAAGAATAAGAATAGAAGTTAGAGGCTGCTTGGAGGCCTGTTCACAGTTTTGGGGAGTTAAGGGTAGAAATGGGATGTTTTGTCTTCCACTCCTATTCCCAATTTTTATACCCCTGAAAAAGCTCAAAATATTAATCCCATTTATCTCCTGATACCATCATCTCACTTGAAGGTATTCTGTGACAGTCAAATTGGCTAAGAGAGTGTGTTTTAGATCTGGTCAATAAATCAATGTCTGCCTTTTTAACTATGTCTGAAGCCACTTTTTACGAATGCTTACAATTATATTATTATATTAATCAACAGTTGAATACATATGATTTGCGATCTATCTGATTTTTATGTCAGCATTTTAATCAAAAGAATCATCTCTGTCTTTCTAAAAGATATATCTGTGAGGATTATCTGTGAGGATGTTACCATATATCATATTCTTTTTCTTATAATTTCATTTTCTTATTCCAACAATAAGAAAATGAAATTATAAGAAGAAGAATATGATATATGGTAACATCCTCACAGATGGAATCTTTTGCTTCTTTAACTTGATCCAAATTGGGGCTGAAATCCTTTATCTGCAGAAGATAAATAGAACCAGAAGAAAAAAAAAATACATGAGGTGGTTGCTTGGCAACTGCTTTCAGCTGTGAAATCTCTGTTCATCCTCATTGCCTTGTCACTGCAGATGCACTTCAGTACTTAGCACACTATATTGTATAAAATTGTGGCCATGAGATTAAATTTCTGGTGATTACAACTTGACCTACATCCTACTTCTCCAGATGTTGAAACAGTCTCGGTCTATTAGCTTTAAGATTTGTTTTTATAACTGTCTGATTCTATTATCAGGCTGCTGTGAAATCATAGCAACATTTATGCTCTAAGAGATTAAAATATCTGAACAAGTTTGTCTGATTAACTCCCTACCCAGGGAGGGAGAGTTTGCTTTTTTAAAATAGTAAATAGCTTAATAGAAACTGGAAAATAACATGGGTTCAGCTCTATATTCACAAAGAAATTGGTCTTTCCAATTATCCTTTGCATAGCATTTCATTGTGTAAACTAACAAGAGTTATTTTACCTATATCCATTTAGTAATTCTGTTTATAATCAGTTTTAATATTTTTACATGGTACATTTTATATATTTGATTTTTATCCTGCCATATCTTTATAAATAACTCAAGGAGGCTAATATAGCTAATTGCTCTTCCTATTTTCCCCAAAACAACCCTGTGAGGTGAATTGTGAGAGAGAGAAACTAGCCCAAGATCACCTACTTGACTTTCATGCTTAAGGCAGGACTAGAATTCAGTTTTCTGATTTCTAGGCCAGCCCCTTATTCATTACACCAAACTTTGCTTGTTATTTATATCATAATCATGATATTTTGATTATATTGTATAAGCCAATTTATCAATGAAATTAATGGATGTATATGTTAAAATTAATATAAGCAGTTACGTTTTCTAAACCTTTATACTGTATATCCCCAAAATAAATATAAACTGTAAACTAAAAGTGCTCTTAATTCTTTACTAGAATGGAATTCCATCGGTAATCTGATCATAAATTTCTATTATCAGTGAAATTAAATGGCATTTGTAACTCTTTTGCCCATTAAAAACCCAAATCTCACTGAAGCAATGCCTTTATTATGGTAAGCAAACTTTTACAAAATCTCTGCTTTTGTAAAAGCTGGAATTTCAGGCAATTCAAATCAGGAAAATAAAAGGGGAAGAATGATTATTTATAAATCTGTTTGTCCTATATTATTTTACAAGGCTTACTTCTGCTCATAGCTGACTGAGAAGTTTGTATAACTCATTCTGTAATTAGGTTAAAATTGTACAATAACATAAAATAGACACACACACACCCCACCAAATTTTTAGCACCAATCAGAATACTTAACCATTCTCTCCCCTAAAAGAATGATCCGTTTCATCCTTCACATACTGAAACCTAGTATGATCGCTGGGAAGATGCTATATCAGAGACAGGAAGCTGCAATAGTGAAAGCCAGATCCCACAGGGACATCATCTTTTAGATGTTAATGAGTGGCAGAATCCACTAGAAATTGGCAGTTCTGAAGATACTGATTACATTATCAGATAGCATTAGAGAACCTCTAGGAAAGCGTGTGCATTTTATCAAGTACGGAATATTGTCAGATTAAAGTAAAAGTTCTTCCAAAATTTATTGTTAAAAAAAAGAGCAAGCAAATACTTGATCCTCCTCCACTGTTTGAAAATAGAAATTCTGGTTGTTAAATGAATTCTGTAGAGAGGCATAGAATGATGAGAGACCATTTCTAGACCCTTTGAAACTATTTTAAATCCTGCAGCACTGTGACCTCCAGTGTGATCTGAGCTTCATTTAAATTCAATTAATTCCTATTTTGGTTGAACAAAAAATGCAAAAAATGGTATAGTCTCATGTCTATAGCAGGGATTTTGAGTTGCTAATATAAAACATTTGTTGTTGTTCTCTTTGGATCAAGCTTGTCTCCTCTTTTTTATTTATTTTTATAGTTTTGGTACTAGTGTTACTTTAAATATGCCTGGCTTGAGTGTTGTTAATTTTAAATTAAAAAAGAAAGAATGTAAATACTGCATGTAATTCATGTAATAAAATTCTAGTGCTAGTTGAACTCTCTCTAATTTTCTTTAGTATTAAGTAACTAAGCTCCTTCAGGTTACAAAGACAATTAACTGATATTTCTAGGAAAAAAGAGGCAGGTAGAATAGATACTGTAGTTAACTTCTAAAAAAAATAAGTGAAGATAGAAACAGCAACCCCATATATGAAGAAGCTTATATTAGGTAAAGGAAGCACATGTGACTTCCCTCCTCCCCTTTCACGATCATGTTAGATGTCACTGATCTAAAAGGCTTTGCTTTTTCATGAGATAATTTTTTGATTTTTTTAAAAAAAAGACAGGCGATACATTTATCAAGTATGACATTAAAAATTGCTGACAGAGCTCAAGGTAATCTATTTATTAGTTTGTCTAATAATCACTTGTCAGTGTTGACTTCTGGGGACTGCTTGAATAAGCTTTCGTGGCAAGGTTTTTCTGAAGTGGCATGCTTGCTAGGGCTGAGAGAGAGTAACTGTCCCTAGGTTACCCAGCTGTGTGTGCCTAAGGTGGGACTAGAATTTATGTCTCCAGTTTATACCCTAGTATAGTGTTGGCTAACCTTTTTGCCGTCGCGTGCCAAAAGTGGGGGGAGCGTGGGGGGTCATGGGTACGTGTGGCCACATCCATAATTCAATGCGCCCCACCCTCCCATGCATGCGCACATGACTCCCCACACTTCCCCCTGCTTTTTGCACAGTGGGCCCTGTAGGCCCATTTTTCCCCCTCCCCAGGCTCCAGAGGCTTTCTAGGAGCCTGGGAAGGGCAAAAACAGCCCCCCCCGGAGGCCTTCCGGAGGCCAGAAACAGCCAGTTTCCCAACTTCCGGTGGGACTGGAAGGCCTGAAAATCAGTTGCCTGGTGCGCGCATGCGCACTGGAGCTGAGTTAGGACAACACTCACGTGCCCACCAAAATGGCTCTGCGTGCCACCTGTGGCACCCGTGCCATAGGTTCGCCATCATGGGCCTAGTACCTTAACCACTACGCCAAACTGATTCTCTTATGTTTAATAAGCAGTAAAATAATAGCATCAAATATTAAGATAGGAAAAACAGGACATGTTTTATAAAACTGCTCTTTTTTATGGATGCTTATGTCTAAAAAGCACTTAGCTATAATTCTTTCATTTCAGTTACCAAATCTGTGAATTTATGTATGAACGGGAACATCGCTATGATAGAATAATTGATTGCTACTTGCATGATCCCTTGAGAAAGGTAAACACGACATAGTACAAGTTATGGAAGAAAATTCAGATGAGATCTATTTAATTTTTCAGCAGCTTTTCTTTATTTTTGGGTGATGGAGAAACTTGCTTTTTAAAAATAGATTTTTTAATAGAAATATGCTAAAATGCAATAGTGGTGAATGTTAAAATGGTACATAAATGATATATTTTCAGTGCCTTGTTGCTTTATTAATGATACATTTTCAGTCCTATGTTTCAGCATGCAATATATGAGGATCAATCATTTAATTTGAAAGAATGTTTTTGTAATGTATTTTTCTTTTTTGTAACCTTTCCCATATATCTTTTAAAGGAAGAAGTTTTCTCCTATATCCACAATATTCTTTCCATTCCTGGGTATAGTACAGAAGAAAAGCAATCTGTGTGGCAGAAAACTATGAAACATATTGAGGTAGGTCTTAAATAAGGTGATTATATATCTTAAATTCCATATGTAGTAATACTGTATAGCTGATATATCCTAATAAATTAATATAAGTGAAAACAGAATAAGACCATATTTCTAATATTTAAATTAATTTGTCTCTAAATGGAATTGATCTGATTAACAATAATTACTTTTGAGGATAAAAAGCTTCATGCATTAACTGACCTAAAGTTAATTAGACATGTTGGTTCTTCGGATCAGTCACTATACAGAATAGCTTAAAAGCATTTGTAATCAAATATCCACAGATGAACAAGACTATTCTTAATGGAATTTCAAGATTCACTATAAAAAACCATGGTTCATCTTTCTCTTGTTTTTTATTTTCTGAAACTCTTCTCAATATCCGCATTTAGTGTTACTATGAAGACACTGAATGAGTGGTGGTTACAACTGGTCTTCAAAGCTCCAAATGTTCCAGCACCCTTGCAATCACATGGTTATTATCTGGGTGCTTGGCATCCAGCTCACATGAGAGTTGCAGCATCTCAAGGTCACTCGATCAGAATTTGTGACCTTCACTGCCAGCTTCTAATAAGGAAAGTCAATGGGAAAACCAGCAGGGAAGGTTGCAAATCACCCCCACCAGCTTCCCTGTATTTGCACCATGCCTCTCCTACCACACCTTAGACACCCTCCCTTGCTGCACTAGCCACTCCACATGTCTTGCTATATTCATGTTGTACTTCCCTCACCACTTGAGTACCCTCACACATCTTCACTCACCCAGGAGCAACCATCACAAATTATGCTAAGTGCTCCATCTCTTGAACCATTCACATACTCTGTCCTACCTAGCAGTTGCTATCCAAGTTCCACCGTGCTCACAGCACATTACCCCGTCACTCACCCTCAGATATTCTCCCCAAGCCTTGCTGCACTTGTGCTGTACCTCCCCTGCCATTCTCACACCTTCCCACAGTCTCTTCCACCCAGCAGCAGCTACCCAACTACTGCCATACTCATGACATGCCGCCACACAGACCCCGTCTTCCATCCAGCAGCAGCTACTCAAGCCTCATTGTGCTTGCTCTGTGCTTTCTTGGTCACCCACACACCCTTTGCTCCCTCTCCCATCCAGCAGCCCTGCTTGGCCTGCTTGCAAGCCTTTGGGACTAGCAACCTTCTGCTGGCTTCCCTGTTGATTTTGTCTGTTGGAAGCTGACGGGAAGTTGTGAGGAGATGTTCACAGGACGACGGCGGTTATATGCTTAGCAACAGCAACATGGGCTGTAGAAATTGGTATTGATAAGCGGCGCAGTCATGTGATATTGTGATTTATGACCGCAATGCTTAATGATACAAATTCCTATCTGAGTTGCTGTCCTAGCTCAAGGACTATATCCAGCTCTAGACCTCAAGGCTTATAAGATCCATAGTTTTCCATTTCCCTAGTGGTATGTTTTCTAAAGAAGAAAGCCTTTCATACATTGAAGAGATCATGCTGGATAAGGAAGGATGATGACTTCAAAGTGCTTGTTCAAGTCTGGGACACAGTTGCAGCCCTGCTACATACATACATACAAACAGACTCCAGGTTTGGCGTATGAAGGCCCCTGAAGGATCATGCTGCACAATAACCAAAAAATAAAACTAAAATTAGTATGTATAAACATAAACATAATAAGGACTGATACAGTTGTTCTAAAAACTGTAGTATAACTTGGGAGTTATAATAGGAGAAAAAACTAATAGTCTCAGCTGACTACAGCTAAAGGAAAGCATTAGCAGTAAATTGGATATATGAATGTGGGAGGGAAGAAAAATACCTATTTCTTTTTAGCCTCTAGGATGCTTCTGAAAATATGAAAACAGCCATGAGCTTTCTTGGTTGCCTAATTATTATGCATGTGATCATTCTTATATTAGGTAATAAATATGAAAGCATGAATTACTATTTAAGTTGTTAGCCACATAAATTGGATAGAAACTATATATGCAGATTGCAGATACATGCTGAAAAACTGGTTCTGCAAATTAGTAAAGTGTTAAAATGTTCACCCTTGATAATGGCTTTCCAGTGTAAATATCCTTCATGTATGTCTAAATCACAATATTTCCACAGAATTTTTTATGGAAATATGCATAAAATAGCAATACTAACCAATTATGCATACAGTACTTTAATCTTAATTGGACCATAGTCTTTCATTGAAATTTAATATAAAAATGCATATGAAAACTAGTTAATTATGGTAAAATCCATGGGTTCTGAAAACAAATTCCTACTTATTTAGTATAAAGCTAGAAAAAACTGCTTGAATGTACATAGAAGTCAATGAGACTCATGGAAAATTCAGAATAGAGAATTTGATACCTTAAAGGTATCAAAGGCAACATTTATTCTTCAGTGAAGAAAAAGAAACATAATCATAGAAATACTTATCTCTGTCCTTTATCACCTTACTTTGCTAATATAAAAGGAAAGAAACATTTGGAATAGAATTCAGAATAAATTCTGAAATATCACAAACTGAATTAAAAGTTCATATATTTAATCCTGAAATTCATGGATCTGTAAAACCTTTTTTTTTCTTTTGCTTAGGAGCTGACATCAGTGAGTCCTTTTAAAACAGCAGATCTTATTTCTATTCATTTCAGTGACGAGATTGAACAAATAATTCAGATTCTACAGGTAAAGATTTATTAAGCAATTGCATTGATGTGTAGTGTTTTATCACAAAAAATAATTTTTCACTTTCCTAAATTTAGAAGAGTCTGTTTTTCAAAAGTCTAGATGTATAATAAATTATAATAAATTAAACCAGAGGAATTTTTTTCTAAATTAAAAAGGGGTAATATATGTCCAGTCAACAAGCACAGTTTTCCCAAGTACTTTGTAGAGATGCCCCATGATGAAAGTATTCCTGAATTAAAGCATACAAGACCTTAAATTCCATATACTGCTGTGCTTTCCACCTTGACTATGATACTCTTTTATTAAAAACTGCAAGTGAAATATTCTTGCCAGCTTTTTAAAATTAAAGCTTAATTGTACATCCTAGATTCTGATCCTAATCACCTTTGATACAGTACCTATGGGTTAGAAATATTATGAACTAATTTCACTGTTCTTCTTTTTTAAATCAACATACTATGTCTCTGAGTAGAACAATACAAGATCCCACAGAACACAATGAGCTTTGCTTACAAAAAACCAGGTATTCAAAAGTAACCTTTGCTTACTGCCACACATTTGTATGAATGGAATTAGATCCCATTGAACTGAAATAGATCATTTTTCAAATGTTTTTGTAACAATAATTCAAAGGTGGAAATTGACTGGTTTAAAGTACATTTCCCTCTCCATTGTCATATATACATATGCACACATATAAATGTAATAACTGATGTACTTGTTATCTTGGCATCAAAGACTGGTAGATTAGAAAGAAGCAAAATTTTTAGGAGATAAATTTGGGACCTTCAAAGTCTTCTACTCCAACCCGCTGCTCAAGCAGGAAACCCTATACCATTTCAGACAAATGGATGTCCAAACTCTTAAAAACCACCAGTGTGGGAACATCCACACAACTTCTGGAGGCAAGTTGTTTCACTGATTAATTGTTCTGTCAGGAAATTTCTCCTTAGTTTGGGTGTTGGCAACCCACGGCTTCAGAGCTGTATGTGTCTGTTTCGTCCCCCTGCTGTGGCCCAAACACAGGGAGCCACAAAACCTGGGTAGGCATGGCTGGGGCGGTCATCTGACTGGGTGGGAGTGAGTGATGTTGAGTTTGCCACGCCCACCCAGGTTTTGTGACCCCCGGTATTTTCTGTGGGAAATGCGTCCAAATGTCTCTTTGAGTGTTTAAGGTTGCAGACCCCTGCCTTAGTTCCAGGTTGCTTCTCTCCTTGATTAGTTTCCATTCATTGCTTCTTGTCCTGCCTTTAGGTGCTTTGGAGAATAGATTGACCTCCTCTTTTTTGTGGCAACCCCTTAGATATTGGAACAGTGTGATCATGTCACCCATGAACCTTCTTTTTATTAAACTAGACATACCCAATCCAGTGGTGGGTTCCTCCTGGTTTGGCCTGGTTCTCCCGAGCTGGTAGCGGTGACAATATGATGTTACCGAACCGGTATCCTTCCCCTGCCACGCCCATGAAGCCAGACCCACCAAGCCACACCATACCCTCAAGCCACGCCCACAGAACAAGTAGTAAAAAAATTTGGATTTCACCACTGCCCTAATAATCTTTGCTGCTCTTCTGTGCACTCTTTCTAGAATCTCAGCATTTTTTTTATATCATGGGAACCAAAACTGTGGTCCAAGTGTGTTGTTATGAAGGCATTATAAAGTGATACCAACATTTCACATGATCTTGATTCTATCCCTCTGTTGATGCAGTCTAGGACTGCTCTGGCTTTTTTGGCATCTGAGCACACTGCTGGCTCATATTTAAGTGATTGTCCACTAGGACTTCAAGATCCCTCTTGTAGTTACTAGGTCTTTTGAGGCAAAAATCTGATACAAATATAACAGATTAAATAGACCTGCTTTCCATATCCCGATCAGTCTCACTTTTCTGTTTCTCCCTCCCTCACTCCTTCTCTTTTCATTCTAAAGAAAGGCCGGGAATCCTAAGTCCTTTTATTGGCTAGATGACAAGATTTTTTTCCACCTGCTTCTCTATTAACCGTAACCTCAGCTCCTTCCATTCCATAAAACACTTACAGAGCAGTTCATAAAATGAACTCAGATGTAATACAATATAGCTAAAATCTATACCATCATGAAATGCCTTTAGAAGAACTATGTTTGAAGCTAACTTCAAATGATATTTATGTCTTGTATATTGATCTTTTTACTTCCCTTGGAACTTGTTAAATGTTCTTTCCTGATTTTTTTCAACTTTATATTTCATTTTGTCTGTGTGTTTGTTTGTGTGTGTGTGTGTGTGTGTGTGTGTGTGTGTGTGTGTGTGTGTTTTAAATTGCAACAGGACAAGCCTAGAAAATGCCCAGAATTTTTCACAGCACAAAATATGCATTTAAATAACATTAAAGGTACACTTCCCATTTTAAAGAAAAGTTGTTAACAACCTAGGAAACATATTGTTATATGCCAAATCTCATCCAGTCTTATGGCTTCGTTTCTTTGTATGAAATTTCACAGTGCAAAAATATACATATTGTCTATATTTTAAAACAGTTGATTTTTTGAAACAATAAATAGAACACAGTACTGTATTTAAAAAACTTTTTCACATTATAAGAACTCATCCATGCTAAAATTATAAGGTACACATCCATGTCTATATACAAAAGCTATTGGATGCATAGTTATTAAGAGTAAAACTGTTACCTAGATTTCTTTTTATAACTATCCTTCTGATTTCCTCTTAGATTTGTTTTGTAAGCAGAAACATTTAGCCATGACAATATAGCTAATTAATTTGTTAATAATTCCTAGATTTATCTATTTCTATACATACTTCTGTTCTATGAAATCTTCATCACTTACCAAAGATCAAGTTTTTACATCTTGATTTACTGTGTCAGTTTCAACAAATCCAGATTCATCTATTTGCCTATCAAAATCTTTCTACGGCTCTTTTAAAGAAGTTGCAATAATTTGTTTGCAAACATGTCAGAGGAATTAAAATCCCTTGTTTGTTTTTCCCACTCACCCTTTTCTGTACTTCTGTTATGCTACTGCTTTTCAACAGTCAAAATTCATTCCTGGTCAAACTGTAAACCAAGATGAATTCCACCAGTAACATAAAACACCACTTTCTAAAGAAATGCATGCAAATTTTCTACACTTTGGATTATATATTTCAGTTATTGCAGAATAAAATGAATAGTGTAGCCTCAGTGTAATGACATTGCCTGAAACTTACTGTGATGAATCATAATTATAGTGCCAGTTAAATAAACGGAATGTCTTGTGCTTAGTACTTCTCTTCAGTTTGAAATCGACAGAATATGTAAGCAAGATGGGCTTCTTATGACTGGAGACTAGAATGCCAAAGTTCAAAATATTGGGAGGAAAATGTAGATTGATTGTATGGCTTAGAAAACCAAAACGAAGCAGAACAACTTACTACAATTCCAACAATTTCTCCATAGCTAATACAGCCCTCAAATAACCAAAGCAAATGCCCATATATATGGACATCACCAACTAGGATACATAAAAATTAAATTAAGCATATTATTGCTAAATGGAGATGGAAAAGCTCTGTTATAGCATCATACATAGCCAGATGCTGACTGCAGAACAGATAATAAACTACTTATGTAAATTCAGAGATAAGCTAAAGAAGAAGAAAGCCAGTCCACAATATGATGTTGAGCATGTATCTGCTATTTTAAAGAGTACATCTAGAGTTGTTTTGAAGTCCTAAACTACATTGATTGAGAAATGAACTTAAAGAAGTTGTAAAGATAAGTGTGAAAAGAGACTATCAACAGAACAAACCATAGATAGCTTAAAAAGAGATGCCAAAGCTAAGAAAGAAACATATCACAGGGAGGAACTTAAGACAGAATTTCAGAGAGCTGTTAGAAGATACAAAAACAATATTACAACAATATCTGTAAAGGCATTGAAGATGGAAAGAGACATGGAAAAACAAAGTCTTTCAAAAGATTTGTGAATGCCAAAGGAGGTTTCAACCTTGTATTAGTATGCTAAAGGACACCAGTAGTAACATAGTAACCAAAGCAAAGAATATCAAAGAAAAATAGAGGACATTGAAATATAGTATACTACAGGAAAATTTCAAACCAAAGATATATGGACTGTACAGATGGAGAACTAACTGAGCTGATCACTTATGTCTCTTTGAAGTTCAAGTCTGCATTCTTTTACAATATGAGAACCCTGACTGAATAGAGAAATGACAAATTGGTTTTTCCTAAGAGGACTGAGGGAGATTGGAGAATGGATTTATTTTATTTAATTGGAAACCACGTCTATCTGGACTTTCGTTGGAAAGATAGATTGATTGTGAAGATGGAATTTATTATTTTTACTTAGACAATAGTTGATAAGCAATGGCATTAAGAAGCAAATGTGGATATTTGATCCAGGATGAATTACTCTTAACTCTTGGGATGATTTGGGATAGAAAAAATAAATTTTCTTGATGGTAAATTTTCTAAATTGACTAAGAATAACAGTTTGTTAACAGAAAGTTTTAAAACTTTAGCCTTTCTTTTTTATTATTATGGTTCTTCCTGTTTACTATTTTGCCATTAATTTAGTATATAGTTAACAAGCCTGTATATAATCCAGGCTTATTGATGGTAATTGCTACTCTATTTAACATCACTGAAATCAACATCATTTGAAAATAGATTTACCAGTTTAAAAATTTTGGGGATCTATTTTGCAAGAGGTGGGAACCAATATTGTAGTACTGTATTAAGCAGTATTTAACTAGGAGGGATAATATGTTTATATATGTTGTTTTTTCTTTTCAATGCACCTTTTTTTAATGTCTTGTTTGTTTTGGGGGGGGTTGTTTGTTTCAAATTTTTGGGAGCTTTGTATTTTAATTTTCTTTTGAATAAAATCAGATAAAAAGAAATTTAAAAAAGAGAAAGCCAAAGAATATTAAAAAGAAGCCTCTTTGTGCTTCATTGATTATAAAAAGCATGTCAAAGCATGGAATGTGGTTAGAAAAATGGGAAACCAGAAAATGTCTTTATCCCCATATGTATATCCCCTGACCTATATACAGGTCAGGTTAATTTATTTATTTAATAAATTAAATAAATTACCAGCTGTCTGGTAATTTTATTTTAATAATAAATTAAATAAATTACCAGCTGTCTGCAAGGAATATAAATCCTTCTATTCCCCACTATCCTGTCAGAGCTGAAGAAGCTTCTTGAATGAGAAGTGAAATGTCTTCAAAAGAAAAAGCAAGAAAATCCAGTTGCCTCCTGGAAAAAAAAAAGGCACCTTTGGGACAATAAAGGAGCAAGCAGTCAAGAAACATGCCACAGACTAAACCCACACAGACTAAACCCAAAGATCAGTAACACTAAATATAGCAATCATGGCAAGAGGGAACAACACAGTCAAATAATAGAATTCAAGGATAGGTTAAAATAATGCAGGTTGCTCAGTCAACTGGGCACTACATAATTTAGCTGCGGTGGTGCAGTAGTTAGAATGCAGTAATGCTGATCATCAGCTGCCAGCAGTTTGGCAGTTCAAATCTCACCAGGCTCAAGGTTGACTCAGTCTTCCATCCTTCCGAGGTCAATAAAATGAGGACTCAGTTTGCTGGAGGCAATATGCTGATTCTGAAAACCACTTAGAGAGGGCTGCAAAGCACTGTGAAGTGGTATATATGTCTAAGTGCTATTGCTATTGCTATAATTTCTGAGGAGAGTTGTCACAAAGGATAAAAAATCAAATTTTGCAAAATTGTCAGTATATAAGATCATGCTGCTTTCTTAAAAATTTCATTCTCAACAAGGTTTTGTGTTTGGAATTTGGCAGGAAGATATTTAAAAGACATCTATCCTTGATTTATTTAAAAAAATAGATTTTTTAATGGACTGATAGATTGAAGCTTATTGATGTTCCTCCAGTGAGAACATTGGCAGTCGCAAACAAGCTGCACTAAAATAGGTCTGCTTTCTTCTGATACATATTGTAATCTTTAGGGAAGATTAAACACATTGTAGAGGACACACAGAGTGCGAGGTTGAACATCAGTTGAGAAGATATTCTTGCATATATTCCAGAATTCCCAGCAGTATTCAGGTGTTCTGTGACAGACAGTGGCTGTAATAGGAAACCTGAGTTATGCTGCCATATATTTGAATACCTACTGTTTGTACCAATTTAAAATAGCTTGAGGATGTTGAATAATGTAATATGCTTGTAGAAGCAGTTGTTTTTGAATCTAGACACGTTATTATCTTTAGCCAGTGAATATTAAATGGATTTAATGCTTTGGAATATTCTGTTCTATAACTGCTGAATGTCATTCATATTCATAATAGATCAAGTATAGGTAGTCCTCGACTTATGACCACAATTGAGTCCAAAATTTCTGTTGCTAAGTGAAACATTTTTAAAGTGAGTTTTTCCCTTTCTTGTTAAATTTCTTTCTTACGACGTTTCTTGTTAAATGAATCACTGCATTTGTTAGTAACATGGTTGTTAAGTGAATCTGGCTTACCCTTGATTTTGCTTTTCAGAAGGTCACAAAAGGTAATCACATGACCTGAGGACACTGCAATCATTGTAAATATGAGTCAGTCGAAAAGCATCTGAATTTTGATCACATGACCATGGGGATGCTTCAAAAATCATAAGTGTGAAAAACAGTCAAAAGTCACTTTTTTTCAGTGCCATTGCAACTTTGAAAGGTCACAAAAAGGGACTGTTGTAAGTTGAGGATTACCTGTATATCAAATTTATAGGGAAATCATAAGCAGACTGAATCACTAAATCTGTTAAAATATTAAGAATAGTTGAATCTTAAACACTGTGTTCATTGCTTTCCTACCTTTTCTTGTCAGGATGAACATTTGCTTTTCCAATTTTTGAAGAGTCTCCTTGATCCAAGGTATATATATATATATATTAACTCCTGAAATCTCATTATTTATATTAATATTTGGCTGTATTATATTAGTATTTGGCTGTAACTTATATACTTGCTTTTAAAAAAATAAAAAATCCTATTGTAAAGAAACAAATTTGTGGCTTAGGATAGTATTTTTTTATCAAATAGATTGGACTTTTGTGGTATCTGACAATGATTGTCATTAATTAATATTCCATCTACAAGGAATCTTTAAACAGATCTGCCATCCAGTTTCTCTGATTCTTGGATCCACTTTAATAGTGAAATCAATTGATTTTTCTTGTGAATCTCAATAGTAACAAATGCTTCCATACTGCTACAATGGATTATAGAAGCAATTTTATTTTTGATAAAGCAAGTATAAATATCATACTTGTACCACTAGGAAAGAAAAATCAGTCATACATCACTTTCTTCATATATAGTCTACTATAAATGGCTGTTGTAAAAGGTATGACAACTATTGAAGAGTTAGTTTCACCTTACTTTGCAGTGGAACTTGATTTTAACATACGAGGCACTATAAAAATTTGTTAAGTAACAGAAAGCATCTCACAAAGCCATTTGTAATCATTTCTGTGTCAGGAATGCTGTTGGCTCTCAGTTTTGTATACTCTTTGTTACAGGGATCTTAAATACTGTGAGAGATACCTGTAAAAGATTATATAACCACTGATTTGGTTATGGGCAAAAATGTTCTTGGTTTTCTGTATATACAGTACCAAAGCAATCCTATAGATCCACATTTCTCCCTTGCCCATTTCAATTTATGTCTAGTTTAAAACAGATTTTCAGTTAAATTAAATCTTACAAACTAATCTCCTTGTAATTCCATTCCTTTCAATATAATTACATCACAAGAGGCTTTTTTTTGGTCTGTCATTAGATTCTCTGCTACAAAGACTACAGGCTGTTAGGATGAAATCTGTTTTAATAAAATAATGTATACACTGAAGGCAGATTTTTGCTTGGGAATATCTTCGTTCTTAATATCTTCATTATTAAGTTTTTCTCAAACAATAGCAAAGAGTATGTCTCTTGCTAGGAATTTTAGGTATTGTGATTATAATGTATCTGGAAGATGTCAAATTAGTGAAGACTACAGTAACTTAAAAATTAATCTATATTAGTTCCTCACTTTGTTAAAATACAGCTATTATGTTTGCCTGAACAAAATTACAATTAAGTCACAATTTGCTTCCATTTCTTATTATTTGGCTGTCTTTTTTCTTTTTTGTACATCATTTAGCAATCCAAATTCTTTGGTTTCTCACAGTTTTAGAGAAATCAGTAAAAGCCAGTCATACTATTTTCTCAATCCTACGGACTTTCAGAAACCAAGCACTCCAAATTCAATTCCATATAGCATGTCCTCTCCTTTCTTCTTCTGCACCTATGTTTTTGTACATTTTTAAAGAATGGCCAAGCCCTTATTTAGCCACTATCTGTTGTTTTTTGGATGGATATTGATGCTATCCATTGTGCTAATTTCAGCTCAGTTTCTGAGACAGGTAACTGAGCAGGGATATATTGGAGAAGGTAAGAAAAATGCTACAGATCCATGCTGTCAACTTGCTTGCCCTGCCAGTCATCAGATACCCGCCAGTATAGTGAGTTGGTCAAAGGTGAACAGGGAGGCTACCAATGTGAAGATCTGGAAGCTCCTCACAATGTATGGAGGCTTCCATACTGAGTCCAACATTTATACCAGAGGCCATACACCATCCACAGAGAGAGCAGGCAGAGTCTGATGAGTGTCAAAGCTGTTGTCATCAGAGCATTCAGGAGTACACCAGTAAGGCAGGACCCAAATATGAATATTGAAAGAATGCCTGGGACAACAGCAGATGTGGGATGAAGATCAAGCAGAGTAAGTGCCCTAGCAAGACAAGATTCTGTATGGGATGTACTCTTGACAGATAACTGAGGTGTCTGACACTGGGAAATCCTTCCAATGGTTGGAAAGGGCTGGACTAAAAGACAGCACTGAAGCACTGATCCTAACAGCACAAGAAAACTAAGCATCACATCTATAGAAGGATGGATTTACCACACCAGACAAGATCTGGAATGCAGGCTATGCAATGAGGCCTTGGAAACAACCCAACACATAGTGTGGTAGACCCATGCTTCTTGTGCTGCTATGCTGAGTGCTTCAGTGGCAGATGTACAATGCAGACAAGAACAGCATATATTGAATGGTATAACCAAATTGCTGGCATTCTGTATAGAAACATCTATAAGTGTGTGGGCTAAACTCTCCCAAGTCCAGATTGTGGGGGGGAGGTCCACAGAAGGTCATGGAGAATAAAAGGCTAACATCTTGTGGGGCTTTCAGATCCAAATGGACAGGAAGGTACTTCATGGTAATAGACAAGGACCAGGAGTAGTGACAGATGTAGTGGTATCAGCAGTATCAGGAAGGACGCTGTGGAAATACCAGGGCCAAAAAGTAGAACTAGAGTGGGTGTGGAAAGTAAAGGCCAAAGTGGCCCCAGTAGTGGTAACAGCTCTCAAAGCTGTGATTCCTAAACTGGGAGAGTATCTCCAACAGACCCTAGGAACGACATCAAGGCTCTCTATCCAGAAGTGTGCAGAACTAGGAAAAACTGAAATACTGCACAGAACCCGTGGTAGTTGACAAAGAATGAGGAAGACACATACCACCCTTAGGGATGAGAAAGAAATGTTATATTTATTTTCCATAGAGCTCTCATATGAAAAATTATGGACACTCTATATTCTATGAATCTAATACTTTCTCTGCATATTGAGTATGTTTCAATATGGTTTTATGTATTTTATCACAATATGTATCTGAAGTGTTTAGGATATGTTAGTAAGTAATATTAAAAAATATTTGTTATTTCAGGGAAGGTATCAATCAAGATTTGCTTCAGCTTTCTCCCTCTATTACCGAACAGTTTATTGATTTGCTGTGTCGGTATGATTCTGACCAGGTCTTAGAAACTTTGAAGTTCCTGGAGCCCTATAGACTGGAAGAGACAATTCAGGTAACGTGTGTGAATAGTTTTGTAAGATCTACTATTAAAATCAATTATATTTTTTTACATGTGTGTAGCATAAAGAAAGATAATTGTGTAATTATCTTTCTTTATGCAGTTAATATAGTATTGTAGGCCCCATCTCCACCACATCATACAGTTCTCTCAAACCTATTCTGTTGTCTACTGTA
This sequence comes from Masticophis lateralis, assembly GCA_030761175.1. NCBI lineage: Eukaryota > Metazoa > Chordata > Lepidosauria > Squamata > Colubridae > Masticophis > Masticophis lateralis. The sequence continues at coordinate 42,317,816 of JAUDYJ010000005.1, read as the reverse complement.
TGTGTGAAGCATGGGCTTATCTAAGCTTTTGTCTATGGAAGTTGGAACTCAACATTATCAAGCTCCTATAGCTGTGATGGTGAACCTATGGCATGCATGGAGCCATATCTGTGGGCACATGAGTGTTGCTCTAGCTCAGCTACAGCATGCATGTGGGAGCCGGTCAGCTGATTTTTGGGCCTTCCGGCCCCATCGGAAATCGAGAAATGAGCCGTTTCCAGACTCCAGAGGGCCTCTGGGGGAGGGGGGGAAGCCATTTTTGCCCTCCGGTAACCTTTTTGCCCACTGGTAACCTTTTTGCGTCGTGTGCCAAAAGTGGGGGGAGCGTGGGGGGGGGCATTTAATTATAGGTGTGGGCATACACGTGCACAACCCCCCATGCTCCCCCTGCTTTTGGCATGCAACAAAAAGGTTAGCCATTACTGTCCTATAGTGATCCTATGTACTAGCCTTTCTGGAAACTAAACTTGTTTGTATCAGTGTACATATATAGACTTGCAAAATTCAGATATTCATCTTTAATATGTGGATTTCCAGCACTAGGCAAAAGGAAACTGTGCAACCTTTGAGGCTTACTCCCTCCCTATACTAATTTGAACTAGTTTACAGCTAAATATGTTTAAGTAGGAAATTTCCAAGCCAATGTAACTTGAATGTGATTTGACAATCTAAGTTGTCAAAAATTCTATTCAGGCATTAGTTAGATTACCATCATTTAGCTTGGTATAATTTTAGCAAGAGCTTTGTCCATTCTAGATGTGATCTCTTTTTTTGCTTCAAATTTTTGTTATATTTCTATGGTAATGAAATGTTGAACTGTTACAATTCAAGAAACAACAACTACTGAATCATGAAGATAGGCATCTGAAATTTTAAGGGGGAACACACCAGAGATTGTTGGTATATATTACAGAGTTCTGTATAATAACTTCCTTTTACATTTAAAAAAAAATAATCTGGTTCAGTCACTGGGACCAGAGCAGTGGTGGGTTGTCCCTGGTTCTATAGAACCGGTAGTAAAACCTGTGGGAGGTCCCGCCACCAACCCCAATGTCACCAATGCACAGAAAAGTGTGGGTGTGCGAAGCATGCACTTGCAGCCCCGCTGTGAACCGGTAGTAAAGGTAAGTGGAACCCACCCCTGGACCAGAGGTTTTGTCTTCCAAGCTGCCAGACTCATGCTGGAGCCCATCCTGCCAGAGAGGATGGGCTCCAGCACGAGTCTGAAAGCTTGGAAGACAAAACCTCTGGTCTCGGTGACTGACCCAGACTGGATCCTGCAACATTATTGCGGGGCATGTATATTTGCCTTCAATCATGAAAAATGAAAAAAGAAATTGAAAAGGAATCAGGATAATGCCAGGTAACTAAGCTTTTGTAAATTGTTACCTTGCATCTGAAATTCCTTCTCTTTAATTTGTTTCTTTTTCTTCTACTGTAATGAAAAAATATAGAAGGTTAATTGTGCAGGAAATTTTTAGCCTAGCAAAATGAGAGCTATGAGATTGTATCCCCCCAGAGGTGATTCAGAATATCCAAATAGTGAATGTTTTCTGCATACAAATAGCTAAAATTAATGTTTGGCATTTTATGCAGGTCACCCAAAAATATCAGCTCCATGAGGCTTCTTCTTACTTGCTTGAAAAGAAAGATGACATTCCTGGTGCCTTCTTAATTATGCTAGAGGTATAACAGAGTGGAAACTTTATTGTGAAATGGCAAGGGGTTTGTTTTTTTATTTATTTAGAAAAAAAATTAAGCTGAATAAAAAATTAACATTGGGAGTGGTCAATGTTGTATGCATTAAAAATCTAGAATTCATTGGATTTAATGTATATATCTACCAAATTTGAATTAAGCTGTCAAGTTGTTTTTTATCTTTAGAAGAAGCTTTATGATTCTTATTCACATATGATCATAATTTTAAAATTGAAAACATGTTTGTAAGACCTGTCAGATTTATTATGTGTGTAAGTATATAAACTGTCACTTTGTCACTGCAGTTCTTACTGAGGGCATAGGTAGTCCTCAATCAGTGACCGTAATGGAGCCTGCCCATTACAGTTGAAAATAAAATAAAATGCCCCACATGATGGCCTTTCTTAATGGTTGCTCTCCCTAGTGTGACCCACTATACAGAGATATAACCAATTCTTACAAAAGTTGAGGAAAATGTGGAAGTCTTAGTGAATGAGAGAGGAATAGAATGGATACTTATGAATAGCTTATAAAATGCCGTGTGAATTCAAATTAACACAAAATATGTTTTTTTCTTAGTGGTTAAAAAGCAAGCTTTCAACACTGACTTCTGGAGATAAAAGTAAGTTTCGAAACAGATTTATTTCTACATTCATTTTGAACAAAATTCAGTGTAATATTAAATGTTTGTGTTATTCCGTCAGAATCAAGACCAGGCTTTGTAGACATTTATTAATTTTTATTTCTCATTTCCAAAGAGCTATTACATGTAACACACATTCCTCATTGATGTGGTTAATACTCTTCATATATATTTTAATTGCCTTAACTACAAAATAATATCTAATTACTGCTTCTCTCTAATCTAAATTTCAGCACAACTTCCTTTACTAAAAGATATTGAAGGTATCTTAGCAAAAACAATTGCACTTTGCCAGAGGAATTCACACAAATTTAATCAACAGGAGCGAGAAGTAAGTATTCCTTTATATTCTGGCTTTTAAAAAGGGATGCATTTGTTTCCCATAAAGCCACTTTTTTGTAACATTAAGGTAGACTTGTAGCTACCATCATATATTTCATCTATTTTCCTATCACCTTTTTATAAAGTCAATAATAATATTTCCTGTTGAGATAAGTGCAACCCCAAGTCTTTCTGATGTATTGTTGTTGATAATCCGCATTCTGGATAAAGTAGAAACCAAGAATCTGAATTGAGATAATCCCACTCAATTACTGTAGAAGGGAAAGCTGTGTGAGGTCTGTCTGTCTTTTAAATAACAGCCACATAACATGTTTTTCTCCTTTTACTAGAAATACTTTCCTTCCATTATCCTATAAAAAGCCCAGAGAAAGCTAATTTGCATTTTAATAAGAAATATTGAAAAACTATTGGACTCTGTCACACTACACTATATTCTGTAGCAGAATCCTCCCCAGTGCACCTTAACATCAGCATGCCTTGCCCTTCTAGACCTGATTCCAAAAGGTATGCTGTGAAATGTTAGCAGTGAAGTTGGCTGGGATAGAAAAATTGTGTTGAGATTGTCTGCAACCAAAATGTCCTGGGTGCATTATGTAATGCAAGTTGGGAGGCTGAGAAATGATGGTAGCAGCAATCTCTAAAATAGCTCTCCGAATACGGGAACAGTGAATAGGGAGATACGTTGCATTTATCACTTAGATGAGGGAGAAAGTCTGTTTCCCAAGGGGCAGCCAGGCACTTATGCCCTTTTCAGTTTATAGTGGTGTTGGTGCTGCTTTGCAGCAGGTACAGGGACAGAAGCAAGATACTCTGTGTGAAACTGATGGAGGTTATTTTTTTGTGCAACTCTGAGATTCCTCTTGTTTTTAGGCACTGTGGTTTCCTCTCCTAGAAGCAATGTTGTCACCCCAGAGATCTGCACTGCTACCCCGTTACTCTGAATGTAAGCATGTTTGTCTCCTTTTTTGTCCAAGAAGAGATATCCAAGACAAAATGACAAATAACAAGAAAGCTGTGAATTAGTTTTGCTACTGAGCAATTCACTTGTATTTAATATCAGGAATATATTTCTAAATAACATTTCTTTACTTTTCCCTTTCTGTGATAAAATCATGAATTTGAACCTGATATGACTTGATATTTGAAGCATGATTTTGGCAACATTTTTCATCAGTAAAGTTTCTGGAGCTACCTTTTGCATTTAAATGTAGCTATTGAGTTTATTTATTTATCAAATTTCTACATTATTCATCTCACCTAAATGATATATAAATTAGTCTACCTTTGCAAAGGTAATTTTAATTTTGGAAAATCCTTTTGAAAATATCACCGGTTTGAAATGCAATTAGGTGAGGCAGGTATATGAGGGCATTGTAAAATGCTAAAATGAAATGCAAATTTAATTTTAAACAATTTTAAAAGTACTCAACATCTCACAGTATCACCATATCTTGCAAAATGTGAGTGTTCTCAAATGAAATTGTGTAAGATTTCAGCTTTCAGCATTATCATGTGAAGTTCCACAAATCTCAGTAATGAGATCACTGAAAACTTTTACGTTTTAAATATTTAACATTATTTTTTGTGTTTTGCATGATCCTGTAAAACTTTGCTATTTGTTGCCAAGAAGGCTAGTAAGCAGAATAAAGAGATTCCAGTTCAATTATTCACAAAAGGAAAAATTCACTAGCCACATACATCATTCTTGTTAATTGTATTCACCATTGAAATAAAAATTATAGACTTAAATCAAATTCATTGCTATGAGTTTTATTGTCATACTTGTTCTTTAGATTTGAAGAACTTGACAATGCAAGTATTGAACAATATGACAACATTCATTGCTCTGCCTTTAATTTTGCAGAGAATCCTACAGGTGAGTTGTGGCAAATAATATTGTTACCTTAAAAACTCATAATGAGCATTGTAAAGCTACATGTTATGTTGCATTCTCTTTTGCTTGATTTGAAGTATGGTATTGCTTCAAATTCATACTGATGTTAGAAATAAGTTATATATGTCAGAACAGTACTGCATCCCTTTTGAACAAAATGCAATCCAGTGGTGAGAAAAGAGAAGTTTTACACTTAGGCAAGAAAAACCAAATGCACAATTACAGAATAAATAGTACGGGGCTCCACAGCAGTAACTGTGAGAGAGATCTAGGAGTCCTAGCGGACAGCCACTTAAATAGGAGCCAGCAGTGTGTTGCATCAACAGAGATAATATCAAGGTTACATGTGTTAGTGCTGCTTTATACTGCTTTGGTAAGATTACACTTGGAATACTGCATTCAGTTTTGGTCACCACGATACAAAAAAAATGTTGATATTCTAGAAAGGATGCAGAGAAGAGCAGCAAAGATGATTGGTGGTTAAAACATATAAAGAACATTTGTAGGAATTGAGTATGTCTAATGCAGGGCTGTCAAACTCCCAGCCCGCAGGCCGGATACGTCACACGCTGGCCATACCCATACCCGGATTAGTGCAAGAGGAAAAAGCCCAATACATCTTGTGACGTCATCGTGATAACGTGAGTTTGACAGCCCTGTCTAGTGTAATGATAAGGATGAGGAGTGACATGATAACAGTCTTCCAATATTTGAAGACTTGTCACAGAAGAGTGAGATCAATCTATTCTTCAAAGCACCAAGGACAGGACAAGAAGTAACAAATGGAAATTTATCAAGGAGAGATCCAATCTAGAACTAAGGAGAAATTTCCTGACAATAAGAACAATTCATCAGTGGAACAGCTTGCCTCCAGAATTGTGGGTGCTCCATCACTGGAGGCTTTTAAGAAGGGATTGGACACAAATAAAGGTGAATATACATGTCCCAGGATAATGTTGCAGGATGCAATCTGGATCAGTCACTTGGACCAGTAGTTTAGTCTTCCGAGCTTTCAGGCTCTTGCTGGAGCCCATCCTCAGGAATTTCTCTAGCAGAGTGTGTGCTTTGGGCTATTCTGTGTGTGGTATTTATATGGTTCCTGGTTATGTGTAGCTTTTTAGCAGTTGATTGGGGTGTTGATGGTTGGCTATTAAGTCGTTGGCTGTTAACTTAATTGCCTAGAATGGTATAGGCCAGTGACGGCTAACCTTTTTCTCATCGTGTGCCAAAAGTGCGTGTGCACCAGCACCCATAGTGCAATTTGCCCCCGCTGCGTATGTGCGCACGACTCCCCACGCATGCACACGTGACCCCCCGCCCCCCATTTTTGGCCTAGCAGGCCTCCCTGCAGCCTCCTGGGGCCAAAAATGGGCCAGGGGGGTGCACTGCACTGCACCCCACCGCACATGCACGCATGACCCTGCCCTCCCACATCCCAAAAATCAGCTGGCCAGCAGGAGGTGCGCGCGCATGTGTGGTGGAGCTGAGCTGGGCAACAGCTCGTGTGCCTGCAGAGAGGACTCTGTGTGCCAGCTGTAGCACACGTGCCATAGGTTTGCCATCACAGGTATAGGCTCTCCTGCTTGGGTAGGGGGTTGGACTAGATCCCTTCCAAATCTAGTATTCTGTATACTATTTTGCATCTGATTTGGTGAGTAATGTCGTAGAAGAGATTAGATAAATGATTATGTGTACAGTAGGAAAACAAAAACTTAATCAGACATACTTGTAACAGATTGGAATTTTGAGGAGATTATGTAGGCTTTGTAGGAATTAATTTCAGAATTGGTCCAAATGAGAATTTTAATGTAACTAAAATTTTAAAGTTTAATTGGGACTGAAACTCTGTATATTTTTTAAATGATATGTTTTGGCATGTGAGTTTTCAAAATAACTAATAGAGCACATGCTTCCTGTTCCTGACATCTCAATTTAAAAAGAACGTAAATCTGGTGAAATGAAAGACTTTTGTATGAAGATTTGAAAAGCCAAAGCTCATCAAAATGTGATAACACTGAAATAAGTAGATACATAAGTCTGGCCTAGCATAAAACAGATTCCTTTATCTATAAAATAATAAGATTATCTTGAATAGCATCTGTGTTGAGGCATGGAAAGGATAAAAGATACTGCTTAATCTCTCCTTTGGAAACTCAACGTATCTATTCAAAACTGTGTTAGTTGTTTTCTTAACACTTTGCCAATGATCATCTCACCTGTGAGTTAAAGAAAACCTAAGGTTTTCTTATTTTTCTTTTCTATGAACTGAACTGAAACACAGAATAAGCAGAACATATATCAGTAAGCTCTGTTTGCCTTTTAGATGTAGTACAAGAATTGTTATTTGTCAGTTTTTATCCAATAACATTTTCATTTCAAGACATTGCAAAAATTCACTTTTGTCAAAAGTATTTTGTTTTATTGGAAAACTTTATACTTCTTACTAAATCAGTGTTCCTGCTGGAAATGAAAATTTAAAAAGCAGTTTTATTGCCAGATTTGTGATTAAATAAATCTATTCCAAAAAAAGCCTACTGGCTTTCCATTTTATATTAGCCATATAATTGCTTTGTGGGGTATTTCAGTTTCCCAGCATGTGATTTATTATACTAGGTCTCATGACAACTGGGTAGATAATATATTTGTTAAGTTGCTATTCATTTGATACTTTGAAGAAATGAAACTCTGTGAGTCTAATCGCAGCATCATAATCACTCTTCACAGTTGTTTTTCTGCAATGAAATGCATCTTTCCAAAAGAAAAGACATATCTCTTATTCTGCCTTTTAATTCAGTTTTTTTTGGTTATAGTTTTATTTTAAATTATCATGTAGATCTTTTTTTTCCTATGTGCCTATAACAAAGACCTCTTGCATACAAAAATAAGCTTATTAATTAAGGGTGTTCAAGTCATAGAAATACAGTTCAGTTAACTGTTTCCAGTTATATTTACAGAATAAGAAGTCTTTTCCTACAGTTCATTTTGCTGTGTACTTGTTTAATGATAATATTCAGAAAATAGCACAGGTCACCTGGCTAAAGCATCACTCTTGTTATTGCTGTCAGGTGCTGATGAAAATAATTATATTGGCTTGGCACTTATTTAATATATTAAATGCATTCAACATATGATATACTGGAACACCATGCTATCTAAAATGCTTTCAGCCTGTTCTGTGGATAAGGAACTTATATATGTTAATTATTTATTTGCATGAAATAAAACCCCAGAAACATAAATGTTTATATTTGATAAGAAAGAGATTTTATAATATGCACTTTTAAAAAGAGGAATTTTCTTATTACATTATGGAAACTATGATTACTAGCATTGCTCAATAGTCAGATGGGCAGCAATATATGTGTGTGTGTGTGTGTGTGTGTGTGTGTGTAGGTCTTTGGTTATTCGGGTCTTCTCCTGCGTAAAATTGGAAGTATCTTGGCAACGTTTCAACGAAGTGTCATTCGTCATCTTCAGGCTGGTGTTCTTGGCTTCGTGCTTCCAGGAGCAAATTTGCAATTTCCAATTTTACGCGGGAGAAGACCCGAATAACCAAAGACCTACATACAAACACCCGCGAAAGCCTCAGAATATATATATATATATATATGTATGTTTTTTGTATTAAGTCATCCTGGATTACCACGAATGGAGGAGATATCACAAATCTCCAATTTTTGCCTTTCAGCCCAATCTCATGGGCCGTCCAGACAGTATCATATAGCCGACAAGCTATTTTTCTATGTTTTTAATATAAAATATATATTTAATATATAATATATAATATATAAAATATATATTTAATATAAAGCCTCCCTTTATTTATAGTATTATCAGCAAAAATATTTATATATATATATATATATATATATATATATATATATATATATATATATATAGTGATCGACATCTGATCTATGATTTTACATTGCACTGTTGCTTTATCTACTGTACGTAAATATGCTATTCTCTTTCAAACAGTATTATACAGAATACACTAAAGGAATAACAAATAATAATCCAAGGAAATTGAAAGCATTAGATAAGAATAAGAAAAGGAAGCACACCTAAAACTGATTTCTGCCATATTTCAATATGCATCTCCATATTTACTATACTTGCAAACTCTCCTTGTTTTCACCACTTCATACAGTGACTTTTGTTCCTGAAATATCTCATCTCTCCCTTTTTCACAGATTCATATGAAATCCCATCTTGATCCATTTTGCCTTTGTTCCTTTATTTGTTTTGCAATTCTAGTGTTATTCATTCTCTTTCTATAACGTAGGCCAACTCAGAGTGTGCTTCTCTCATTCAATACAGTATCTTGAACTTTGAGCATCACAACATAAAAACATTAAGATTATGGAGTTAAAAACTGTAACGAAAATCATTTGTTTATAAGTTATGAGGATATGAGACAGTATGAAAGGAGTACTGTAATAGAATTGCTATAAAAATGTGACAAGTTATAGGCTATGTAGAATTACAGTTCAATTCAGGCAATGAGTAGGATATAATGAATAACGCTTTGTGCAATCTAAAAAAACAAAACAAAATTAAAAATTGAAGATCAGCAACAGCAACTATAAAATTGAGTAACTGGACATTTAAGGCAGCCGTATAATAATTAGGCATGTATCAAGCCTTATTTCCATTACCTGGCAGCTAAGGAACTTTTTAAAAAGAAAAATCTTATCTGTGCTTGTGAAAAGTTGGAACTGAAGATGGCTCCTGCCTTCACACTCTCTCTTACATATATTCTTGTTCAACATCATTGTAATAAGCAGCTGTAGCCGTTTTCCTTTTATAATTCTTATTTTAATTTCCTGGTAAGGCTCGAATGATCAGTACAATATCAGAAATTTGAATTAATGTCATGCCATTTAAAAGAGCCATTTAGCTGATTTGCTTTCTATTGGAGATTCATTTCCCACTCTTCCCAAAAGCTCTTTCCTTCAAATCAAGCTTGATTAGTGGTGACTTTGTGAATACCTTCAATATTTTCTTGCTAAGTTTATGGAAATAGTTTGCCTCTGTCTTTTTCCAAGATCTTTTTAATGACTTGGAAAAGTCTTACAGTCTACAGTCTTGAGGTTTTCTAGTGGCCCTTTGTGGGGCGGTCTGATTTTAATTAGTTTTTACAAGAGCAACAAAGTTTGGCTTAATGCTGCTACCTGCTATGGTGCTCTATAATAACCTTGACCAAACAATTTAACATTATTAATTTATTTTTTAAAAAAGAAATGATCTATAAATGCAAAAGTATGTCATAAATTGCTGTTTCTTTACATTTCTGTCTTTAATTCTCTAGCAAGTCTATGTTTTTCTTTGATATATCCTTTCCAAGAGAGTATCTCCAAAAAGTAGTTGGCTATCTAGCAGATAAAAATAGTTTGCTGTATGTCATGGATCAGGTACATGCTGCATTAAGAGCTCAGATTTCCCAGTTGTTCTCCATAATTTATATAGTGTTGCAGCACGATGTACTTTCTAAGTTGCTGCTTTTAAATTATGCATGCCGAAAAAAATAGAATGGAAAGTATCTATTTAAAACCAGATATGACCCCGCTCCCCATCCTTAAAAAGCTTCATTGCAATTCGAATATGTTCAGGATTTTAAAAAATAATGCATTTCTAAGAAAAAAAATAGCTCTCCCTTTTGTAGAACCTGTTCAAGCGATAAGACTGATTATCTATGTCGTAATACTGCAGCACTAAGTTGTACATTGAGAGGAGAAGATGCAGTAAAAGACAAGGAATTTGTAGGATACTTTAGGTCATATAGACTATTTATAAGGTAGATTCCATGTACATTGCAGACATAATACAAATGTCATAAAACATTTCCTGTGATGAAACTTGATTGTGCTGTACAGTTCATCATGAGTTACTTTCAAACGTTTCTGAATGTATTCCAGCTTTTCTAGTGAAGGCAGTATATTAGAAGCTCTGTTATTATTGAAGGCATTGAGAAATCTGGTAAGGAAATACCTCTGAAAGGAAATGCACTATGGCATTTCCCTTCTCTGGTAAAGCAAGTTCATTGGAGACTAGAAAACCCCCAAAGTAAGTTGTGACACAATTCTTCTACAGCAGAACTAATTCAAAGTGACCTCATGCAGGATCTTAAATATTCTGATGGGGTCCCAAAGGTGCTTTTTCAAGAGGCAATTGGACTTTCTGGTTTTTCTTTGACAATGTTTCACTTCTCATCCAAGAAGCTTCTTCAGCTCTCAGCTCTCATCCAAGAAGCTTCTTGGGTGAAAAGCGAAATGTCTTCAAAGAAAAACCAGAAAATCCGGTTGCCTCTCAAAAAAGCACCTTTGGGACAACCATGACCTGGATGACTGAGCATAGATATTCTGATGGGGTATTATTTTTTTTACAGTGTTCTAAGAAAACCTTTACTAGTAGAAAGCCATGTGTATATCCATGAAGGGAGATTTAATCTCTCTTCACAAAACCCTCCCCTTTTGAATTTATCTTCTGCAGATTTGTAAACACAGAAATATTTTTGTTGAAAAAAAAGATGAACTCACTTTAGAAATTATAGCTCTGTTTATTTCTTGCATTCTATCAGTTTTATTGGACAAGAGACATGAGATACATTTGTTTTATTGTAGTTAGAGGAAAAATATTTAACAGTCAGATTTTATCTGTTTTAATTAATGTTGATCATCTTCTAATAACTTTCACACAGGATCCAGTATATGGAAGAGGAAAACTTGGAGAAATTCAGAGTCTTGTGCTGGGTATGCTAGACAGCTTTAACTATGAGCAGGTAAGTAGAACGTGGGGATTTTTTTTCTTGTTGATTAAAATTGCCATTGTCCAAGATTTAGAGTTTGTTCTTCTTTGTTCCTTATCAGCTTCTAAGAGCTTTAACCAAGGAAACTTTAGCGACCTAAAACCAAGTAATTAACTTGTCACTTAATGTGGTATTGTCTGTTTGCTTTCTATAGCATACAGGTTTTTCTCCTGCACAAAGTTGTCCCATCTATTTCATGCACAAAGATTGCATAGATTTTGAGCTGCAATTCCTCCCAGTACATACCTTACTTGGAAAACTGCAGTATAAAATTTAGTAACATAACTATGTTCAGATGAACATATTTGGTTCATTAAGTGTAAATTAGGCCAATTCATAATTCATAATTATGTGAATTCCGTCTTGATTCTTCCTGGACACCAATTAAGCAAATCACTATGGTAATATCTTTTGCCAGCATCATCTTTGATGAAGTGAACTCTGACTTTGCCTACCATCTTCTTTTATCAATACAGCCAGAATAACAAGTAGCATTCATAACAAATTGCATTCATAAGTTCTAGTTTTTCAGAATTCAATTCTATTTCTACTCTATCTCCCTTTTTGTAAAGAGCTGTGTAGTTAGATTTTTAAAAGCAAAAACAAGAGTGTAGGAAAGCAAGGCACCATTATTTCTCTCAAACCCTAGTTGTCTGTTTGCTACTTATAGCAAGGTTAAATTCAGCTGAATAGTTTGTTCTTGCCATTGAACTGGATTTGAAAAGCTGTCCTTGAAAAGATGAAATTCATTAAACTTCAGTAGGTGATTTAGATAGTCTGTAAATATTCATTTCCTAAATGCAGTTTCCTGATTCTTTACTAATTTTTGTATTGCTGAAAAGTGAGGTTCAGTATCTTTATATTTAAGTACAGCTTTTTATTATTTCCAAACCTAGTGATGGAAATTGATTTAAGGTGAAGTTTTAGAATTGTTCACTGTACAACATTAAATAAATAAGATGTATATTTGCTTATGCTTATCTGCTTAAAAACAATTCATGGGTTTTATTATCAGCTGAAATATTTAATCAATGAAGGACTGTTTTTCATCTAGTATTATTTGGCCTGGCATATATTTATGAATTTTTTTTGAGAAAGGATCTTTATCTTCCCTGAATGGAATTGATGTAGTTGAATGACCCTTGCACAGATCCCCTTTAGAAATCTGCCAGTTCCCTCTCTTTTTCTTTCTCAATCATCTCTCTTTCTCTTTCTCTTCGTTCTTCCTCTCCAACACCCACTAGATCTTTAGTTTTTATCCTCACTTATCAGGCTTAAAGGAGTCTGGGTGCAATGTATCCTTGTTTTTGTTAAGAGCTAATTTAAGATTCCCCTGAAATGTGGATCAACTACATCCTCTTCAATTCCTTAAGAAGGATAAAGCTATCCATTTATAGGAAAAAGATGTTTGTCTACCCTCAGGCCTTTAGTGACATTTTACTTTAAATAAAATAGTACCATTTAGGAGGATGTCAGTGCTTCTGCCTCTACCAACAGAGATATAACTTATAGTAAATGAAACTGATTTTTTCTGTAGGTGTGTAAGTAATTATCAACTAGACATTTCTTGCCCAATACTGTAACAACTATATTCTGGTTTTGTATGCATTAGTTCTTAAGGCCTCATCGTATATGGCCAAAATTGTCCCTCTATCTCTTTCTTCAACTTTTCTTCTCTTAGCCATTGCCAGGTCTAATTATCTGATTGGTCTGCTATTTTTTTAATGTAATGGTCGTGTAATACTTTCCCTGGTCATGTCTCTTTTCTAATCTTAATTTGGTGTCTCTTGTAGGCTAGTTGGTCTCTCTAGTACTCAGTAAGCCTTCCTAGTGTACTAGCTTCAGTGCGTTTTCTTCACTGTCCTTTAGATATTCTTCCACTGTCCTTTCTTCTTCTTCAACTGTCTGGTGTACTAGCAACATTCCATGTCCACCTATTTTCTTGGCAAGTAGAATCTGTCAACATCATTGTGTGGATGAAGGGCATGATACACTGCTATTATTTTTCTAGTCTCATGTAGGGCTTTTTCTGGTGAAGTCCAGTCCACTATTCCAGATGTATACCTAATGACTGGAATTTCCCAAATGTTAATTGCTTTGATGGTATTTCCTTCACTGAGTTTGGATTTTAAGATCTTCTTCACTTTTATGATGTATTCACTTCTAACCTTTTTGATTTCAGCATGCTTGATTTTGTGAGCTTGAAGGATTCTCAGTTATTTGTAATGATGATGTAATTTCCAGAGGGCATCTTGATTCCCTCAAATTTCACTTATTTTCCCACTGATTGTGAGGGTGGCAATTTATCCAATCCAAATTGCACTGCAGTGTTTTGGCTCCATATTTGAACTGTGTTGAGCAGTAATTCCATTTCAGGTTGTGTTTTTCCATACAGCTTCAATTTATCCATTTAAAGATGCTGGAATGTTTTGGCAGATATTTTTGATGTTTGATAGATATGGTCTGACTTGTTCAGTATTGTTGACAAGGGAATCAGCGCAATGCCAACGGTAGTAGTAGTAATAGTGATAGTGAATTTCCTTGAAAGATTCCTCTCTTGATTTTAACTTCTCCTAGCCTAGACCAGTAATTGTGTCTTCCATTGTGCCATTGATCTTTGCATTGAAAGCTTCTGATATTTCTACTGACTCCTGTTATTTCTAGGAACTTGTTTATCCAATCATGTGATGGAGAGTTGAATGCCTTCTTGTAATAAATCCAAGCTACATTTAAGTTGGTCTTTCCTCCTCTTGCACTATTCCAAAATCATCTTGTCAGTTAAGAGCTGATTTTTTGTCTTTCTGCTGTTGAGGCAAGTTTCCTTTCTGCTCAGGTGGAAAGAGCTTATTTTCAACTTGATGTTGTTGAATTGTATTAGCTAACTCAAAAGTTAGCAATCTGAAAGTAAGCAAATAACCAGGCTATAGTTGTCTGGTGCTGCCCTTTTGCTGGATCTTTCATTGTCAGGTAAATTTTGCCAGATGTTAACCGATCTTCAATTTTTACCTCTTAGCAGTATGTTGTTAAATTATTTAGCAACAGATGTTTCAACCAAAAGCCATGCAATTCATCTTCATCTGATAGTATCCAGTTATTGATTTTCCTTGCCCTTTTATCACCATTTCCGCTATTATTACAAGTTCTTTCATTCAGCTTCTTTTTTATTCTTATCCACATCCTTTATCCAAGCTGCATTTTTGTTATGTTTGTTTGGTAGCAGCACCCAGGACTGCACTGTTTCTTCTCTATCAGGTGTTGACTGGTTCACTGCAGTCTCTCCATAGATGGATGTTAAAAACTGTTCTGATTCGATTTAAATTGGGAGATTTTACCTTTAATGTGCAATTTTGAGCTTTGTATCTGCTGATTGTTTATAGTATATATAAATCCTTCCATTCCCCACCATCGAGGCTGAACTGAAGCAGCTTCTCGGATGAGAAGCAACACACGTTCAAAGAAAAACAGGAAAATCCAGTTGCCTCTTGAAAAAGCATATCTGCTGATCTTTTTGGCTGTAGTGGTTATCTGTTTCTTTATTATTTCCAGTACTTCCTTAATCTTCCTTGTTTCTAGGAGATTATTCTTGATCAAGTATTCTTTGGTCTTGTTCTTCGGCCTCCTTTCTTTCAGTGTCAAATATAGATCCCTAGCCAATGGGACTCACAGCATGTCCTTTCTGCTGGATCTGGTAGGATGGGTAGATGTAATGTTTCCTATGTAATTATTGGGAAAAAATTATTCAAATGCTGTAGTAATAATTAATTACTCTAAAATGCCAAAAAATTAAATCAGAAAGCACAAGTTATTATATTGAATCATTAGAATACTTCAAAATTTAAAATTAAACTATTGGATAGTTAGTATGATAGTATGGAAGATTTGTAATACAGAAGAAATAGTGAACTTGCTAGAAAGCTAGGCTAGCATATAATTTATATTAAGATGTGTAATTTCTGTCTTGTATTAATATTCATATGGAGATACCTTTCTACATGCTAAATGTATATAATATGGCAACAATTTAAATTATTTCTATATTATTCTTTTGCCTGGCTAGACTCTTTTGGAGACAACAACAAGCTTACTTAACCGCGATCTCCACTGGTCTTTACGTAATTTGAAAGCATCTATGACTAGAGGGCTCAATCCCAAACAAGATTATTGCTGTATTTGTTTGCAACAGTACAAGAGAAGGCAACAGACTGGTGACCAAATTGTAGTCTTCAGGTAAGTCCAGACTAGTGAATAGCTTCAGCAATAATAATATAATGTATGTAGATGTTCACCTTGTCTATTACTGTCCAAGCTATAGCCTTACTAATAATATTAGTTTTTTCAGTTGAAAACAGAATTATGTAATAACCAATAATGGAAGTTATTAAATACAGGGCAGTTAATCCTTTATTTGCCAGACAAGCAAAATTATAAATGGCTTGAACCTGCAAACACAGTTCATAGGTAGTGTTAATGTAGGATTATTTGGATTATTAGGATTAATGTAGGAAGTGCTTAATTAATATAATACTATAAAATACTGTAAAATTTCCATTTTCGTTCTGCTTCTAATTCATTTTACATAAAGTTGAATTTCAACAATGAAAGGGCAATGGCGTTTAGTCATCATAAAGCACAATCTTATGTGGCCACTATCGACTAAGAAAAGCAAGAAATATAAAAATTGCTTTAGCTGCAGGTGACAAAAAACTCTCCTGCCTCATAGAGCTGAAAGAAACTAAAATATGATTAGAGAGCAGGCTTCTTATAGTAATATTACCACTCCTGTTTCTTGTGCAAGAAGACAGTAAGGGAGAATGTTGTGCCTCATTTTATTAAAATAGAAGACGTAACATGTTTGATTGGGAAAGGAAAATGATGTCATATTTTCAGGAAAGAGGGCAGGGAAAAGGAAAATTTAGCATGAGAAGGTAGGAACTTGTATTTCCAAACAGCTTTAGTTATTAACTGAGGATAAGAAAAATTTGCTGTATATTAGGGTAAATTTGTATTTCTTGAAAGGTCTGCTTCCAAAGAGGGGGCCCATCTCAGATGCCTTCAAGACTGACTTTTATCCATTCTTGTCAACATATTGATGATAGTTCTATGAGTAATACAATCAAATCTCTGCTAGAATTATTCTCATGGCTTAATTATCATAGTAAAGGTTTTAAAAATGAGAAGTAGCATGCCATAAGTGTAGAAGGAAGGTTTCTTAAGAGTGTATTCCATTGCATATGTATGTAGTAGGAAGTTGCATAGAATTCTGAATAACAGACTAATATTTCACTGTAAATGTCTAAAAATGGCTGAAACGTTAAGATACTTTTTAGAATTATAATACTTGTAAAAAAGTTTTTAGATTTGATTATACATTTTAGGATGTTAGGTATTCAGTTTTATGTTATGTGTGCATACAGTATAATATATGTAATCTGTTTTTATATAACAGTTGTGGCCATTTGTACCATTCCCTTTGTCTGCTAAGTAAAGAGTGTGGCACTGAAACAACAGGACAGATGAGGTGGACTTGCTTTAAATGCAGTGCAAGCCATAAAGGAGAGAAAATAAGTTTGACTTCCTTGGAGATGAAGAAAAAAACTCCGGTATCACTTGCTCAGGTAAGACTTGAAGAAGTGATCCATTCTTAAAATATTGATATGCTGACTGATTGATTGATTTAGTCTGCCACTTGAAACCAATTTGACTTCAGATAGTTTTCAAAAGTTACAATAAGAATAATTACGCCACAAACGTACAAATACGTTTGTGGCGTAATTATTACAATATTATTACAAAGTTACAATAAGAATAATTTACGCCACAAACGTAAATGGCTAAATTATGGATTTATGGAAAATAGATCATGAAGTATAGTTAATCGCATCCATGTATACACCATGAGTATGGGGACAGTCCATATTTCAGGGGACAAGCTATACCAGAGGAGGGGAGCTTATACATCATTAGACCCCCCTCACACTATACCTGACTCTTAACAGAAGCTCCCTAATTGTATGTGCAAGAAAGGTTGAAACTATGGGGAAAGACAGTCTCTAAGATATACCATAATGAGCTTTATAGGTAATAACCTGTCAGGGTATGTAGATTTAATAGCTGTAAGATGGTGTAAGTTTGTAAGCGGAGGCAACTGAAAGCTGATGCAATCAGAATGAGGCAGCAGGGTTACTACCACTTCAAGAAGCTGGGTAAGAAACTGTCTATACAAGGAAAGCCATTAGAGGGCGTTTCCTTCTCCTCATGTTCTCTTTTGTCGCGTATCTCATTGCTCTCCATATGTCAGTAGCTGTACGATAAGGTATTTAACCACGTATATGTATGTAAATATTTAGCTGTATATAAACAACTGTAATTTATCTAAAGGCGCTGTGTGCTGTGTTTTGCTCCTGGATTTATCTCATAATACTAATCATGCTGCCTAATCTGACATAACCACTATCTTGAATTATACTCAAAAGCTTTCCAGTAACCTGTGCAGCTCTGCAGCAGAAATGCAAAATTGTAGTAATGTGATTGACCATTGAGCATGCATGCTTCTGCATTCTGGACCAGCTGAAGTTTCTAAATGGCTTTCAACCATAGCCTGGTATATAACAAATTACAGTAAAATAATCAAGAGATGATGGAGCACAAATGACCATCTTCAATGCATCTTGTTCAGGTAAAGCCACAGCTGATGCACCAGCCAAAGTTTCTAGGCATAGCCTTTACCTACTCTTCGAGCAGGATCCATGAGTCCAGAAGCTCCTAGATTGCCTGCTTGCTCTTTCTGGGAGAATATAACTCCATCAATTTTACATCCCTGGAATAAAACAAGAGCCTTTCTGTCTTCTTCAGGTTGAGTTTGAATCTGTTTTTTTTTTCTCACCTAAACCCTGACAGCTTCCAGATACTGAGTCATATCTTCCAAAGCATCACATAATGGGTCCAGGCCCAGGGCAGAAAAATATAACTGAGTGTCATTTGCATATTAAGATACTTCACCCTGAACCACTGAAAGGTTTCTCTCAACAGTTTCACACGGATGCTGAACAGAACAGGAGAAAAGAGTGAACCCTGAGACATTGCATAACGAAGTACATGAAATGCATACTGCATACTGCATACTGAGATAGGACCTGAGCCAACATAACAGTATGCATCCACAGAAGGATTTTGTGGTCAACAGCAATAATGCTATTAATAGATTTGGAGGAAAGGATTTCATACCACTTTTCACCCAGTCCCTGTTATAGACCATAGGTCTAGGTTTCTGATCCATGCCTAGACTTGTATCCATACAGAAAAGAGTTCAGAAAACCCATATCCTCCATATCCTTCTAAAACCACTAACATTCCCTAAAAGAGAGTTAGGATGAAATTTTTCCAATTTTGTTGGATTCAGGTCTTGCCTTCTTAAATGGACAAGAGTGGGTAAATCTAGTGCTTTTTTGTGAACTTCTGGTATTTCTCTTTCTCTCCAAGGGTTGACTGCAACCCAGATTCAGTTCCTGACTTTTTCATAAATGCTTTAACTAGGCAGGTGAAATGGGCATCCAAACTGCAAGTAGCTGAGCTAAGATTGCAGAGGATTTCCTTGGGATCCACAGGTTCAAAAGCCTCCCAAAGAGCACCACCAGATGCTTCTTGGTGCTTCAGGTTAAGTGCTACAAAAATGAAGCTGTTCCTGTAGTCTAAAACATATGTTATATCAGCCATCCAAAATGTTGATATAACCCACTGATGGCTAATCTTTTCTGGACCGAGTGCCCAAAGCACGTGCGCACCCAAACCCCCAAGCTCCCACACATGCGCCCCACCCCCCGTGCATACACATGTGCCCCCGCATTTCCCACACACACATGCATGGCAGAGACTCAAAGACCAGCTGGCTGGCAGGAGGCCCACGCACATGCACGGCAGAGCTGAACTGGGGCGACGGCTCACATGCCCACAGAGAGGGTGCTGTGTGCCACCCCTGGCATGCGTTGCATAGGTTTGCCATCACGGATATAGTCCTTACCATGTTTGAATGCTAACATGTTTGAGTGAGTAGTGCATACATTCCTGATTCAATGAAAAACAAAGATCTGTTGTGGTAATTCTTAATCATGATAAAAGTGTTTTTTCTTTATGCTTTCTGTAAGCATTGGTTTTCTCCAACTCATAAGTATTTATTTCATGTTGTTACTCTATTTAATTATTATAGATAATTATACTTTTAAAATTCTAAATTTAGACTTATTTAATGTATATAACTAATCTGAGTACCTATATAACACCTAGAAAGAAAATTGTACATAACAGTTACATGCAAATAAATATGGGGAAAAACCCATCCAGTGAAGTAATCTTTATACAGGAGAAGAATTGTACTTCATTACTAGTGATGCCACCAAGATTATATAGTCACATGCCGAAAAATAATAGGCATGTTGTGTGAGCAGAAATGTGCTGAGCGTTGTCCAGTTTTTGTGCCTACTCACATCTGCATTGCTATAAACAAAGTTAAATCCTTTCCATGAGTGGTTGTATTTGTATATGCAAGTATGAAAGAGAGAAAGAATATGCTTTTGATTGAAAGTTGGAACATAAAGAGGGATCTTAAGTGTTTCTTCTAAATGCCTTCCAGAATTGCATTTGCATACTTTGTAGTTTTATGACAGTGCTGACTCTTGTGTCGATTGCAAGCTTTTTAATATAATTCAGAAGCTTTTAAGTAATCTAGCTGCTAAAGCAAAGTAGAAAATGCTCACTTACAATATATCAGTTTTCCTTACATGAACTTGATAAATGAGAACCAATAGAGAATGTAGGTGGATTAATTTACTGGGGATAGTTTAACTATATGTTTTTATTATTTATTGATTTTTGATCAATTATATTTATTTTGTATTGTGTCAAAAGTTATTATTAATTAACTGTTTAAGAGTGAATATCCCATTCTCTGCTTATATTTCTTCCACTGCAGAAGATTTACCCTCAGCTTTTAGATCAATTATTCTTCTAAGTCATTAGTTTTTCATGTGTTTGTGTGTACATGCCAGTTTTGATTCCTGGTGACTGCCCTGCAGTTTTATTAGCAAGATTTTGAAAATGATTTGCTATTGCCAGCTTCTTAGGGTTGAAAGAGAGAGACTAGCTCAAGGTCACCAAACTGGTTTTGTGCCCAAGGCAAGACCTAGAACAGTTTCTAGCTGAGATTAAATTTTAATTTTTTTACCCAATCATGCTTTAATATGTCTAACTACCTTAGGTTCTTGAAAGATAATTCCTATAATAATGAGAAGTAGATACTTGTTGAAATCCAGGGGTATATATACAGTTGAATGTTACATAATGTTACATATTCATTTTTATTCCAGTACATTATTGAAGTTATCATGATTGTGATCCCTCCAAGTCCTGGCCTCATTATGGCAAGGGGATGTTTCTGGGAGGGATAAGCAAAGAAAATTAAGAGTGTGTGCTAACTATAAGAAACATGAATATGGGAAAGCTCAACAGTGAAAGATGAAATGAAATTAATAGAAATTTCTACCTTAGGCATAGTAAATTGAGATGAGGTGGGATTGGACACTTTTCAATCAGAAGGTCACACTGTTTATTACTTAAGACATGAAACACACCAAAAAGGAATGGCCTTCCTTTATTATAGTTACGAAGGATGTAGGCCATAGTGCAATAAGTGACCAGATAAAATCAGTGAGCTTTGTGAACAATCTGAAGATCATTCCATTTTATATTGCAATTATTGATGCAGAAAAAGAATAGGTTAATGAATTTTATAATCAAGTTAATTTGAAATCAATCTAAAAAGCAAGCAAGATGTCCTGCTTATGATTGGAGACTGGAATGCCAAAGTTGGAAATATTAAGAAGGAAGATATATTTGGATTGTATGTCTTAGGAAATTGAAATAATGAAGTATGAAAACAACAAAGTAATTTCTGCTACTCCAATGATTTTTTTCAAAGCTAACACTGTCTTCATATTAAAACAATATCTGTATACATCAAAATCACTAAATTGAGTTAATTGAAATTAAATTGACTATATTATTGATTAAATGTGGAGGAGCTCAGTGATAACATCAAAGACATGACTAACTGCTTTCTGTGGACCAGAACATGAACTGCTCTTTTGCAAGTTCCAGGCTAAGCTAAAGGAGAAGATGAAAATCAACTAGCTCTCCCAACATCATTTTCAACACATACCCACTGCTTTTAAAGAGAATTTCAGGATTCACTTTGAAATCCTAAGCCTTATTTATAAACAACCATAGAAACTTTGGAATGAACTTAAAGAAACTAAGGATGAATGTGAAAAGACACCTCTAATTAACAGAAGAACGCAAACTGGTATAGCAGCATGAAAGCCTTGGAAAATATAGTCAGATGCAGTGATATGTCTATACTTACAAAATTCAGTATACTGCAAGCAGTGGTATTCCCTGTGAATCTCTATGGAAGTTGGACTTTAAAGAAGCAGGATTGAAAGAGTATGATTGCTTTTAAATATAGATGTTGGAGAAGATTCCTCAGAATATCTTGAACATCCAATAAAACAAATAACATCATCACATAATTCAAGCCAGATTTCTCATTTGAGAGGGACAAATGACAGGCTCAAATTACCTTATTTTGGACAAAAAAAAAGCTGTCATTGAGAATTTTCTTGACAACTACAGAGCACCAAACTACATTCAGCTGTTGACAAACTTTACAATATACAAGATTATGAAGTGCAACATGTCACTGAAGATTTATTCACACTTGGACTCCTTTCCCCAAAATCTAAGTGCTGTCAATGACAAACATGATGAAAAGCTTCACCAAAACATTGTCACAATAGAAGAATGGTATCAGGGCACCTGGAATCCATAAGTGCTGGCTGACTGTTCTTAGACACTGCAGCGAGATACATCAGACACTGAATACAAATGAAAATCAGCAGCAAAATACTTGAAAGGGTCTATCATAATCACCAAAAGGTTTTCAGGAAGCAAAACCTTTGGGGGGGAAATGTCAATCTATATTAAGCTCTTGATAGTTCATCCCAACAGAAAACAAGATTCTCTCACCATTTCTACCACACTGAGATTTACCTGAAAGATGATAGGAAAAAAAGTATAGAAATTAGAGCTAGTTTATCTCCTAAGTTGCTAAGCAGTCTTTTTTACTTACATACTCAAAGCTTCAGTATAATCTGATGAGGAGGCTATTCTCTTAAGTAAAAATTTAGGAATATTTTATGTGTCAGCATGTGAATCTGTCTTAGGTTCTGAATGTAGAATTACATTTCATTACAGTAGTTAATATCTATTATGGTGTACTTTAAAATCAGGATTATTAAAACTAACGCTGTCATAAGAAACCTGTAACATTTACATTTTATAATTTTGTAAAAAAAAAAAAACTAATTATTTTATCAATTGATTTAAAACAGGGGTCAGCAACCTTAAACACTCAAAGAGCCATTTGGACCTGTTTCCCACAGAAAAGAAAATACCGGGAGCCACAAAACCTTTCCCGTGCCTGTCTATTTCCTGAGAGGCCACAGAATCAGAATTTGTAGTTAAATTAAATGTTCTGTTTTCTTCTGAAACTTTTCTTTTTTGGATTTATCCATGGTTGGCCTACTGTGGGTCAAAAAGCTCAATAAATCGTGTGTGGGCAGGTATCACACATTGGCAGTTGTAATGCATATTTTGAGCAACAGGGAGCCGCAGCAGAGGGATGAAAGAGCCACGTGGCTCCAGAGCCGCAGGTTGCTGACCCTTGATCTAAAATATTGAGGTAAAATATGATAGGCAACTCTCTCAGAATATACTCTTAAAACATTTATTTTCATTGCATTTATTTTTCCTGTTACAGTCATAGGTACGTTGTTCTATAACTCAGAATATTTATATCTATTTAACAAAGTATCTTCCTAGGAATAATTATCCCCAAGTATTTAATAGAATCAGAACAATAAACCAAATTAATTCCATAGATTTCTTTTTTGTCAATTGGCATATTAGATTTACCTATTTGTGTAGCCAGAATAGTTACCATATTTATGTACCATTGTCATAAATCTTTGTAATGATTTTTAATATTGATTTAGGAAGCCTAAAGTTTCATCTGCATATAAGAGCAAACTATTCTCAATTTCTGCTTCATGTATACCTCAAATATTGCCAGATGGTTATATTAGGAATGCCAGTTTCCAACACAATTAAATATTAAAGTAGATAGGGGAATGCTTGACATGTTATGTATCTCATCTTTATTACAGGGGAAATAATTCTATTGTTATAAAGGGACTCAAATAGTAATATTTTATCCAGGATATAAATTATCCTGGATTGGATGAATTGGAAACTAATATTACTTCATAACCTACTCCCAAACCTTAATTTACACCTTATCCAATGCTTTTTCTACATCTATTGAAGCCTACATGGCCATTTCATTTCTAACATATACTGTACATTCAAGGCTTCCATTATTTTATTTTCCTTTGATCAAAAAATGGATTGATGCTAAAAAAAATGCCACCAAACACCTGGAGAATAGTTCCTTAGTGCCATTCTTCCTCTTCTGAAAAGTACTGTCAGCTTGAATGTTGAAGTAGTGTTGAGGTCTATATGTGAAGTGACAGGAGTGCAACACATTATTGACTATCTCTTCCCTTCCCCCTCCCTTATTCTCTGTGAGCAACCTGCTCAGGGAAACGGGCTGGAAAATGAAGTGCATACATAGGAAAAATAATTGCTATAAGTATCAAATGTAAGGGCTATTTTGAATAGAAGAACTTTACTTAAAGAGTATTTCTAAGTTTCAAATTCTCTCTCATCCTGCAGCATTTCAACAATGGTTTCCTACAGATTTGCCTGTCTACAGCTCAGTCTATCTTTTCAATATTTCTAAACAACAGGAACTGTATTTTTATGCCTCATACAATATTTCCTCTCCAGTTCAGACCAAGAAAGACAAAGAGGGAAGTTGGATGGAACCAAAAAATGTAGAGGTTGCTTCCAATAAAAGCTGCATGCATCTAGGAAGAGTCAAAGAACAGTTTCCAAAATAACAGATGGCATAAAAATCGATTTTGGCCCAAACCATGAGCAAAAGTAGCAGCAACAGCATGTCTCTTAGATGGATATGCAGGAGTCAGCTCCTTCTTCCTAAGTGCAAGAAGGATGGCTCTCATTTTGTTCCTTAAGACATGTACAAAAATTATAGTGGAACCAGGCCTCCAGAGGGAGATCCAGACTTTCAACCCTGAAGTCTTTCTTTAGAAAAGCTTTTCCTGATGCAAAGTTGAGCTGAGTTTGAGTCCAAGGACCATCATGATTAGCTCAGCTGAGCTTCAGGACAATGAACTTTGCATAAAACCATATCCTTAGAACTAGAATGGTATGATATCAAAACCTATTTCTTATTCTCGTGAAAAAAAAAAGATATTTATTAGGGTGATTGGGTATAACATACAATTGTGTCTGTAAGTTTGAGAAAATAGATGTGGAAACTTCATAATGCAAAACTTTTGCAATTGCCATTCATAGAATTAAGAATGTATGTCTCTGTCAGATTACTTGATCAAAAGATTGTTCCTAGAAATAATGTATAGTTTACATTCAGAATGTGGTTTCAGCTTTTACATGCTACCGTAGTTACATTTGTAAATTTTAGAAAAGCTGTATATAGTAGAAAAATAACCATTTTTTTTTAATAAATAGGATTCAGTCTAATTCAATCTGGTATATAAACATTCTGGGCAAGAATATTCTTGGGTAAAACTATTAGTTGCCTGGCCAGCTGCTGGTTCTTAAGCAAAAGGTATATCTTAATTTAGTCTGATCATTAATATTGGCAGAATAACATAGATGTAGATATTCTAAGGGATTCCCTACAGACCTTTCCTTTAGTTTAAAAAGAAGAAAATGCCTGCAGCATTTGTTTCCATGGCAATAAAAAAATTACTTGCAATAAATATCCTTAAAAATCTGATGGATTAATATGTATAAATGAAATACTGCAAAGGAGAAGACATATCTTGTCTTAAGATAGCAAGCAATTATTCCACATTATTGTGTATAGAACTCTAAAGAAAAAGCCTGGTATTGCTTAATTATGGTAATTTGTAATCAACATATAAAGTCATATAACTTTGTACTGTGTTTCCCCAAAAAGAAGACCCTGTCTTATATTTTTTTTGAACCCTGAAATAAGCACTTGGCCTTATTGCCATGCACTCAAAAGCCTGATTGGGCTTATTATCAGAGGATGTTTTATTTTGGGGGAAACAGGATATTTACTTGCACACTGAGAGTTAAACTCACATATTCAATTGCTTTTAGTTTTTGGAGAATAAATTAGGATAAATATTAAATGAAATGCCAGTTCAGAAGTCCTTTACAATATGGAGAGTGTTACATTCGTTATTTAAATATTTTTTTAAAAGATGATTGCTCAAAATATAGCAACCAGAACATTAAGAATTGTTCAGAGCATTCATAAAGATCTAAAAACAAACAAATACAGACAGGAAATGGAAAGAGGACCAAATCACAAAGGAAAATTACAGACAGACAGCCTTGAATTGCAGAGCTGGTGTAAGGAAAAAAGAAATCTCAGAATGAGCTGAGATTAGCAAAGGATGGTAATGAAAATGGCTTCTTTAGATTTGTTCAAAAGAAAAGGAAAAGACAAGAATCAATATACCAGCTGCTCAATGAAGATAGCAAAATATGTGTAACTAGAAAAGAGAGAGGGGGGCAAAGCCACTCAATATTTTATTTGATCATCATGTTCAAAAGAACAACAATTATGTGTTCCATCAGGAAATGCGAAACGCAGGATAATTTAAAAATAGTCAGGAAATATCCTCTTACTTTGATTTACATCCTATGGTACTGGAAGAACTAGCTGGTGATCTGGATGAACCCTTATCAAGTATCAAGTATCCTTGACAAATATTTTATCACAGGTTGGTGAGCCCCCAAATGACTGGAAAAGGGCAAATGTCCCTCTCTTCAAAGGAGAAGTGGAGTCCAACAAATTGCAAAATATTTAGTCTGACATTGATACCTAGGAAGATTCTAGGGCTTGATTCATCTAAAAAGTATCACTTTAAAGAGATTGATTTAAAAGTACCTTGAAAAAATGCAGTATTTGCTAGAAGTCAGTATGGATTTATCAAGAACAAATCTTGCCAGAGTACTCTTATCTCATATTTTGTTGGTGAAAACATATTTCTTGGCTTTAGCAAAACATTTGGCACAGTAATCTCTGACATGATAGTTAGCAGGTTAGCTAACTGTGGCAGGACAAGTGGATACACAGCTTTCTCAAAAATCATGTCAAAGAACATTTCTCATTTTTTTTGGTCATAATATCTACCTTTCATTATATTTTTCCAGAATTGTCATTAGTGACATCTGGGATTCAGAGAATGCTTATCATGTAGTGGATGATGCAAAATTGGGTGGAATAGGTAATAGTAGATAAAAGTAACATTCACAGAATCATAGGGTTAGAAGGAAACTTGGAGATCTTCTGGTCCACTTCACTGCCCAAAGGCAGGAGTCCTTATAGCAATACCATCCTAGACTAATGGTTGTCCAATCTTTTCTTGAAAATCTCCAGTGATGGGGCATCTGTAACTATGCAAAACAAGCTGTTCTATTGGTTGATTGTTGTCACTGTCAAGAAATTCCTGTTTGTTCCTAGGTTGAATTTCCCTCTGATGAGCTTCCATCTATTGCTTCTTGTCCTGACCTCAAGTGCTATGGAAAATAAACCAATT
Organism: Masticophis lateralis; assembly: GCA_030761175.1. NCBI lineage: Eukaryota > Metazoa > Chordata > Lepidosauria > Squamata > Colubridae > Masticophis > Masticophis lateralis. The sequence goes on along the minus strand of JAUDYJ010000005.1, from coordinate 42,290,637 downwards.
CCCATTTCTCTATAACAGTCCTTTAAGTATTGGAAGACTCGTATCAGGTGTCCCCTACAGCTTCTCTTCATTAGACTAAACCTGCCTAGTTCTCTTAACCATTCATCATACAATTTAGCCTCTAGATCCCTTATAATTTCTGTTGCTCTTCTCTGCACTCTTTCTAGGGCCTCTGTGTCTTTTTTTGCATTGGGATGGCCAGAACTAGATGCAGTATTCCAATTGTATCTCACTATTGCATTCCAGAGTGCTACTTCACTTATCTTGACCTTGATGCGTCTTTCGAATGATGCAGCCTGGGAATATATTGGTTTTTTTGACAGCTGCAGCACACTGCTGACTCATACTTAAATGGTGATTTACCAGAACACCTAGATCCTCTCATAGGCGCTACTGTTGTACCTATACCTGTGCATCTGGTTTTTCCTGCCTAAGTACAGGACCTTACATTTCTCACCACTGAACTACATCTTGTTGAATAGAGGCCAGTGCTCAAGTCTTTCAAGATTCTTCTAAAGATTCTTCTCTTGAATCTCATCTTCTAAAGTGTTAGCAACTCTCTCTAGCTCTGTGTTATCCACAAATTTGATGAGCTCCCCTTCAGTCCCCTCATATAGGTCATTTATGAAGATGTTGAAGAGCCCTGGACCAAGACAGAACGTTGAGGTACTCCACTCTGTGCTTCCCACCATGGACGTGTAGTTCCATGGAGTACATGCTGAGTGTGATTGGTCAGCCAACTGCAAATCCATGTGGTGGTGGTACTGTCTAACTTTCATTCTTCTTCCATGGTGTTGATTTTAATAATTGGATTTTTTTTCCTTCCTTCCTTCCTTCCTTCCTTCCTTCCTTCCTGGAGGTAATTAAATTTTATAATTCATTGATTTATAGAAACCTGACAGTCCTAATGTAACTAAAATTCCATAGAAGAAATTACATTGACAATTAACATTTGTTTGTTGTAAAGAATACAAGTTTAGAAATGTGTTGTAAAGAGTATGGCATAATCTTTGGCTGCATAATAATCTTTACAGCATTATTCACTTTCAGTCCTTTAAGGAATTATGTCATGTTGTTTGAATTTGGTTATAAAAGTATGCCAGTTTTTTTGATAAATTTTATGGATTACCAGTCTATCCATGTGAACTTGATGTTTCTCATTATTCCAAAAGGTATAACACAAAAAAATATATAAAAATTGTACAAAATGTTTCCAATTGAATATTAGAAATAAAACTTCCTAACATTAAGAGCAATTTGACAGTGGATGGGTTCAAGCAAGGTTTGGATACTGTGGGATACTTTAATTTGGATTCTTGCATTGAGCAGATGTTGGACTCAGAAGTGCAAATATCACTTTCTATTCTGTCATTTAAGTTGATGATGTTCATTTTTCAGACTAGTTCAGAATGTCTGTTGGATCCTCAGCAAGCTCAAGCTTTTGACCAACTCTGTCGTCTATATCGTGGAACATCAAGGGTAATGTAATTTTGTAATTTTGTATTTTCTTTTTAATACAAACTGGATCAAACTCTGTCATGCTTTCAGACATTGTATAGCTGAAATATCAGACCCATGGTGGCGCAGTGGTTCGAATGCAGTACTGCAGGCTAACTCACTGCTCACACCAGAAGTTCGATTCTAAGCGGCTCAAGGTTGACTCAGCCTTCCATCCTTCCAAAGTCGGTAAAATGAGGACCTAGATTTTTGGGGGCAGTAGGCTGACTCTGTAAACCACTTAGAGAGGGCTGTAAAGCACTGTGAAGTGGTATATAAGTCTATTGCTATTGCTATCATAAAGATCATTGTTGCCATTATGTTTGTCTTGGATGGAAAATAGACAAGGCATGGACATAAAAAAACACACTGAAAGAAATCAATGTCCTATCAGGTTCTAAATCTTATTGTGACTGACAAAATGTTTATTTGATGCCTGTAAGCAGGAAATGCAGTAAATGTAATTGCATTGCCTTGCTCAGGGATGTCAAACTCAAGGCCTGTGGGATGGATCCAGTTCGCGGGATGCTTAGATCTGGCCCATGGGACCATCCTGGAAACAATTTGGGATCAGCCCACGGTTCCTCTGCCATCGAAAACGGGCTCCTACATGTGGCCCTCCCAAACTCCATCTTCGCTGGCTTCGAGGGTTGCAGGAGGCCGTTGCAGCCAGAAACTGAGCTCGGGAGCCCATTTTTGCTGGCAGAGCATTCGAGCCGCCACAGGTGCCCCCAACATGAGTGACATTGAACAGGCCATGCCCACTCTGGCCACACCCACCCCGGCCCCCTGAGGTCAAACACAACCCTAATGTGGCCCTCAATGAAATTGAGCTTGACACCCCTGGCCTTACTTATTTTCAATAGCAACTTCCACTGAAAAGCATACAGCTCTGCCAGAGAAGATGAAATATTTCTCTATCTTTATTTTCTTTAAACATTGTTTGATTTTTTTTCAACTTTACCATAATTCATTTAACTATTTTTTCCCAAGCTAAACAGCCCTAGATAAGCATTTTGACCCATTTTGATTGTGTTCTTCCCTGCCTTTTGATGCACAATAATATTTTAAATAAAATATTCAATTGTTCTGCATCAGACAGACACTCATTGGTAGAATGTCTGAAGTTTCTGTCAAGAATGGTTCATACTTTCTTGAAGTATATACAGTATTTACATTTTTATTCCTTAAATACTCTTTGTTTTCAAAATAATCATCCTGAAGTGCCATAATACTAGATTATTAAATAATATAAATATATATCTATATCCTAATGGATATACTTACAAAGTTATTTTTGTCTTTTCCAGTTAAAACTTCTGCTAGGATTGTTTTTCTACATATGTGTAATTTACATGCATGTTTATTGTGATATAGCTAAGAATGTTTTAACGCAATTGGTTAGAAAAATGCAGAGGTTATTGTTTGTGATTTTAATGAAAATTCAGGCAAAATATAATGCCTGAATGCGTTGATTGAAATAATTTGTTTTTGCACTGCCTGTATAAACCTATCATTTACAATAGCAATGTTGCATAAATATATATGTATACATTTCTTTTATTTTGTAGTTGGCCCTTTTGACTGAACTGTCTCGAGATCATGGTGGTGAAAAACATGGTTTTGTCCAAGTCTGCCAGGGGGATTCTGCCCTGAATAGTGTCTTCCAAAATGAGACTTTTCAGCTTCACCTCAATCCTCCTCCTCTTCTAGAAGACTAGTCCTTGAAAATCAAGCATTGTGAAAAAATACTTCCAGTGTTTGCTGTGGATCCAAAGTAAAAGGTAGCAGTATGTATCTTATAAATAACAATGCAATCTTTGTGAGAACTGCCTGTTTTGATCCTTAACAAAACAGAACATCAGTGTCAAGCATTCTAGTCCTCATGTCCAGTGGATTTTGCTGAAAGCTATAAACTGCTCTCTGAATCCTATACTTTTTTCATTTAAATTCAGAGTGAAGAATGGAACTTTACATTTGTTATTGGTTATAAAAGCTACAATGCAAGACAGAACTGTCAGAACGTTTATGAGATTGCTTTCTCTAATGTATTACCTCTGCTCTCGGTTGCTTCTGAAAATCTGTTTGCTCCTCCAGCTGCAGCTCAAGAAATGTTGCTGTGACAGATGCTATTCTTTGGAAATTTAACATACTAACATCATAAATGAGAAAATCTGTTAATGAAGCACATTACAATATACCACTCAGTCAACTAGATATTTGATGTCAGTTTGTGTATCTTCTGAGTGCTTTCATGAGTCCAGCTTTTCCACGGATAGCTTACGTTTTCCAGTGTACCAAAAGAAACCAGCATATTACTCATTTATGATGGCTGCTCTCTTGCTGCCAAGTTGCATGGAAAAGATATCTTCTTCCATTATATATTGCCAGCTTCCTGAACCTTAGCCATTTATCTTTATGAATTCACTAAAAGATTACAGCCTCCTTATCTTTGCCACACACAAAAAATGAACAATCTGGTCAGGAATATATTTTTGAAAATGAATGTTTCTGATTCCTGTAAATGATATTTAATAATCTTTTGTCTTTCCATTAGTTACCCTTTGACAATTTTACTTTATTTGTTCAAGAGATTTCCAGTTTCCATATGTGTAGACAGGAGCAAGTATAAATTAAAAGCTATATAAAAACCAGAATTATTTGCACATTTATACTAGACTATTTCATGGCTGAATTTATTATTTTTTCTTCATTTTCATTTTGTCAGAAAGTTGTTACCTCAGATTTGTACTTATTTTTCTATAAGTGACCAAAAGTCTCATATCTGTTACTATCCACTTCCATATTATCTGTCTTCTACAATTAGATGCTATCAAAAATTATGAATGTATGTACTAATTACTACCAATACAGTTAGTCCTTGAGTTAGGACCACAATAGAACTCAAAATTTATGTTGCTAAGTGAAACATTTGTTAAACAAGCTTGCCCCATTTTACAGCTTTTCTTGCCACAGTTGTTAAGTGAATCATTGCAGTTGTTAAGTTAGTAACATGGTTAAGTGAATCTGAATTCCCCATTGACTTTGCTTGTCAGAAGGTCACAAAAATGGGATCACATGACCCTGGGACACTGCAATCGTCATAAGCATGAATCACTTGCCAAGCATCTGAATTTTGCTCATTTGACTGTGGGGATGCTGCAATGGTCGTAAGTGTGAAAAATGGTCATAACTCACTTTTTTCAGTGCCATTGTAACTTTGAATGGTCACTAAATGAACTGTTGTAAGCCAAGGACTACCTGTATTCCTGCTAAAATAATTATCTGGGTCTACAGCTTTTTACATAAAAGAAAGAACAATGGGTTAAGAAACATTGCAAAGTTATTTTGTACTTCCAGTATTCTAAGGAAATACATTTTAACATCCAGACATAAAAATACTAATGATTCTAGACTTATGGAATGAGTGTATTCCTATTTCTTAGTCTTTTTTATTTGGTTTATGTAGACAGTATTGAATGAACTATTTACCATAGATATAGTTGCCTCCTTCAGTAACTGCACGGATAAATCTTTTGTATTCCCTTTGTTACTGAAATAGGCAAAAATTACCTACTAATCAAGAATTCCTTGATCCCTGTGTGAATGAAATAACCCACTGAGGAATGCATTGATCAAGCTATATAATTCAGAAGTTACCTAGACTTTGTAATGCTTTGTAATCAGTTTAAGAGAGATAATTCAGAATACAGAAAGTCCTTGACTTACAACCATTCATTTAGTGACCATTTGAAATTACAGTGGCAATGAAAAAAATGACCTGCAACTGATCTTTGCACTTACAACTGTTGCAGCATCACCACAATCAAGTAATCAAAATTTGGCTGCTTGGCAACGGACATATACAATGGTTGCAGAGCCCTGGGGTCATCGATTGCCATTTGCAACTTTCCCAGCAAAGCTTCCGACAAGAAGGTCAATAGAAAAAACTGAGTTCACTTAATGTTACTTTTTCATTTTCAGATGAATAAATAAATGGTCAAAATTTTCATTAGTTGCTATTTTAATGAAAAAAACCTGTCATATCCATGTTTTGAACATTGTTTTATTTTATTTACAATCAGAAACCAAAAAGAACAGAACATAATACTAGAGTTATCAACCAATAAAAGAAAAAGTATGATAAGCCAAACACAAAATATTGTTTAAAAAATTCTGCTTGTATTTTACAAAGCATAATCGGAGTTAGAAAAGTTCTAAAAAAGATCAACCAGGAGTGTGAGCAGTTCTTCAGATGAAAGAAATGAATGCTGGAGTTTTGATAAATAATGTAGTTTGGAAAAGATTTTTTCCCCCTTTTCCACTAAACTTTCTTAATGAGTAGAATGATAAAATATTCAGAAGTTTGTTTATAGAATTTGCTGCCATGAGATATGGTGATGGTTATTAAAGTAGATGATTAGTCATAATAATTAACAGAATAGAGTTATCAGTGCTACTTGATGGGCATATGTTGTCTCTGAGATCAGAAACAGTATATTTCTAATATTTAAGTTGGTGAGAAACAACAGTGAGAATTAATATGCTCATGTTCTGCCTTTAGGCTTCCCAAGAAGTTTCTATACAACATTTATATTAAACAAAAGTTTGAGCTCCAACAGTAGAAAATAGTTGTGAATATATTAATATATTACTAGTTCCTTTTATTTTATATGTACCTCTCACAATGGGATGAGGATCTCTCTCCATTTACAATTCACGCTGATCTTCCATGCAATAAGCTTTGAGGCCATTTTCAGTTTCAGTTCTATGCTATGTACTAGTGTATACTATTCTACATCATACTGAAACACCATAATAATTTTGATTTTATATGAAGAATCATCTGCGTTCTACATCGAAGATCTGATTCAGAAATTGTGTTGCCATTTAATGTTTGTAGTCCAAGCAGTTTCTTACATTTTGTCCTGATATTCTCTAAAATAGTTTTTTAAATAGGTTAAGGGCTTTGTTTAATATCCCTAAAAAATCAAATTCTTGCAAAGCATTAATGAAAAAGAGATTCGTTCAGCTTTACATCTCCAGAGTGCCCAGAATTGATTGGAGTTGGGCAGTATACAAATTTTCTTTGGTGAATAAAAAACAGGAATATATTTCAAGGCAAATATTAATATTAATCTTTTTTTAAAGTGAAGATTCAGTGAAGGAACTCATCTGTCTTTTTTCACTTTAAATAATGTGAGTGGAAAGAAAAGGTTCCATTCTCAAGCTTCTCAGGGTCTTTATTAATTACGGTTTTCGATTAGTGACTTTCCATATTTGGCAAGTAAATTAAAACATCTGATATATTGAAACTTCTATAAAAGTTGAACATTGAAAGACTTTATAAAAATAAATATTGGTAGCAATAGAAGGATATTAATCTACAACTATTATCCTTTGGGATTGTAGCAAAGAAATATTTAACCTTTCTTAAAGCATTTAGGCCTTGTTTTGACTATGGAAGTGAATTTTGACTATATAGGAAAAATGAAGTTTGTAGTGTTATCTATTTATGATTATAAGAAGCTTCAAGTAAAATCAACTTTATGCCATTATTTTATTCATCCAATTGCAAGAGGTCAGATAGATAATCTATCATATTCCATGTACATTATCCTTCTGAATTGCTATACCATATATAAAGCTGATGAAAGTTCTGGCAAATATTGCTAGAATATATAAATGTTCCTAAAGCTGTCGTTAATCACCTTCCAGATGATTCTGCTCAAATATATATGGGTTTTGTATATGATTTTTAAATTTATCATCTAGACACTAAGACTGCAGAGAGAGCAGAAATCTTTATGCATTTTTGTTCATCTATGTTAGAAGTAAATAATAATTGGCAGAAGTACAAAATGTCTGGGTAGATATTAGAGGAAAGGCAAAGTAGTTCTAGAGTTTCCTGCATGAGAACTCATAATTACTAATGGTTTTTTTCTTTCAAAAAGTTTATAGAATGATTTTATAGAATGTGGTATTAATGAAACAGTGGTAACTGAACCTGTTACACAATTCTTGTTTCTCAAGTGATGGTTGCTATGCTATGTCCAATTCAACTTACTTTACGTGTCCATGTACATTCACATATGATGAAAGATAACATCAAACACACCATTTCACATTAAGACATGAACATTTGTAGTGCCACAAAACTGTGGAAAAGAAATCCACTTTACTCTATGGTTGTGCAAAAACAATCTTCACATTTATTATTTTGTGAGAAGTTTACATGAAACAATGATGTGCTCTTGAGAGTAGTCTGAGACACAGTATTTATGTACTGAATCAGCCAACCAAATCCTGTATGGCTTCCACTGAGGAAATCTCCAAAGAAGCCAAGAACAAGACAACTTTGACTGTTGTGCTTAAGATTTTGAAACAGAGTGATTTTAAGAGATTAATTTTGTATGCAGCTATTGCTCATTAATAGTCTGATCAAGAATGCCTCATGTAGGTAAGTCTATATTGATTTTCTCCAGCTCCCATTTCTCAGTTCAGAATACATTCATCTAATCTTAGCCTGATTAGATTGTTGTGCCTTCTGCCCTGCAAAAAAGTAGCATTATCACAATTCTTCAGTATAATAAAAAAAAACTAAAGGGTTCCCTCAAAACCTGGCATGTTTCTGCTCTCAAATGTAATTTCCAATTCCTCTGTAGTCCTCTCTGGGATTCCCAAAATTCCCAGTTCTTATTTTTTTTTAAAAAAAAAACATGAGATAGTCAGTCATAAACTTAACACAGCCACACAAGCTGTATTTTAAATCTCCAGTTCCAAATAATTTGAGTATATAATCATATTTTATGCAGTTTTTTCTATAAAATCCATAAGAATTCTTAACATCACCTGAGAAAATCTTTAAGAATCCCAAGATAACACTTCTATAGTGAAACGGTGTTCTCTTTAAAAAGTAGAAGAATGCTGTAATTTTTCAGAACTACTAAAAAGGATTTTACTTATGATAGCTAAAGCTGTGCTGCTTCTTTCTTTTTTGGGAAATGGGGGCAAGAAATGCATTTTAGTATCACTTATCAGAATAAATTGTTTTATTTCTTAAGGTAATTGTATATTTTAAAGTACATATTAATTTTATAGTCATTCATAATACACTGCAATCTAAATATTTTCTAAAAGTGCCTATGTCTGAGTGTATGTATAAAAGTTAGTTATTAGTTATGTGTCAAGATTGTATATAAAGAGCAGCATTCAACAACACAGCATAAGATAATCTAATACTGAGAGTTACAACTGTACATATTTATATGTTACCATTCTTAGCTAAACTTAATGGAAAGTGAGTTAACTAAACCATTATAAAACAGGGCTATATTTATTAATAGATGCCCTAGTGTTACAAGAAAAAAAAATCAGTTATGTATCACAAGGGCGAATGCAAAAAGGTTAGGAGGTAACACATTTTCATCCACTGGTACATGACTATTTAAGTGTATTTGAAATTCTTACTTTAAAATATTGGGGAAAATGCACATTTACAGCTCAAAGGGCCATAATCCTTAAACTGATTAGCAGGGCACTTCTTCTGACAGGATAACCATATTGTGTAAACTTAAAATGGAGGCACAAATACATCAGGGGTATAAAGATCTCTTTCTACTATACACTTTTCACTGTTTTATACTGATTAACATAAACAATGATTAAGCAAAGCTAGAAGAAAATAATTGGCTGCTTTTTTTTTCAGATTGTTTCTTTAAATCAAAATACTGTCAGAGGCTAAAACTACTATGACACCTTCTTTTCATCTAGCTACACTCAACCCTACTGTGCACAAGTGGATTTAAACAGATAATAGAATAGAGCCAGTACTAAATGTAAATCCCGAGTCACCAAATGTACAGATTAATAAATGGAACTATTAAATTCTATTGCCCTAGTTCTATACTGAAATACTTGCTTAAGTCAGTTCATATACCATTTACAATTGTTCTTCAGTTTGGAAATAAGTTGATTGAATGTATCCTAGCAAAAAACTGTTGTGTTAATCTCTTTAAAACAGATATAGTTACATCTCCTGATTAGTTTTCCTGATTTTCCTAAACTTCACAAGTTTATGATTGCCCTTTGCTAAAGGCTTAATCTTTTTTTCCCCTTTTCCTTTCCTGTTTTGTTTTGTTGTTTGACGATGGGTAAATACCAGGCTAATTTGACTGATCTAAAAAATAATCTTAATTTTCATCATGAGAATATATATACACTGAAATTGCAATCACTGTATAGTTATTTCAGATCAGTAGCTCTTTCATATATGCTTTGTTTCTATGATAAAATCCAGTTTGTTCTCTGTTTTAATACCGAAAGTAATTTAAGTATTTCGCGTCAGATTATATATCAGTGGAATGATATATAATGGTCAGTTGGCAGTGTAATAATGTATCCTTTGAAGGATTTTAATTCAAGCCTCTGTGACATGTTCTTATTGTAGAAACAGATTCAGTTATATTAGCTGAGTATTGTGCTTATGCTGGCAATCTCCTGAGTTACTCTGTAGCTGGCAAAAGAAGTTAGTGTATTCAGGTGATTTAGAAAGATGTACCTAATATCTGAGCTAATGGGGAGAGCCATGGCTTCTTGTCTCCTACATAAAATAATACACATAGATAAAGAATGTTTGCTTACGGATTTAGCTCTGCTCATCAAAGGTATGGCTAACCTCCTATTGATATTCAGCAAATGCACAAAAGGCTAAATCCTTATTCCAAATGAGAAGTCCCCAACCAATTGCTTATTTCAGAATAGATAATGACTTTCAAAGAGGGTTCTTAATCAGTGGTATGTATATACCACAGGTTACCTGAAAAGATTGTAGGAAGTGGTATAAACCACTGATAATCTTAATCCCTAGGCTACCATACATAATACCATACATAATATAGTAACAGTTATGCAGTCTATGACCATAATAAAATTGGACTGATTGATAATAACAGAATGCCTGTAAACACACAAATGTCCTTCTTGGGGGAAAAGTGTGTGTTTGTGTCATGTTGGGATCCAGGTTTGGTGCTAAAGTAACTAGGGACCAAAGTCTGAAAATCACTTACTTACAAGATAACCTAACCATTGCAATTTAGCTGATCTTCATGACGATGAGGGCTAGTCTGTAACTAAAGATGTCAATTCTGGTATCTTTTGAGCTATACAGCAAGGCTCCTGGAAATTCATTAGTAGAATTAGTATCAAGGAATTAATTCAGAGATGGCTAAATATTGTCACTGTGCTCCTTGAGGGATATCAAGTACACTGCAAAAGAGGACCTGTCAAAAATGCCAGTATAAATGTTAGAAAACCAGTGTTATTTTAATATGCCTAGCTAGCTCCCAGCTCAAAATTTCACACTGTGGTTTCTATGGTTTCAATTACTTCTAGTTCACACTGTGAGGGTGATAGAAGGGGACACTCATCTGGTTCCCAGCTACTGTCTGGACTGTAATCCTCTTCTGAACTTAGCTCTGCTCCTTCTTCTGTGTCTTCATCACATGACTCTACGTAATGAGCCCCAACAGCATTGATCCCAGAATCCTCAGAACTGGAAGGGGATGAGCAATGATCTATTTTTGGTGTGTTATTCTCTCTCAAAATTAAGGCATTGCGTGTGGGGACCTCCTGGGGCTTCATCTTATAGGAGAGAGCAGGAGGTTGCCTCTGCACATAACACATCTTCCCATTGATGCATTTCACACGGTAATTGTCAATAAAGAGGTCTGAAATTGTGCAAAACCGTGGGGAGTCTGGTGGTAATGGTGCTTGGAAGACAGGTGCAAACTTCAAAAACTGTTCTGTGAGTGAGACAGCGATCTGAATAGTGTTTATGGTTCCTCGAGGCCGAACAGGTATTTCAGTACTTGGAAGCTGTTCTACTGGAGTCATAGGCTGATAAACATATTTACCTGTAAAAGATACGAAAAGAATTATTAGCATCAAATTTTACTTTGTAGAAATTAACTAGTTCATGAAAAAAAATACTATTGAATGCCAGATGCTGAAAGTCTAAAACAAGAATATGCTTAGCTTATAGGCCTCCTGAAAGCATCTGGCTGGCAGCCCCTTAGCTTTTTTCCATATACTTATCATTTGTTTCCTCTCAGTCACAAAAAATAAATATTCTGTAAAATAGGATATTCCCCCTTCCGCCACCCATCTTGAAATTCATTCATTTTAGACGAACTATTATACAACTAAGCCTTTTGTCAGAATGTTATTTTTTTTCTTTGTGCCACCAGGGGCTGTTGTGGCTGCAGTTCTTAACAAGACATTTTAAGACAGGAAATGAAGAGATTTTAAAGCCGTGAAAGCCACTAGTATTCTGATAATTAAGCCAAGTAAGAAGAAAATAGGATTGCATTGACTATGCCATATAAAAGCAGGATCAAGGAAAAGGATATTGAAATAAAAAAGAACCATCAATCAGTAGCAAAAGGCAGCTTTACTTGGAACAGCTTACATTCTGGGAGGATCTGGAGTCAGCAGAATAAAAGAGAAAGAACTGGAGAAAATCATAGAATACAAAAACATGCAAATAGGATGGCTGTGGCAAAAGAAAGCAAAAATAATATCAATAGTAGCCGGCACCTCAGGTGCAATCCCAAAACATCAGGAACACCACTTAATACCATCATCAATTGACAAAATCACCATCAGTTGCAAAAGGCAGCTTTACTCGGAACAGCTTACATCCTGAACATACCTTTAATACCATCAAGCAAAACCTGTCTATCCCTGGTCCTTGGGAAGGGCTCAATATGATCTACATATCTGGCTGACTGTGCAATGAACCATAATAAAACAGAACAGATGGGAAAGATTACTTTGCTGTTGATACTTCAGGGTTCTCTGTCACTATCAGAGTTGTTCCTTGACTGGCAAGTAATACCTATCAGGGAGCAGGTTCACAACTTGGAGCTCCTTCTGGTCTCCCAGTCCCTGCAGGTAGAAACTCTGGTCAGAGGGCATTCTGCTCATTTTGGTGGTGCATCAGTTGCAACCCTACCTGAGGTAGAAGTGTTTACCTATAGTAACTTGTGCTCTTATTATTACCTAGCTGGGCTACTGTAATGATATAGTTGGCTCTATCCTTAAATACTAGTTAGAAATTACAATTGATCCAAAATGGATGGTCCCACATGCTTTCCAGCATTGTTAGGAGTATATAATATTGATTTTGCAGGTCCTGCATTGGTTGCTAATTGGTTTCCAGGTACAATTTAAAGTACTGGTTTTAACTTATAAATTACTTTAAGACTCAATGCCTGGATATCTGCAGTATCACCTCCTTCAACCAATTGTCTGAACAATTAAAGCAAAGAGAGCGACACTTACTGTTCCAGCATTTTGGGGAGGTCTGAGCAATTGCAATGAAAAGTGCTGCTTTTCAATGGCACTTTGACCCTATGGAACAGCCTCCTGGTTATATGCAGAGTAGCCCTCTTCTTGTTGATGTTTCAGAAGCTTTAAAAGTCAGAGCTGGTCTCCTGATTTGATCATGCCATCTTTACTTTCTGTTTGTATCGTTTGTAGCTTTATGTTTGGGCAGTATAGTTTTATTGTTTCTGTGGGTATTATTACACCATGAAGGTTTACTTGGGTTTTACAATCTGTGTAAGCAGCTGAGTATCTCTGAATTGAAGTTGGGGCAGGGATGTGAAAAATAAATGTAGAGTAGGAATGATAACTTCCAGAATCTGGAAGCAAGCATGATAAACTGTGCAGAGGCAGCAATAGGTAGAGGTATTGCTTCTTTTCAATGGAATCACATACTTCTGCTCTGCTTATGTATGTAGACCTTCTTATTCTATGTTCTAATAAAAATAACTTCAATACCTAGAAGGAAGTAATGCCAGTGCAAACCACATTATTTAAAGCACAGAAAAGTATAAAGTAGTAAATTAAAATAAAATAATAAAGGGTGATACAATAAAAGAAAAGAAAAAAATAACTGAATGTAATTTACACAACAGCCAATTGCTATATTTCTCTATATCTTCCTCTTTTTAATATAATTTTATTAACATGTTTAAATAAAAAGATAAGGACTGAAACAAGCAATATAAAGTAAGGAGGAAAAAAGCAAAGAGGAAGCAAGAAAGGAAAAAATGTTAAAATTAGAAAAAAAGAAAAAGATACAAAGAAGTGGTTTTTATAGCAATTATAAGTAAAAATATACTTAGAGCTCTCTCTATAAGGTGACATCAAATATGTACTATTCTTTCTGTCCTAATCATCAAAACCCTAAATCCCAAAATCATTTTTCTCATTTTATGCAGAAAGTCCATAAGTGGCTATCAATCACCAATAAATGTAAATAATGACTTTTCCCCAATCAAAGAAGTCAATTTATTCATTTCAGCAAAATTGTGTCAGCACTTCTCTACACCTTCCTATCCTTACAAAACACCCCTTTTTCCAGCATGCCCAAACATTAATTCATTCTTTGCCTTTTACTATTTAAATTTTCTCACTTCTCTTTGAGTATGTTATCAACTTCATCCCACCATAACTTTCGTTGTATTCCTCTTCTTCTGAAACCATTTGGTCTTCCTTCATTAATTTGTTTTAGTGTTTGATTGTCATCCATTCTATCTAAATAATTAAATGAACGCAGTGCATTTGTTTTCCATAGACCCCTCACTTTTATATATTCAGTCCACATTCAGAAATCATCTATTTATTTTTTATTTTATATGATTTGATTTAACACACAACTACATAATAACATATTCTTATTGGGTTCGTTTTTTTGGTTTCTCCTAACATACAAAAAACATACCTCTATATAAAAATTGGACAAAATAATAATTCTGCTCAACATCTTCCCAGATACACTTAATATATTGAACCTCCTGTCCCAGAGGTTTTTATATTCACTCATGCTTGCCCCCCCATCTCTCTCTGTATACGAGAGCAGTAATCACATTCCTCAATCATCAAATATAAATAGTCTTGACACACGTATTAAACAAGATACACAGCTATAAGCAAACCACATTCATATGTCAACTTTTCTTCAATTATAACAGCTATGCTTGTAGTCTTACACATAACTGTGTATGGCTTCCTTTTCAACAATTTTTTTCTTGGATACACTAACACATTTACATCAATTTTTTTTAGTTCTACTCTTTTTAAATCCTGTTTCCGTGTCTAACACACTCCCAGCAGCATATCCTCACTTCAGTTTTATAATCATTTTTTTTAAATTTTAATTCTAGTCCCTCTGCTGAAATATTTAGTTCTTTCATCCACTTCCAAAACAGTTTTCAAAAATTTTCATAAAAAATGCTGTACTTTATTTTATACGTATCGTTCAGTTTTAACAGTCCTTGCTCTCTTGGACAACTGTGTGTTCTATGTACCTACCCTTTCTTTTTCTTCTTTGTGTTTTGCCACAAGTGCAGAGTCTGCTTTTTTGCTTTTTTCTTTTCCTGGATCAACCAAGTGTCACTGAGCCTGACTCTCTCATGGACTGAGACAGAGCAACTGGCTCAAAGTCACCTTGTTGACTTCCACGCCGAAGGCAGGATTAGAATTCATATTTTCTTGATTTCTTGCCTAGTGCCTTAACTACTGGAACACCACTACTAGTCTCTCTACTCTTTGCAACTATCTCTCTGTACAGAATACACAATGTATTTCTCTTAAACTTAAACTTCACAGCAGCCATTTTCCCTGATGTATTTTTTTTTCATCTATAGCCTTCTTCACTTCTTAATTCCACCAGCTTTTTTTTTCTGTGCCAACTTTTAACATTTTTTCATTCTTTCTAAACAGCTTCCATATTATCTTTCCTTGTACCCATTTCCATTCATTCTTTTGAGTAATCTTCTAACATGTTTTCATACAAGAGTCATAGTTTCTCTTCCTGTTGTCATTCTGCTTTTAGCTTTAATTTCTTTCACATCCCTTTTTCCATTCAGTTATATCCATAACACAGGCACAATTTCCTGCTGACAGGGCACAATAGCAGTCTGTTTGTGCATGCTTGGTCGGAATGGCACTGAAATTGTTTTACCCCACAGTAGTTCAGTAGAAGGCTTCAATTTTATAATTATTTTAAATAACCCTCATTTTGCACGGTAAGAAAACATAAATCTTACTTTTTTATTTTCAGTAGGAAAGCTCCTATCAATAAAAAGAATGATGTAAGTATTTTACTATTCTCCTTTTAATGGGTTTTCTGAAAAGAAAACTGATGGATGAAGCAGGGGGGAAACTGGGAGGGTTACAGATGGAAAACAACTTTGCCTGAACTACTTTAAATTTTGTGAAAAAGGAAGAGTATTTGTGTAGTAAAAATCTTGTGTGGAAGCACCTGTACAATCACCAAGCCTACCACAAATAATAGCATGCTGACTGGGGAATCCTGGGCACCGAAGTCTACACATCTTAAAAGTTGCCAAGTTTGAAAAACACTGATACAGATTGTCCACATGGCAATTATATTTATTCTTTCATTAAAAGAGAAAGATGACAATTGCATCTCTTTACCATCCAACTGATGGCACCACACATTTTATTTCAGATTGGCGAAAGAGCATTCTACACTATCACAGTTCCTTCTTTTTGTTTACAACTGCAAATACTACCCAAATGCCTTTGCTTTTAGGGTACATGTGATAAACACGTGATATGGAAAAACAGAAGTTAAAAACTGTAATATATATAAAACCAAAAATGTAGCTCAGTGCAGGAAACTTGAAAAACAGAATAAAAATGATGTTGTCTGGTGGCAGGATAATGAAGTGGCTGCCAGGCAAGAATCATTGGAAAATAGAAAGACGTCCAAATGCAGGGGTTCATCATCAAGAAGACCTTCTCTCTAGTTGCCAGTGAGATATTCTGATGACTGAGGGCATCTGGTAGAATACATTTTGATAATGACC
This sequence comes from Masticophis lateralis, assembly GCA_030761175.1. Classification (NCBI taxonomy): domain Eukaryota; kingdom Metazoa; phylum Chordata; class Lepidosauria; order Squamata; family Colubridae; genus Masticophis; species Masticophis lateralis. Next base: position 42,274,237 of record JAUDYJ010000005.1, on the reverse strand, counting down.
CAATATAAATGCATGTTCATTCTGATATTGTAGAACTTAGTAGAAACTAAGGGTATGTTTTCTGATCAGACAATGGAAGATGACACTGAGAACGTACTGATTCAAAAGTAACTCTAAGAATAGCAGACATATGGCTGCAGCTTGTGAAAATCTGGGTTTGTTCATAAACCCCTCCAATAACTAGATAGATAAGCAGCAGTTAATTACTAATATCTGATTATTTAAAGATGGGCAAATATTTACAAGTAATTGGAAAATAAATGCAATTTGGAGGAGTATGCTTTTTTCTAAAAACTATATTTTCCCTGAAACACATCCTGCCTTCTACAAACCTTTTGTAATTTGGCATAAAAAGGACTGAATATTTTTCATCAGTGAAAACTCTGAGATTCTGTGATGTTTAAAAGGCTCAATTAGATTATGGGTTCCTGTAGAATAGTCTTCTCCTCCCACCCGGCCCTGCAATGAAAATTGTGTTTTAAACACAAACATGACCAATATAGCTTCCTTCCCCATAAATAGATGTTTTGTTTTTCTGTGTGGAAGTGGCAATTCAATATTGCCCCTCTAGACCCACCAGGAAAAAGTTAGGAAATAATCCAAAGTAACCTACCAGATAAAATGATTCTGCCCAGAGCAACTTCCATAATATCTCAGATAACACTTTTGAACACTAAAGTATGCAAGCCTGAGCTGGAAAACGGTGGATGATTTTATGGTTCCAAAGGAGACACTTTACTTTTTGGATTCAACATAGACCGCAGACAGGAGAAAAAGGGAGGGGGCTTGTGGGACTGTGGAAAATGAGAAATTGTATTGTTTTGCACACAGACTCCATTTCTGAATAGTGAGATGTTTTAAGGATTCAAGTGTTCACAAGAGGTCTAGTTTCCTTAGAAGGAGCCACCATAAATATATGTGATATATGGCTGAGCTAATTAACTGAAACTTCACAGCATGTTGATGAATTACAGTTTCCCTTTAAAAATTATGGCAAACTTTTAATGCTATTGGATTTCCTGAATTTAACAAAGTTAGCTGCCTGCTGTCTTCTGAGGTACAGTTTCAGAATACCTGAACTTCCTATAAACTTCTGTTGCCCATCAAAGCAAGAGAGAAAAGCACAATGAGTCATTTCTATAGTTACTTTCTTGGGCCATTCTACTTCTTTTGAAATGTTTGCAGTTATCAACTAACCTTTGAGGCCCTAAAGCTCTATATAGCCTCCAGTGACATTTTTACAGTACCATAATACCCTGTAAACAAAACAGCTAAAAATTAATGGCATAGTTTCTTATCATTTTGAAGCAGAAAAAAAAATTAAAAATGGACTTAACTTGATTTAACACAGTTTTTTTAAAAAAAGACACCCGAAATATAGATGAAACCAATATAAATTGGCTCTCTTTATATTATAGAGCCCCCTTGTCCACTTTGTATCATCAACCCCACACTCTAGCCCTTTCTTTTTAGAAAATATTACTGGTGGTCTTAAACTATATTACTACAGATACATGCACTGATTACCTATACAAATCCTAGCAATTGGACGATTTTCTGCATCATACATATGGCTTTGTGGGGTGTTAGAGATTCACTGTCTGTGTGTTATGGTTAGGGCAGGACTCTTAAAATTACACCAAAGTTATTTCCTTCAACTTCATTTTCATGTGTGAAATACTGAGGAAACTGATTTCACCCCCAACGTAATTAATAAGGGCCCATAAAAGTATCCTTCAAAGTGTAAAATATCTCTTATAAATAGATGCTTGTTTGCTCTCATAGGCATATAACATATACAGAACAAATATTTTCTTTAACAATATTTTAATTATATGGACATTATCATACATGTAACCTGTTACCCTAGTTATTAAGAGAGAAGTCCAATTGAATACAGCAGGATTGCTATAGGAATCTATGAAGATTAATATAATTATTCAACTTACAGTGCAATCTTTAACATATCTTTTCAACAAAATCTTTTCAAAATAAAATCCACTGAGACCTGCTTTGTCAGGGTACATCAATTTAATGTCTACATGGGCATGCTGGATGAGGTCACACAACAGCACAGGGCCAGTTAGCAATATGCTGAAACTGCTTATAGTCTTTTGAAGTAATTATTTTTAATAAGATTAGCTCTCAATCAAAGTAAATCCAAGGTATAAATATATACCTACCCTAAATGAATATGTTCCAAAATATCATACCTTTTAACTATCCATACATTACATTATGCACATAATACCTTTTGAGGAATCTTATAACACATATGAGTAAAATAGCAGGGTGTATGATTTCTTATTCCACATTACGGTTTCTAGAGCTATGAATCTGAATAACAAAAATGCAACATTTATGAAAAAGTGGGACAGGAAGCTTCCTAAGTGCAATATAAGAGTGAAAAGAATTTCCTTGTTTATTCAACCAAAAAATACATCTAATCTAATGTTCTGTTAACATGGCCAGTTAGTATTACCAGAAGGATGATAGGTATTACAACCTTTTTATTTTGCATCATTTGATATTGCCATCTTTTGGGTAAAGGTAAAGTGTTTTAATATTCCTATAACTTATAAAATAATAACTTATACATTTGTCTACATTTGAGAAATCATGAATATCTGAAGAATCTTAAGAATTCTTAAGGACATCTTTAGTTACTCAGGAACACACACATAAAACTAAATCCAAACTAAAATGTTAGATGATCACATGTGAGATTTTGAAATAAAAAATAAAGACATCGTGTTAATTCATATTCCTGTTATTTTATTTTCTCTAATCACATTAGTAGTTCCATGTCATGACTGATTTTGCTAAATGCTAACAGGGTTTACTATGACCTCAATCTGTTCAAAATAATCACAAAAAAGGGATAATTTAATAAGAAAACATTTTAAATCTATTTCAAAAGTGTTTATCTGAATATAATTTTTTCAATGTATCAAAATAAAAATTAAAAATGTTTTCAAGTAATACATTAGAGTGAAAAAATAATTAATATGCCATATTGTAATACTGAGGCTGATTAACTAGTAGAAGGAAAATACCATTGAGCCATTATATTATACACTGATGAAGAATCGCTGCATTTTTTTTAATACAAGGACTTTAATCTAGGTAGCAGCAGTGAATACCTTCAAGTGAATAATGAGCTGATGTATGGTGAGAGTGGTCCATGCAAGTCTTAAGATGCATTCATTCTTGAAACAGACCAGATAGTCTTTCAAAAGGTTTCCTGAATTCAAATAATTTTAGATATGTGAAAAATGCTTTCTGAATTCACAGTTGCTAAATAACCTTGCAAAGTAGGTTCTTCAATGGAAATCTTGGTATGATTATTATAAAATCATGATTTACACCCCCAAAACTTAAAAATATATCAATGTGTTTGTCTCTCTGTGTGCAGGGCCAGATTTAGATGAAAAGAGGCCCTAGGCTATTCCACTTATGAGGCCCTTTCACCTCCCATTTTTTTCGGTTCAGTATTTTAGTGTTCACTGTTTTTAGAATAGTGTAATTTTAATTTTGCTAACAATTTGACTGTAGGCCCCTCTTGATCTTGAGGCTCTAGGCTGAAGCCTAGTTAGCCTATAAGAAAATCCGGCCCTGTCTGTGTGTATATGTGTATGGGTGTATGCATGTGCATGCATGTACATGTATGTATGGAGGGATAGATGAGAGAGAGAAAATGCCTTAAGAAAATAACAGGTAATCTACATGATTGTACAATTGTATTTGCTTTACAATTAATGTCTAATATGAAATGTCTTGAGTTTTATAAAGTTGAATATGTTAAAAGCTTGCTTTTTAGCAGTGGATTGATAAAAGATAATATTTGAAAAAATTAGTACAGGAAATGTGTCATTTTTTTCGTTCCACAGTGTTGCTTTTACAAAAAGACCCAGTTTTTACTTGGAGAAAAAAAACCTATTATCAAACTCTAAAGTAAAACTCAATGCATTATGCAAAATTAATCCTTCTCTATGGAAAAATGAAATGGAGGTTTGATTTTAATCCTTTATTTTGTTCCACATCTGTTCATACTTGCCACTTGTACAGCCCCACTTCCTTTTCCTTCATTATAAATGTAAATGGAAGTACAGAATAGCATAAACAGGTGTGAGCTGTGAAAAAGATGTTCGCCCAATCAGTTAAATTCTGATTAATTCTAAGAGTTTCCACATTCAACTTGCTTCCAATTTATAACTCTTGTATGTTCATATGTCAAAAATCTGCTCATCAATACCGTGTAATAGCTTAGTGAATTTACATTATTATTAGTCAAGTGTGTAAATTATTGGATGGAAACATTGCTATGAATTACCTTCCGAAATTATATCAAACTATTGCCAAAAATATTTAGCATTGCAGAATTGACATCTTATTAATGCAATTAATTGCATTTTTCAATGTCTCAATCAAAAATATACTTTTATGAGAGCTAGTGTGTTTTAGTGGTTGTTTGTCTTTGAACTAGCCACTCTCTCTTAATTTAATCTATCTCACAGAGTGGTTATTGTGGGGAAAAAGTAGAGGAGGGTATGCTATGCTCTTCAAGATGAAGGGTGGGATATCAATTTAACATATCAAATCAAATTTTAATAACATATATAAATTAAGACTCTATCAGTTAGAAACACCTTACACTGCTTGGAAACTCTCAGCAGAAAAAGATTTTTGGTAGCTGAAATAATAATTATTTGCTCTTTTAAAAAATTGTCATACAAATTATGTTCTTTCTAAGATACACTCAAATAAGAACTTTATTTATGTGAATTGAAAAAGTGTCATACATGGGCAAAGATATGTTTCCAGGTAATCAGGTGATTATTAAATATTTTAAAAATCACCTTGTATAGGTATTTCTAATAGCCTAAATACTATAACAGAACTGAGTAGATACTGGAAACAGAATGGAGCACAACATATTTCTAGGGCAATCTTTCCTAACTTGATATAATATGGTTCAGAACTTCTGTAAGGAAAATATCACTGAGAAATGCACAGAAAGTATAATCTGACACATTTGGAGAATATTTTTCTGAAAAAGACACTCTGAGAGATTAAAAAATATATGTGGTACTGTAACAAAATCCAAAAGTGTTGAAGTGCCCTCTGCAAAAGAGAACATTCATTATGGGAAACCCATTACATCCAGTGAATTGTAGTATTTCAGAGCAAAATAAATAAATAAATAAATACAAGCATGCAAGCATGTGGGGCCATTCTAAAATACGCAAAGATTATTGGTTATCTCAGATTCTGGGAACCAAAAATATATCAGAAATATCCTAAAGTGTATTCCTAGCATAAGCCTCATAATACAGGAATTGGAACCACTGGTCTTCCAAACTTTCATAAACAGTAGCCCCCAGCAGCCCTTCAAGATTAAGGATGCTGCAAAATGCATTTTATTGGCATCTAGAGAGCTACATATTCCCTACTCTGCTACAACTGAGTAGTAAATTTGGGCTTTTTGATTAACTACCTGTATTGTTTCATGGGTTAGAGAATGTGGATCAGGTGCCTCAGGTTTTGTTTGTTTTATTGTATTTGGTGCTTATTATTGTTGTGAGCCATTCAGAATTGTGTTTTACAAGATGGGAAACCAAAAAATGTTTTAAATAAATAAATATTTACAACATAGGATTTCCTTATAAGAAATGTTCCATACCAAAAAACCAGAAAACATTACTGTGTCAGAAATGCTACATACAAGTAGTAGGATTACAGGATAGCATCTTCATGTTTATAAACTACTGTTATTAATACCTGGGAGATTAATTAGCAAAATGAGATGAAAGCTTTATTTCCATCTGTCTTTCAGTTTAAGTCCAACCACCAACTTCTATTCTATGATTTATTCAAATATTACAAAGTTCTAATTCTAGTTTGGCCTCAGTTACATTTCTAATTATAATAAATTAAAATTAAAATTGAGAGATCACTTAAAATAATACGTTATGAAATTGGTCCCAAATCAACTCTTAGTTGGTAACTAATATCTCTCTGTACAGCATACCATGGGTACAGGCAGATTATATTGCCAGGCTGTAGGCATGCTGAGGCCATATAGTATGAAGCTAGCATGCAATTTTCTAAAACAAGACCTGAAAACAATTTATGGAGCCCTAAAGGCAATACATATTAAAATTGCAAAAATAATCAGGAATAGCACTATCAAAAAAAAAAAAAAGTAAAAATATTCTTTTGCTGTACCTTGAAAACTTTCCAAAACAGATGTCCAATTAACTCCAAGCAGAAACAATTGTAATTGAATAAATATATACACATATTCTGATTTTTTATTACCCACATCTGGAAATTGCAAATAATTTCTTGACTAAAAATATATTTAATTATGCAATATTCCTGAGGGGACTGTGTTTACGTGCTAAATTCATGAGAAGATTTTATAACTATTTGCATCTGTTTCTCTCAAGAGGTAAAAAAAAAAGAATCAGAAATCTAAGGAAGACTTTGTGGTACTTCAAAGTCTTCCTTGGATTTCTGAACATTTTCATCTCCTGAGAATTCACATATAAGATGAAAAAAAAAAAAGAACCCGAAACAACCAAACCCAAGGACTTTAATTGAAAATTATTATCTACCATTTTAAACTGAAGTTCCTAGAAAGTGTTGCCTTTATATAACCCTGTAAGAAGACACTCCCATTCCTTGCTGTTTTTGTCCTATGTCTGCAGCTGTGCTTAAGTCCTGTTCTTTCCCTAGGGAGGGATGCAAAACATGACATATCATTCTACACTTTGTTTTTGCCTCTTCACTGGCAAAACCTCTCCCAAGGCTCCGCATCTGTCTTTACAAAAATAAGTTAATTAATACAGACACATGGAGTCTCTCCTAGAAATAAGAGAAGATGTTCCAATTTAGATTTGAATAAAATTATTGCTTCATTTAGTTCAAAGTCTTTACAATTCCTGGTAATTGTACTCATGTTTGGTGCAGGCCTATTTTCTAGCTCTACCAAGAAATGAGTGGGAATTAATCTGGAACCACTATAGATATCATTCTTGCCTCTCTAACCCTAACTTAATGGCACATAATCAGTTGGCCTCATCAGTGTATAATACTACCAAAAGCAAAAAGCCAAATCTGACATAATTTTTGTTGTTATTTCCATTTGGAATAGCCACACCCACATCTCATGTATCCTCCCTGTAAAGGTACAGTATTTGTTTTCTTTCTTTTTCGTAGGATTTATGTGTACATATATATATATATATATATATATATATATATATATATATATATATATATATATATATATATATATATAAATTTGGTATAAAATGGTTTGTCATGAATGAGACTGCTTGAGGGTTCCTGGATTGGAGCTGAAAAGTGAAAGGGAGCAGAATGCCCCCTCCCACATGTTGGGGTAGGCCAGGTGTCTCAGTAAACACTTAATATGTATGTGTGTGTGTGTGTGTGTGTGTGTGTATGATAAAAGAAAACCTGCAATGTTTTTAGTGAGTAGATGTAAGAGGCTGTGCAGAAATTCTAAGCTCAGTCCTATATGGGATCCCTTGTACTAAACGCTTTCACACAGTCTTGTCTTATACTATATATATCTATATCTATATCTAATCTATATCTATATCTATATCTATATCTATATCTATATCTATATCTATATATATATATATATATATATATATATATGACTTATAGGAACACAATTTGGATTTTAGAAGATGCACCCCATTCTGCTGTGACTATGGTGCTTGAAAGTGGAGAAAATAAACTCAGCCATTTGATCAGAAGCATTAAAGCAGTAAATTCAGATAGGCTTGATTGCTTGATAGCCTGCAAATAAAAACATTATCTTGAGCAATCAGTGAACACATGTAATATGGATGACATAATTCATTTTTTGAATAAAACTGTTCTGCTCACATAGTTTAATGCTGAACATGGTACCAGAAGGGAAGATTACATATAATTCAAGAATAGTAATCAATAGGATACTTCTGCAATCAAGACATAGGGAAGATGACAAATTTCATCCTGCCTTTACCCATTATCTCAGAAGAATTGTATGTTTTATTGGTATTTGCTAGCATATCGATGCACTATTGTAGTGTTTCCCAAACTTTTGACATATGTGTACCCCTTCTATAATTTTGTAACGCTGAGTACCCCTCATAAAAAACATATGCTTTAATAAAAATCAAAATATATTTATTTTTTCTTTTTTTGGTACATGCACAAAATAAACGAACGTTATTTTGTTCCCGTTTCCCAGTTTCCCAGTTCCCGTGTAAAAACTGCGATACGCGCCTATTTCTTTCTTTGTTCTGTGGGCGCAGCTAAGCACGGTGCAGTGGATATTCCCACATAAGGGGGATCCCCACTAAACTCCGGTGCAACGCGTACCCCCACCAAACTCTTCCCGTACCCCTGGGGGTATGCGTACTTCACTTTGGGAAACACTGCAGTATTAGAAAAGAAAAACTGATGAAAACACAAGAAGACCAAAACAAGTAGAAATTCAGATGTGGACAGGTGTAGTTAACTGATAATTTTATACTTTCTTTTGAGATAGGCAGCTTTCAGACGGAGACAAAATAACTCCTAATTTACAAATAAAAAAAAACTTTAGAAAACAGAAAACAAAATAATTTGCACATTATTATAATTTGCACAAGCCCTAGAACTTGAGTCTAGCAGATGATACTGTCCCTGTGAATGGGGAGAAAACCCTTGGAGCGTTGAATGAGAACAATGGCATCCTTACAGAGAAAATATAAAGTGCTATTTATCTGCTGCAACAATCCCCTTGCTCCGACTTTCAGTTTTCTGGCTTTGGATAATGAAGTGGCTACAGCAAGCTGCTGACATTTGGTTTGTGACTAGTTCCAGACAGATAACATTACTTCTGCTTATTGCCATTTCCCCTGCAGATAAAAGTGGGAAGTAAGTTATATGTTTACATTTTATAACTCCCCCTATTCCATCTTTTACTCTAGATGATCATAAACCATTGAGGAGCTATCAGTCAATTAGAAAATCTAATTTGGGCTTAAAGAAAAGACGAGCCAATAACATTCTTTATCTAAGAGTAATACATCCAAACTAAGGGAATCTGTGAAAACAGTAACTTGAAAATTAGACAGTATTAGGCATAAAACCATTCCATGACAATCTCAGGCTAATTCTTCAAGCTATATATCAAATTACATATGCAGCCACAGAAGACGTGAATGGCCTTTTTTTTATTATAATCCAACCACAAGCTTCCCTTACTATTATTTGCATTATTCTATGGCTCAACAACTGGCTCAAGGTTTAGAGAGCTGCAGCCTCCAAATGTAGAGTTACAATTCCCATCATCCCACAACATTGATTAATACTGGTTGGAGCTACATCAGGAGGCCACACACTTCTCTAAATTAAGAAAAGATTGGGAAAAGCCAAGAGGTTTTTACTCTTCATAGTACTGAAGGATGACTCTACTACTTGTCTACTACAGGACTCTATGACTTCAGCAGTTATAGTAGAGTAAAAAAAAGGGAAAAAAGAGTTAAACTGCTTCTGATGGCTATGAATAGCTTAGCTAAGTGGTCTGTTACCTTTCATTGCCTCCCCAATCAAAATTTAACGAAAAGGTAAATGGTGAAGAGGAGGAATGTATTCCTTGTGTAGCGGGTGCGTTCTCCCCGCTACGGTGATGCGCGGCGATCGGGGCCCCGGGATGCCCGCAACACTTAGCCGATCCCGCCGCTCAGCTGATTGGCGAGATCGGCTCTGCACCCTCCCAACTACACTTAGACATTTTACCTACCCACCCATCCTCAACACACCGCAGATCCAGCCCACTCCTTCCTTAGCTTGTCCTAGTCAAAAGTACTCGGGAGATTTCTCTTCCCCGGGAGAACACAGAAATCCATCTAGGCTCCGGATGCCCTGTGCTATCTGTCACTATTGATCCCTCGTCAAATCTTCGCTCCGGGGATCAAGGCATCGAGACGAGGGGAAAAGAAATCAGGCAAGAGCCCAGTTTCTCCTCCAAGCGGTTCCTTCTAAAGGAAAAACCACAATCCGAAACCGACCAAATGGTTTAGGTTTCCCCCCTCAGGACTAGGCTACCGATTCTTCTCTGTCCCCTGTGTGATTAGCCCATCTCTCCCTTTCCCGAAGGCTCCACACATCTCCGCCCGCCCGCCTCGCCACGGATCTGCAGCCTTCAGCCAGAGGGTTCCCTGCACCAGCGCGGAACATCTGGAAGGCAGCAGCTTGCAGGGACCCGCCGAATCCCTCCTCCTCCTGGTTTGCTTTCTGCCGTCCCATCCGCCGCGCCCATCCCAGCCCCCTCGCCCTCGCCCTCGGTACTCACAATGGCACCAGCCCAGATGGCAGCACCAGTGCAGACGGAAGCAGCGGCCGTGACTGTGTGTGGCGCACAGCGACAGCCCATCGCAAGGCTGAAAGTCGGGTCTTCCAGCGCAGCTGCGGGCCAGCGCTTGAGCCTCGTCCAGCTTCTCGCTTTTCCCGACCAGAAGAGAAGCGGCAGCGACGCTGGCCGCCGCCCCAATCCCGCTCATAGTGTTGTTGCCGTCGCCGCCGCCGCCGCCGCCGCCGCCTTCCCCTCACTCGCAGCCCGCTCTGAGCTCACGCCTTGTCGCCGAGTCACTCCCGCTTGCGCGCACACAAAGCGCAGCGGGTCGGGAAGCAGCGCTTCTTGCCAGGGGAAACAAACGCCACGGGCTAGCCCGGCCCCGCCTGGAGCCACCTTGGCCAGCCGCCCAGCTCCGCCTCAGCCTCAGCCTCAGCCCCGGCCCCGGGCCCAGCCCGCCCCCTCCAGCTAGCGACTGGGCGGGGAAAGCGAGGGAGGGGAAGTCAGCCGCGGGGACTCCGCTGAAGTGCTCGTGAGCGGCGGGAGGAGGAAGGTTGGAGGAGGATTAGGAGAGCTGCGGAATCCTCCCCGGGAGATGAAAACCGGTCGGCGTTCCCCTCCCACCCTCCGTCTGGAGAGAGCGCTTACTGACAGCTCCTGTGGGCGAGGCGAAAGGAGGGACAGATAGCAGCCAGTCAAAAGACCGGGGGACTTTCCTCTCCAGCGAACGGTTACTAGGGCGCCTCGCATCCAAGTTCAGGCGGACCCCTCTGGGAAACCGTAGCCGTCTCTCACCATTCACATAACCCAAGGCCTGGGTCCTTCGGGATTTTAATATATTGTGGCCAATTGTTTCTTGTAATACACCCGCCGGGCACAGAGCTTCCTTCCAACGTTTGCGCCTCCCTTCCCTTTCCAGTTTGCATCCATCTCCCCACCTTGGTGTCTGGACCAAGCAGGATACCTCAGATCCGCTGCATGGCGGTAGACTGCCCTGGGATGTAAATATCTTCCTGTAGCTTTGCAAGAAATAAGGATGAACAATACACTTGCATGTTTTTTTAAAAAAATAAATGATTTCATAAATGTGCCATTAGTATTTAATGAGTGAAACCATTTCTGTTTGGCCAGTTGATACATCTTCCTCTTTGAACTGATGGCATGGAGTGCACTGGAGCAGAAAGCCAGAGGTTATGGAAATAGATAAATGCCATTACATAAAGCTATGTAATGGCATTTCTGCTCCCTTAGTATATTATTCTCTATGACCTGATTCACCAGCACTTAAGCATCAGGCTTCACTGGTGAAATGATGCTCGCTTGCTCCAGATGTTTTGCGTAGAAACCATTTCTGTAACATGAAGCTTTTCACCCTCTCTTTCTCTAGTGAAACTGGTTTTCATTAATGACTGACAGCCAAGATAAAACAATAAAAGTAAACATGATTTTTACATGCTTTAATTTAATTTACATTGTCTTAGTGCAATTTAAAAAGAAGACTGCAGATGAGAGATTAAAAGAGTTCATATTTTTAGTAGTATAACATGCTTATTGAAATCATAGACTCATAGGGATGAAAGGGGCCTTGGAGGTCTTCTAGTCCAACCCTCTGCCCAAGGCAGGAGTCCTTATACTACTTCAGACAAATGGTTATCCAATCTTTTCTTGACAACCTCCAACAACGGAGTAGCACCTATGAATCAGGGAGGCAAGATATTTCATCAATCATTTTCATTGGTAGGAAATTCCTCCTAATTTCCAGGTTGGATCTCTATCTGATGAACTTCCACCCATTACTTCTTGTCTTACTCCCAAGTGCTATGGAGAAAATAAATCAACACTCTTTTCCCTGTGGCAATACTTCAAATATTGGAAGATTGCTATCAAGTCTCCCTAAGCATTCTCTTCTCTGCACTTGTTTTAGGAGCCTCGGCATCTTTTCTGTATCATGGTGACTTATTCACAATATTCCAAGTGTGGCCTCACTGCATATATAAAGAGATATTATTATTTTCCATAATCTTGATGCAATTTTAAAATTCTTCTGAGATGATGGGGCAGAGAGAAATTTCATAGATAAGGATGACCATACATAGATCTTTCCTCACTTGCCACGTACATTGTAGTTTTCCAGAAAAATACTTGCTTCTTAGGAGAAAAGGAAGTGAATGTATGCCATTAATAGACTTTCACATAATCAGCATCCTCAAAATGTTATTTTCACCACAAACAAAAACAATACTTTGTTCCTTTTCCAATTTTTTATCAATTTTCATTAAATCAGTTTCATTGCAGTTTCTCTGCTTTTTAAAAAATGATAATTGTACCTTGTTCTACTTGGCTATAATCTTCACAACTATTGTTTTTCTGTAATACAACTTTCCCTCATCCTCCTTTTGCAGCAGTCTTTTAAATAATATTTGCATCATCTTTTATTTCATCATTCCACCGTCTCCCACTGGCATAACTGTCTGTACTTGTGTGATATGATTTTTTTCAGTCTCTTCCAAGCAATTTCCATATCATATTTCCTTATGTCAATTCTTCCTTCATTCCACTGGGAGATTAATCTATCATCTAATAATCCTTTGTCACATAGAAAGCCTACGTTTCCAAAACTCATTTTTTTGCAAGACCATTCTTGGCATTGCCAAGAAATGACGTTTCACATTCAGAAGCATATCACTTTTGCATATTTCACTAATTTACTTTATATTTCATGATGAATCCTGAAATTAATTATACTTTTAGATTGATATTCATTCCCTTGCCTTGGGTAAACAAGAATAGATTTATGACTAGAGCATGTATGAAAATCCTATTTTTTAATTTCTAAATGGCCCAACACTTTTTCTATATTCTCTGACCTACCCATCCATGCATGTTTGCCTTGCAGAATAACATTTTCCCCTAATCTTAGTCATTCAGAATATTGCATAATATCTCCCAAAAATCATGACTAGATAATGCCTGCCATTATCACTATTCAGTGGATCATAACAGGCAACTATCATTAACAAAGGAACTCCTACTTTCATGTACACCCACTACAATAGAATTCATACTTAATGACGCACATTTTAGTTGTTACAAATCACTTGTGCATGAGACCAGGCCAACTTCTGATCTTGTTTTCTGCGCATCCTGTGTGACCAGATGAATTTATATGCTCTTGGTCCCATTGATTAAACAATATTATCTAGCAAGACTAGGAAGTGTGCTTTCTCTATCAATGTCCATTATCCTTTGTGCTTTTAAACAAATCTTGAAAAGTTGGCTTTTTCCTCAAGGCATGGTCAGACGTGGTTGATGAACCCCTTTTGGGTCAGGAGTGTGAGGAAGAGTTTTCATTGTTCCCTTTTGATATTGATCTTACTTCCTTTTCTAATTGTTAAGCTGCCCAGAGCCATTACAGAGTCAGGTGGCCCTAAAAATATGTCGTATTAACAAATAATTCAGATCTTTTACATCTTTCCTTTCCTTTCCTTTCCTCTCCCCTCTCCACCTCCCCTCTCCTTATGCTTTGCACTATTTAGTCCCCTTAGATTTGAAACTCCAATTTTCCATAACTCATGGCCAGTAACAAATGGCCTGACCATAACCTTCATCATGTAATCAGGACTTTTATCTAATATTTTAATAAAATGGAGGAATATGCTTCTTAATCTCAGTCATAGCTACACTATATGTTACATTCCCTAAAAACAATAGTATCAGCCAATTTTTATCCCAGGGAGCTGCCAGATTTTACTTGGATAGGAAGTAAAAATTAATGAAGCTCTTTATTGTATTGATCTACCCAATCAATTGTATCCAGAAGGCTTCTCAGATGTCCAAGTAACAGAGTAGGGTCACACCTTCAGGCCTCGTTTTTACAACACATATAATATGTATGTAATAGGTACAGCAAATAGGGATTAATTGACCTAAGTAATTACTGGTAACTCACAGTGGCTTAAAGTTACCTCCAAACTGAATCAGTCATGGCCAGGATTAAGTTAACTTCGCTTAGCCAAGTAATCTAGAATGGCTGACAATCAAATCTCTGAATTCCAAGACGACTCACTGCTAAGGTCCTGCAGTACAGAATGTATCTCTCAAACATTGATTAGCTGCAGTGGGCAAGCCAGGCCTATTGTTGCCTACCGGACAGATGAGAAAGGAGCCGATGATGTAATGAAACCTTGCAAGTGCTTCTTTAGTCAAGAATTCACACGTACTGGCTTTTCACAGAGAAAGAAGTTTATGATTTGATAGTCTTAAAATGGAGGCTTTTGACCTTCTGGTTCATAGGACCGCACTATAAAAACTAGTAATAAGTGGTGTGGCTGGTTAAGATGTAGTAAGAAAGAGCCCTGGAATTGAGTTTTCTATAGGTATTTCTCTCATCAATATAATTTCTGTGAGAAACAGATGGTATCTTTTTGGGTGGACGGGAGGGAGGGATAAAAAAGTTATCACCCGTTTGGGTCTGAGTATACATATTTACAGTAATTGTTTTTATAGTCCCAAATAACCTTTGGAACTAGACAAAGTGATCTTGAACAAAAATATTCTTGAAGCAAAATCATTATGAAAAATTGCCAAGTATTTATCACCCCACTGTTTATGTAGTCAGTCTCTATTGGTACAGCAAGCATGTGTCAGAAGCATCTGTGACAGGGTTTAAACTGAGTTGATATCCTATCCAGTTTTGGAAGAAAAAAAAAAGAACAGGCTATGTACTTTGAAAATAAATTATAACTGATAGTGTAATTCAAACTGATTTTATGCCTTAGCTACATCAAAAGCAGAACGCAAAGAAGTTCCTAGTTGCAAAAGTGGCCTCTTTATCTCCTGTCAGACGATGGTGCAGATAGTACATCGGACAATCTTCTCTGGGAATAACTGGGAAGAGCCATATGTGTGTTAACCGATACAGTATGTGTGTCAGATAAAGCTAATAGTAAATCACAGTATGAACAGAAACAATTTCAGTCATTCTGTCAGCCTTCCAGGGTAAACCAGATAGGAATCACAACAGATGTGCTAATTCTACTTTATTGCAAAGCTACATTGACAGAATCTTGCAAATCTGAAGGTACAGTTTTCTCCCTCCCACCCAACTCCTTTATAGTCAAAGAAACCAGGAAGGTTTCTTCTGAGCCTCTTGTCCTTGCTCTGTCTCTTTATCTGACTGTTATTAAGGGAGTCATTCCAGGAGAGTAGCCTGTGGGAGAAAAGGTACTTGTCTACAATCAAGGGTGGCTATTACACTGGACAGCAGCACTTGAATTACCATAAATAAGCAACATTGTGGTTTTCTTTGTGTAGCAAAAAAACAAAGTTGGGTAGCCTATATGTCAACCAATAGAAGATGTTATATGTACCTACCTTTAAGAAATTGTCAGTGTATTCCCACTGGGACTAGCTGCTTGTAAGAGGCAGTGCCTGAGATGGTTTCAGCTGACATAAAACTTTGCAACTTGTGCCCTGTAGCATGATATGTTAAAAAGGGCCCAACAAAAGGAGCATGTTGAAGGATATATATAGCACTACAGTAGAACATTTTATATCCTGGACACAGACATAGTTTATATTATGACTTAGGACATTTGTACATCAACTCAGCCATTGATCTGAAGAAGACAAATATAAGAGATTAGACTCCAGGGAGATGGATTTGAAGTAGCTTTACTGGACTGGAGGACTGGAAAAGACATCAGAAATACAACTACTATGGAATAGAAAATAGTGGAGGAGAAAACATTACTATTTCCAGCCTTGGGGGAGCTTCTAAAATTTTGAGAAATTCCCAGTGAGAAAACATGCTACCAACAGAACATATTATTGGGTACATCTTTTCTTGGTTCTGTAATACATGATGGGAAAAGTCATAGTTTAAGAAATCATCTTTTCTATTCTAGTCTGAAAGTACAGGGACCTCTCAAAGGTTGAATTTCAATATCCTGGAAAGATAATGAGAGCTAAAAGTAATGAAAAAAATATCTTTCACAAATTAGTTTGAACTAAAAATGTACCCTGGGAAATGAAAAGTTAAGATTTTGTTCCAATATCTTAACAGATTAATATTAGTTGATAAACATGTGCATATATGATACCGGTAATCATAAACCTATGAATAGAGAGGCATTTCTAAATTGCTTAATGTGGGATATAGGAATATGAATTATTACTTATTTATTCAATGCCTACCACATTTTCATCACTTTCACCACGATACTCAGAAGTGGTCTCAACCATCCATGTAGAAGCGGTGAGGTAAGTTGGAATGAGAGTTCACTCAATAAATTTTGTGACTATATTTTAACTCAGCCTTCCCATACCTGGTAGCTACAACTCCAATCACTATCAGTAACCAGTGAATGTAGTCCATCTCATTTGATGGTGCAATCATCTGGCTGAAGAAGGCTATTCTAATCACTAACCTCATGCTGCTTCAACAAATTAGATTTCTCATGTGCCAGTGGACCCATCCTGATCACCATGTTATCTTCTTTATATCTTTGTGTCAGCAGAGAAGTATGTCAGTTATCTTCACAGTCTAGCTTCAGCAATGAGGCCAACAGTGTTGCCACCCCTACACAATTTAATGCAGTTTAAGGTAGTAATTAATGGATTCTCTAGCATTCTTATCCCACTCAGCCTGTATTTCTTTTTGGGGTAGGCAAAACTAATTAATTACATTTTTCATTATAGTATATAGTGGGGAATTTTGGGGTATTCCAGGTGGTCTCTCCAGTTTCATGTTTTATGTCTCCTGTGCTTCAGGGTGTGATCCAATTCTTTTTCTTTTTTGCTGCAAGACTGTATCCTAGGAGATTATCTTTTGTTCAAAACAAAAATAACCTGCCAATCAAGACAGAGTAGTCTTAACTGTTCCTTCCTACTTGTTCCCCTCATATGCCACACTAACCATTAACCAGATTATTGATTAATCTCCTGCAACTATTAATCTTCGAAATTGATGTCCTATAGTATAAAAAGAAGGGGGGGGGGGAATCCAGGCCAATAAGTCTACTTTGTACAAACTAGTTATACAGTCTTTCTTGCAGCCCAGGACCAAATGAAGGAATAAGGCAGTGACCAAATGGGGAAAGCATGTGTAATCAATAGGAACTAGAAATATTTCTGTCCCTAATGCAATTGCCAGCCACATCACTGAAGCATTGCATTGTTCATATGGCAAAAACCTACATCAGGAACAAAAAGAAGAATTTCAATAGAGGACTGCAGGCTCTCATAACACAGGCTTGGCAAGAGCTGAAGACATCATGAGTACACATCCCTTAAAAACAGCCATGCACTGTCATGCTGTGGTAAATGGGATGTGAGGATTAGCTCTATGGCTAATTTCCCTCTACAATATTTGGGGGGGAAAGGGACATTACAGCAAAACACAAGAGGGTTAATAAAATGTTTCAGTTAAGAAGGTTGTTCTGGATATCAGCACTTAATCTTAATTTCCTAGATTCTAAAAATAGCAAGTTTGGGGAAAAGAGCTTTATACCTTTTGAGGCCTTGCCATTATTAATTAAACAATAAATATTGTTTTCTTCTATGTCACACAGAATTATTCTTTTTATCACATTTTTATATCTTCCCTTGTACTGCATATTCTAGAACCAATAGTATACTTGTAGCAGCCTTCTCCAAGCTAACTCTCTTCAGATATTCAGAAATCAGGGAGTTAGAAAATTATCATTTTTTGTGGAGTATTAACTTGAGGAAGACACATATTTATTTCCATGACCAAACAAGAGGTAACAAGTTGATAAGCTTGATATAATTTCACAAATCTTACTTAGAATTTTAGGACAGCTTTCCCCAACTTGGTATCTTCCAGATGTGTCAGAATATTCAATCTTCTTCAGGAATCACAGCAATACATATAAGGACTGTCTCCTCCAAGCCTAAAAGACTGGATGAAATATAGCAGCTGGTTCAGAGCAGATTCCTAGCTGAGGAAGGACGCATACACGGACCTTATCAGTCCAATACCTTACCTGCTATAGCATTCTGGATGGTACCAAGTTTGAGAAACTTGTTTTACAGTCTAATTTAATAGAGGAAGCATACAAAGATTTAACAGTGATTTGTTTAACTTTTTTAATCCAGAATTCAGAGGTGCAATTGGTAAAAACAGTAGTTTGGGAGACTGAAGTGAAGCAAAAGCAAAGAATATACTCAGCCTAGGAATGTATTTACTTCCAGAATAGTATGTATCTTTCAGATCAAAGTTATTTTTTTTCTTCTTGTAAGATGGCTTGATCAAGTATATTCAGAGACAGGGCAGCTTAATACTAGCATGTGCTTTCAAGCAAGTGGTATGATAAAAGGCACTTTGTGAGCAATAATTTATCATTTGGAGAGAGAGGATGTGGGCTCATTTTTGAAATCAGAAAAGACAGTGGTATTATTCTATAGCACCCTGTATTTCAGTCTACAGCCTGAAATCAATCAGTTAAAAAAATCTGAATAGGAAACAGGCTGTTTATACTGAATGATAACTTGTGTGTAGAAAAAATATTTTATGTTTTATTTTCCTATCAGCTCTCATTCCATTCTGATGAAAGACAATTTGCTTTGTAAATGTATTTCAAAAAAGAAAAGGATTTCATTGAACTTATTATAGGTTATATTCTGCCATTTACTGAAGGGTTGCCATGGCATGGGTGCAAGTATCCTTTCCCCCAATCATCTACGCAATCGTTCAGGCTTCCATTAAATGCTAAGGAATATTAAAAAGGCATTGTTCCCATTGGGTCTTCCCTGAGATGCAAGGGCTTCACAACAATGGAAAACAATGCAAACAGTAGCACTCCAAGTCTAACAATAAGGAGAGCTTAAAAATGACCCATGAGAATATTTACATGCATCCCAAAGCTTTTTTAGAATAAGGTAGGAAAATAAAACCCTCCCACGTTTGCTGATGATTTTCAGCAAACATTAATTATAACTTGTTTTGCTGGGCTCTCACAAGTGATGGCCAGTTCTTCAACGGAGGGCTACCAAGGGTGACGAGTTTCTGCAGAAAGGGACTGGGTTGTAGTTTAGGTATGTCAGGATTAGCCTCAGCATACTTTTGCAGTTTTCTTAGAATTTTAGGCAGCCCAATCTCAGAAGCATAGAACATTGGACCACCCTTATGTCTGGGCCACCCATAACCATTGATATAGATGGTATCAATGGCTTCTGGGCAAGATGCCATCTCTTCAGATAATATTTGGAAACCCTCATTAATAAGTGAATACAGACAACGCTCCAAGATCTCCTCTTGGGTAATGGTGCGAGTTGTAATGTTGTGGGCATTTCTATAATTTTGAAGAAAACTGTGAAGCCAGGGATCAGACTTTGCTGTCTTTCCCCCAGGTTTATCATATAGGTACCAGCCTTTTCCAGTTTTCTGACCGTATCTTCCCTTCTCACATAGGATATCAGGAAGAGGACTATAACGTTTACCATCTCGTTGGCGGGGAGGTGTTCTAAGAGGTAGGTTGGCTCCTGTCAGGCCTTGCCCTATTCTAGACTTCCAGCCCACATCAAGCCCAGCCAGATCAGATATTTTGAAAGGACCCAGTTTGAAACCAAATTCCTCCAGAATTTTGTCCATCTCCTCTGGAGTACTGCCCTCTTCTAAAAGGAAATATGTTTGTTCATTGTAAGAATTGAGTAGTCGATTCCCAACAAAGCCAAAACAATTTTCTACTAGAACACCACATTTACCCATAATTTTAGCCACTTTCATTATTGTAGCAATAGCAGTAGGAGATGTGTGCTGTCCATGAATAATCTCTATTAACTTCATTACATGTGCCGGTGAAAAGAAATGAGTACCAATGACTTGCTGGGGACGGTTAGTCATAGAAGCAATCTCATCTATATCCAGGCAAGAAGTATTAGTGCCCAAAAAGGCTTCTGGCTTGCAGACTTCAGATAATTTACAGAATATTTCTTTTTTCAGAACCATATCCTCAAAGACAGCCTCAATAACTAGATCTACATCTTTTAGTGCACCAAAATCCAGAGTGAAGTGAAGTAATTTAGATTTATGGATATCCAATGTTTTGCCCTGCTGTTGCATTCTTAAAGTTTCGCGCTCCAAACAAGCTTTGATAGCTTTTCTTGCTTTTTCAAGATGCTTCTTATCCTTCTCCAGAGCCACAACTGGAATTTTAGCCTTCACCAGAGATACCACAATGCCTTGGCCCATTGTCCCCAAACCTTTTGGATGAAAGAGAGAAAAAGAAACAATTATTAGAACATTCTGGCCAATGTTTATTAAACTGACATACTACCACAGGCAAATTTTTTCACTCCTCAGTTAACTCTGATATTAAAGCAGAGAGACTATTGATACTATACTGTACATGTAAAAAAAGCCAGATTGTTCTAAGCTCTCCAAAGCTTTTAGACTGACAATATAATTAGAATTTTGACGATATTTGAGCATACCAGCAGAATGGCAATTTGGGGTGATTTGCACCTTCTCAAAAATAAAGTTATTGCAATATGGTCAATTACAAACCATGAGTAAAAATATGCACTTTTATCTTTGTTTATCTTTGTCCTTTTTCGGTGTAAGTAGCAGACTTCTAATTCAGGCATCCCCAATCCCCCGGGCCATGGTCCATTACTGGGCCATGGAATGGCTGGCTGGTGCACACATGTGCGTAGCTCAACGTGTGAGTGCCAGGTTGGCGCACATGTATGAGCATGCCAACCTGATGCTTGCACAGGCCACTTCTCCTCTCCCTCCTGCCAGGCCGCCAAGTTGTAAAAATTGGAGAACACTGTTCTAAATAATGCATTGCATTTCAGTCTCTCTTCCTTTCTAAGGAAGTTGATTTAGGGTTCTTAGAAATTCATATTATGAAACAATGTGTAGCTTCTCATTACATTAAAGGTGTTTTTTTAATGTAAAAAATCAAGGGGACAAGAAGACTTGCAGGCACAAAAAATAGTAGGTTTTGTTAACTACATTGTAATTCCATGTAGGGAACTTCATCTCTTAGCAAAGACTTGGTTGTTTGAATGATTTATTTCACACAAGTACCTAAAACTGGTCTTTCCCAAGTCCCAGCCAGCATCACCATTGCAGAGAATTCTGTGAGCTGGGTATCTGGAGCAACCTGAGACTAAGAAAAATATCACCAAAACATATACCACAAATTATAATCCAGAAAGCTGGGTTTGCAGAACATGCTAAATGAACCATATAATAAATTTATATGAAATGTGAATATAGTTAACAGTCATATCCATCCATTGCTGTAATTTGGTTACAAACAGATTGTACCTGTTTAGGTTTTGTTTAACATAGTGTATGAGCCCAGAATTTATGGGTCATTCAACAAACCATGATTTGAATGCAACATGGCTTATTGCAAGGTCTGAGCCCATTCATTTATTGCTGGTTAGAAGCAATATGATTTTTAAATAATTTTTTTCGAAACTCATGTGGCCTTTTAGAAGGA
The DNA here is from genome assembly GCA_030761175.1 of Masticophis lateralis. NCBI lineage: Eukaryota > Metazoa > Chordata > Lepidosauria > Squamata > Colubridae > Masticophis > Masticophis lateralis. The sequence goes on along the minus strand of JAUDYJ010000005.1, from coordinate 42,252,394 downwards.
TGACTTTCTTCCAGAAACTCAGAGGCCTCTAAATAGCTGGAGGAGGAATTGTAATTGGGAAAATATAAATGGAGAAAAGGTTGAGTCCTGTTTCCCCAGAGCTTAATCCCAGCCTGAATCATTGATTTCCATGGTAACTGTCACATTTTAAAACATGCACACACAGATACCCCTTTTTATGGATCTTCCATATTAAATCTAATTTCATCTTTAGTGGGGACAGAAAAGTATTATTTTCTTGAAACAATTTCTTGCCTACTTCTATGTTGAGAAAAGTATTTATGCAGAAATTCAAATCAAAGAGCCCAATCCCAGTTCTTAAAAAATGAATATTACTAATGAATATTAATATTAGTACATGGTTAAATTAAGCACTGGCAAATGACATTTGTATCTGGTATACACAAAGTTTTATGAGCTAGTACTAGGTTACTGCATGCTTGTTTACTTACAACAACAAACATCAATTTGTTGTGTAGCCAAGCACCGGAAATACTCATGCAGCAATCAATCTAACAAAATGTATTTTACCAATGTCCCAGAAGCTTTTCTGATTCTATTAGCTTGAAGCAATATATCAGGTTTGTATCAACACAAAGTGATCCATGCTCTTGAGTAATTATAGAAAACTTATTGTGGACATTTCAGGAGGCCTAAAATATACTCAAACTGTAATTGTTCAGTCAAAGTACTAAAGTTTATCTACATTCTTTATCTATATTTTCTGTTAATAATTTGCTGAGAGGCTTCCAAACATGAGTACAGATATGGTTAGACATCAATATTTATTTATTCTAAAAGATATGTATGGCCGTCTTTCTTAAAATGCAACTCTGAGCAGCTCCTAGATACTTTTACATCATGGTCTCCTAGAATTAGTATTAAATTCCTTGTTCCTCAGAAACAAGTTTTAAGCTGATTCATAGTCATTCTTGCTGCTGCAGATCTTAAAACATAATGAACAAGAGGCAGTTAGTGCATTTGCAGCTGACCAGTTGACATGTAAAAAACCAGCAGTCAACAAGTGCTTCTCTCAGTCGTAGTTTGCTTTGTTAAATTATCTCAGTGTTCAAAATCAATGCACTATAAAGTACCAGTCCACTAAACAAAGGGTACATTTTGTAAAAGTGCTCTTAACGTGATATAAAACCCTCTACTGTTGCAACCCAGGTCATCAAGGCAAGGCAGACCTCTAGAAAGCTCTAAGTAAATGTTCCAACAAATGGCCATCCAATGACTGGTAAGGCTCCAACCCACACTACCCTGCAGGCAGCCAACCTCAGGCCCCCAAACAGCCCATATATAACAGGGCAAGATCCAGGGTCCCAAGTCCAATCCACCCAGCTAAGCGAGTCCCTGAGGCAAACTATAATCCTCAAGGCAAAGTCAAGATACAAGACAAAAGACAGTTTACAAGGCAAAGTCAAGGAAAAGGCAGTCCTTGAGGCAAGGCAACGCAAAAGACACAAGTTCAAGCTGGGGGAACGTAAGCCAAAACAAACAATTGTTCCTGACAAAGACTAACTCCCCACAGCATCTCCTTAAGTCAATCCATTCCAGGTGTTCCTTGTGAGGAGAAGTAGGGTGACCTCCTCCCTAGTAGCTTCACAGCTCTTCTCTGAGCTTGCCTACTCTCCGCTCTCCGTGCCATTGGAACAAGTGTGTGGGGGGGGGCAGCTGTTCCTCACCAGAGGGAATCTGCTGCCTATCAGCATCACTGCTTTTCAACAGCCAATCCTCTCCTGTTTCTGTGAGGCCAGGTAGCTCTCAGTTCGGTCAACCACCTCCCTCAGCATCGTCCTTAGCCCCTGGCCTCTCCAAACATTCCAAGAGAGATATGCCATCCTCATTGGATGGCTTGGTTCCAACTCCTCCTCCTCCTCCACCTCCTCCTCCTCCAAACTGGGCTCCGATGGGGCCATGACATCTACTAGCTCTGCTTCATTCCACATAGTAACCTGGAAAAGGTTGAACCTGCATCTAGGCTCTTTAAGATAGTAATTTCTGCATATTCATCACTCGTGACTTTCCATGAAATTCATAAAGAAGACTCTTCCTTCTGCATGCTAAGGAAAATCCACATTATGTGTGCATATTGGAGCAAAATAATGGTATTCTACATGTACTGAGTTATAGACTCCATGATACTTCACTCAAATGTCAGTTCTCCAATAAGTCATAGCAACTTAAAAGGGTTCAAGGTTGCAAGCAGATTTAATTTGCCACTTTTTTAGCTAAAGGGATATCAGTCATGCAGAGAAGCATAATTAAGGCTGCAAAGTTGCTGAGGGAAAAAGACAGATGAAGACTGGTCCCTCAAGACTGCCTCCTGCTCAGGTGAGCTTCAGAGAGTTCAGTGTGCACATGCTGCAGCAAATCACATCTTGTATATAACAGTCAGGCTGTGGGGTGGAAGGAGTGGGGAGAACAGTGAAAGTATAACATGACTGTCACTCTCTTAAAATCAAAGAGGGCACTACCAAGGACTGGGCTACTTAGGGAAGAGTTTCCCACTGAGTATAAACCAATCAATATGCAGAGCAACAAAGAGCTTTTGAAGAAACTGTACAGTACATCAAAGAGAGGGTTTTTTTAATTTTAATGCCTTTATAAAAAATTAATGAGTGCATTATCTTCCTGGGGATAGGCAAGGAGAAATGGAAGCAGTGGATCATTACAATGAAAATTAAAACTTCTTAAAAGGCAAGTGTCAACACAACATTTTGAGATTAATGATTAAATATCTGAATTAAAGGAAGAAAACAATTTTTGAAAGTCTCTTTGCTAATTTCCCCTAGAGAGAATCTACCCAGGGTGGCAAGAGGGAAAGCAGAACAATCTCTATTATTGCAGTGACAAAACTGCGTAATAGAAATTACAAATTCTTTCATTGCTGCATATCACCAAAAAAGTTCATTCTTCATCAACAGATATTTTTTATTTAAAAGCAATAAAATGCAGGAGGTACTTAGTATGTCACTGACTGCCTTTTCTCCCTTTTCAATGGGAGATTTAAAAGAAAAGATTTACTTGTTTACAACCCTATTCTGGATTTGCATGATACAATGGACACTATAGTAACCAATCACATGTAGTCCAGCATACTGGGTACACTAAGTCTGTTTGTTTAGTGTATTATTTAGTATGTGATCTCAGAAAACTGAATCAATTGATCCATCTTTAGTTAATTATAATTACGTAGTCAAATAGAATCAAGGTCAGTGGTGAAACCCTCCAAGGTTTGCCACTGGTTTGCTGCACACACATGCACAGTGCATACCAAATGTGCACTGTGCACGCATGCATAATACGCCTCAAACGTATGCTTTGCGTGCATGCACAGTATGCACCAAAAATGCACTACACACACACGTATGCGTAGTGCGCACCAAACATGTGCTTCAAGTGCAGATCCACCAAAGGCGCGATCGTGCAGTGCGGAAAATGGAGGCTTAAGAAGGTCACTAGAACAGCGAGGGGGGAACAGCTGTGCTGTGTGATTTAGATTCACTAAGAAAGCAGGATTTTCTGCTTTCTAGCGAATATAAACTGTGTGGCACAGCTGATCATCGGAAATACCAGCTCAGATGAACCGATAGCATTTTTTTACTACCAGTTCACCCAAATCTGTAGCTTTTATTACTACTGGTTCGCTTGAACCAGTGTGAACCGGTAGTATTTCACCCCTGATCATGGTCTTTCTTCTAACCGGTGTTACGTTTGAGACTACAGCTTCTGAGATATATCTCCGGGGAAAGGAAACCGATTGTAAGAGGAATTCAAACGAGCTCTGCATTTTCTCTATTGAACTTAAGCAATGCTTAAAGTGCAAACTAGATACCTTAAAGTAACAGTGCAGTGTTTGCATAGTCTTCATGTTTTCTTCAGAAAATGTTTTCTTTCCCCAACAAAAAAACAACAGTTGAACTTTGAACAATTCAAAGATGTTCAGAAACCTACCTATCACAGCTGCTTTCCGGATTGGTTGAGGGGATGCAGTCTTCCAGGAGGCCCCATTGGGCAAGATCCATTTTTCTGAAATTCTTTGGGCAAAGAAAGCGTACTGCAATGCTTTAGCCTGGCCTGAAGTGAAAAGGAGAAGAAAAAGCTCCTTTTCCTTGCGCATTCCTTCTGCGAAGGGCAAGTACACAGAAGCTTCCACAGCTCGAAAGCACATTTCCGGTGAGAGGCATCCTGGAGCTTGCTTCTTCACCTTCAAAAGTGCCTCAGATAGAAAAGCTTTCATGTTGGGGAGTTTGGGAGTCTGTTTCAGAGAGAGTCTGCGAGGTCCCAATGGCTGACCTAGAGAGGGCAAACAAATCATCTCATAAAACAGGCTAGTTTATCAGTTTCTTTTTCTTTGTACAAGAAAACCAATAACAATATAAATGTCCTTTTGCCCATTCTTAAATATATTTAATACCACTGTATACAGTAGTACCTATTGTGATGCGAAGTATACACATGCAGTGTTGTGATAATGGCTTGAAGTGAAGTTTACTTTAAGTAGATGGGAAAAGATCGCAATATACAGATAGTCTGTAGCGACCATTTGAAGTTACAGTAACGTCGAAAAAGGTACTTACAACCCAAATTCAAGGTTCTGATGGCCGCCCCCACCGTGGTCATGTGACTGCATTTTGGGTGCTCGGCAAAGGCCCGGATTTATGGCTGTTTGAAGCATCCTGCAGTCACTTGACCACAAATTGATATATGTTTTATATATATAAATATATATATTTTGCCAGAAACTGGCATTTACTTCCAGTTTTTGGCAAAAAATGCCCATTGCAATAATGGGTTTGTTTAACTACCGTTCCATGGCATTTTCTTAACAACTATAAAGTCACTTACCAAAAAAAATGTTGTAAAATCAGGTCAGTCATGTAGTGACCCATTTAACAACCAGCAAGACTTATAACTGAAATTTCGGGCTCATTTATGGTTGTAAATTAAGAACTACTTGTACTGTCTAACGGCAGGTGCATTTATTTGGAAATGCAAATAATTCCTGCTAAGCACACTGGCAATTTAGATCAGCATTAATGCAAAGAATTCTATTTGTACAGTAATCTAGTCCTCCGTCTGGCCTCCCTAAACCACTTTTCCTTATCTTCAACCCTGGATTAGAGCTATGAAATAAGTTGCTCTTCAAAGAATCCTGAGAGTTGCTGAACATTTTTAATTATAAAAATGACTTAATGGCAATTATTCATAGAAAGAGCACTTCAGAATATGTTGCAATTTAAATTTAAAAGAATCGTAACTTTCATGTTTGCTGAGAACTTTAAAATGTTATTTCAGCAGAGACTGCCTTTTGTATAAAAGGGAAACAGCGTAAACAAAACTACTTCATATGTTTTAATTATCTTGAAATGTAAACCGTAGTTAAATAAATATTAAAATAATTTAATAAGATATTGTCCTGTATCGGTTTGGAAAAAAGTATTACTGTGCTTATGTTCTATAGAACACCTGAAAGATATGTGTGTCTGAAAAGATGTTAAATATTTTTCCTAGAGTTTTCCTATTTTTGAGACTGACTTCAAACAAGATGTTCAGAAAAAAAGTTTCTTATATGATTTGAGAATCACAGAACTTATGGGATTTGAATTACAATCTATGCCTGCCTGTAGAAGCCAGATAGATCGCAGGTAACCATTTTGTAGCCTGTGGCAACCAGGTAGATAAGCCACATTTCCCTATTTCCTCACTCCTAAAGCATCATCGGTAAAGACAATAAAACTAATGCCAACAAAATGTGCCTTTCTAGAAATCTGTCTTAGATGTGGGTACATTTCTGTATAAAGACCATGTGTCAGCTTGTCATGACCCTGTGATATCAGATGTGTTTAACTGTTGAACTGATTTATTTTTGGTCCATCTGCAGGGCATTTGAAACTGTTTTTCCCCATTAGCAGGAACGCTTGTCTTGCCCTGAAGCCCTGTCTCTGCAATTTCTCTCTTTTAAAAGAAGAGGCAGCTGGAAGCATTTTCCCTTGCTCCTATGGAAATCTCTGTGAGCTTATTTTATTTTATTTTTGTACGCAAGATAAAAGGGTACAAGCTGAAATAAGGATAGAGATAGTTTGAGGGCCAGCAATTTATAGTATTTTATTACTTTTTCATACTGAGCAGGGATGAGTGGACTTGCTTCTAGTGAGGCAGTGTATTCTGTTCCTTTTACTCACTATTTCATGGCTGGCAGATTTGAAAATGATTGCTAATTATCTTCAAATAGCTTTTATAGAATGAAAATGGCATGAACATTTATGGAAATATTGCTAATAGAGGTAAGACTTGAACCATTCCTGGCTTGGTTTACAAATAGAATTCATAAACTGACAAGAGCATTTTTTTTGTATCTCTCTCTCTTCTATCAAGAAGCCTAGAAGATCAATAGTATTAACATGAAGCCAGCCATTATCCAGATTTTATTTAACAATGGCATAGTAGTTGCTTTCCTGGTACTTTAGCTGCCATCATTGCTTCCATTAACACCAGAATAATTGCAGAAAGCAACATTATTTGTCAAAGTGTGGCGCCATCATGTGGACAAACTGCAGAATGTGCTGAGAAAAGCAACTGATGCAAAACATCCCACTCAAGTCAAACATATTTTGTTTGTTCACAATAGATTTAACTGAATTAAAATAATATTTCCTGAAATGCAAGTTGCATTTGAGAAATCTGTATTTTCGTGCATCTGAGTGAATCCCCAGAGCAACCCAATATGTATTTTTGAGAAGAAATGCCAACTGACCCAGTAAATGGTACAGAATAGATAATACCATCATTTCTGTGTGTTTACAAGCTAACTGGTTAAATGTAGAAGTTAAATGTGACTATATGAAGTATATGTCATTAATCATTGTCTTCTTCAGAGAAACAGTGAAAAATATGGCAATTTTATGGGTATTTGGGAAAAGACAATTTCTAGGACTACCTTTTTTCCTTGATACTTAAGAAAAATATGTTGACCAAACCAGTGCTTTGTTATTCAAAAGTTAAGTTCCTTTTTGGTGTCTCAACTTCTACAAAATGTGCATTAGATTGCTTCTGTTTTACAAAATAATTATGTCATTTAAACCAGTGATACAATTTAGTCATTCAATATGTCCACAACATCAGGGAATCAATTCTACAAGAACATTAAAGCTACTTTTATTAAAAAATTGGCTATAATAACAGATTTTTGCAAGTCTGATTGGGCTTATCCCTTCCTCTTTCTCAAAGTTCAATGAATTAGGGAGGTATCTGGCTGACTACTTCTGAATATGCTCATTCCAGGCTTAAAAAATGCTACAGCGCCTAATACTTAGGCAAAGATCCTACAAACTCATTTATAATACGCATAGTCCTCGCCTTACAATGACAATGGAGCCCAAAATTTCTGTTGCCCAAGTGAGATAGCTGTTAAGTGAGTTTTGCCTCATTTTACCACCTTTCTTGCCAAATTAAGAAAATCACTGCAGTTGTTAAATTAGGCACACAACTGTTACTAATCTGGCTTTCCCGTTGACTTTGCTTGTCAGAAGGTCACAAAAGGTGATCACATGATTTTGAGACACTACAACCATCATAAATATGAAACGGTTGGCAAGGGTCTGAATTTTTATCATATGATTATTGGGTTGCTGCAGCGGTTGTGTGAAAAACAGTGATAAATCACTTTTTAAGTGCCATTGTAACTTCAAATTGTCACTAATTGAATGGTTGTAAGTTGAGGACCACCTGTATATATAACTATAAATACAACTAAATTTTGGGACTTCCAGTTGCAACAGCAGCAAGAACAGCTGGAAAATAGCGGGCTCTACTGAGCCCCATGAAGATCCAGCTGGCAACCACTGCCAGGAGACCAGTGGTGGGTTGCTACTGGTTTACCCTGGATTGGGTGAACTGGTAGCAGCAGCGGCAGGAGGCTCCGCCCACCCAACCAGACGCTTCTGCGCATGTGCAAGTGTGCCCTCATGAGTGAACCGGTAGCGACGGATTTTGAAACCTGCCCCTCCAGGAGACCCTTGGGGGTCACAGCTGCCTTGTAGCAGAGGTGAAGGAAGGAGAGGCATTTCACTGACCATGAGAAATGCACAAATTCCTTGTTAGGTCCGAAGCAAGCTCTCCCCGAATGGCAGCAGGCATGGCCGCCATTGCTGGCAGCCATGAAGCCACGACAATCGGGAACTAAAATAGTGCAGGAGCAGTGTATCGACAGAATATTGAAATTGGGTAAGATATTTACCAACTTTTACTTTAATGATTTGCAATAACAAAAAGAATATGAAAAGAAAACTCCTACGCTTAAAATAGCGGCGAATTGAGACATGGAAAAAAAAACACTCGGAAATGAAAAGGTAAAAAAAAAGCCTAAGAGAAGCTATAAAAAATACAGATAGCATGGAAAAAAGCTCAAATAATTCAAAACCTACTTTAGGGAGAAATTATTTGTTTATTTGAATTTTTAAACCACTTGGATTTACAGTATCCAACAATTCGCTGTTTTTGACAGATTGTTTAGGTTGGATTGGGGCATAATAGAGCCATCTACTGGAGAAAGAAAAGTACTACAACACTATAGCTGCAGTATATTTAATGAAAGCTAACCTAATACACACAAAGTCTAATACACAGAACAGAAGTAACAACATCTGGTGAATAGCCTGACCTTTACTTGGTTGTTAGAAGACGACTGGGAAAATGCGAGAACATTCAATAATGTTTTTTTTCCCCTTTCCTTTTGAAGAGTTATAAAAGGAACTAATTTGCAAATAACTAAATCTTACTAAAATTGACTATTGGATTATGGATAGGAAAGACTGGAAGAATTTAGTGGAGTAACCTGAACAAATTTGGATTTGGGCTATTAATGTTGTTTAATAGAATATTCCAAGAGGCAAAAGGAGAAAAGGTCAGAAGAAAAGAGAGAAGAAGGAAATAGGACTTTAAAATTTGAACAGTTGGGGAACTATAAGGCGGTAAATTACTATGAAATAAATTGTGGGTTTTGGAGGTATAACTATGGGATTGATGTAGCTTGATTAAATAGAAGTTTTTAAAATATTGAGATATTGGAATAATAGAAAAATACTTTTTATAAGCTGTATTGAATCACTATAAAATGGATCTAGAGATGTCTGAAGAAATATTGCGCATGTTAAAAAGTCTGCATGAATCCTTAAGAAATGACAAAGAGACAAAGGAATTGTTTAAAGATACAGAAATGAATGTAGAAGCTATTCAACGACTGGGGGAAAAAGAGGAACATGATATTCAAGAAGTAGATGAGAAACTAGAAAAAGCAGGGAACGGAAGAATAAAAATGAGAAACAAGAAGTTAGGAACAAAGAGGAGAAGAGACTAATAAGTAGAAGACAGATATATAACATCCCAACTTATAAGGATACTAGAGAGAAAACTCCCTTTTAAAAACAAAAACAAAATGAAGTTTTGTGGATGGGTGTTCAAAAAACGCAGCAGAAAGAGGCAAAATGGCGGGTGGTTTGGAGAACTGGTAACATAGTAACATCAGCTAAACAATTCTTTCCACTGGTTGGTATTTTCTTCTGGGAATTTGTTGTATTACATTTTGCCCACTACAACTGAATGTTCTCACCTGATATTCTTCGTGCTAACTTTATAGCTGCTTCAACTGGATTTTCTTCAACAATCTCATCTAAGATCCCCAGTTTCAGTGCTTCAGTAGCTGGCACATGTTTACCTAACAAAAAGAAATATTACTTTTTCATTTAGGGTTCATTTAAATTCCACCTGCTCCTTGGGAGTTTCAAGGTATGTTATTGGTAGACTACTTTGAGCTTAGACCAGGGGTCTCCAAACTTGCCAATTTTAAGACATGTGTACTTCAGCTCCCAGTATTCTTCAGTCAGCGATGGGAAATTCTGGGATTTGAAGTCCACAACCCTTAAATTTGTCAATTTTTGAAACCCCAGCACTAGACAAAATTGGTAAATCTTTGATTCTCAGTCAGGTGTTAGCACAGTATGCTAAAATAACAGAGAATGGAAAATCCACTAATATCATTAGCAGAAAGGGCTCATCAAGGCAGTACCGCTTACTAAACTGTAAGGCACAAGTGGGCCATGTATTCTACAGGTACCTTCTATAGCACAGCAGCAGCTAGAGAATAAGGATGCTTGTCAGCTCATTATTGGGCTTCTGTGCTGAAACATTAGAATTGATAACTAACAAACCAGCAGGGATCAGGTGACAGAAAAATCAAACGGAACCCTATAAAGTGGTAATTGGCTCTGGCCTAGGTTCTCAGTGATCAACTATGTGGCTCTTTGATTGTTCATAGCTATTTAACATGACACTGAACTTCAGATCACAAAACTGGTGGTCTTGAGTTTGGCACAAATACGCTGTCATGGGTAAAAACTTTTTAATATAAACTATTAAATAAATATTTAATTTTTAAAAATAAAATATTATTATAATCAATATGCCAAAGCAATACCAAACATTTTAAAATAATATCCAAGAAATTCACTGCTTCACTTTGTCTTTGTGAATGTTGACTACATAATAAGTCCGGCAATGAATACAGCGATGATGTGACAGAACAGTGCTAAATCTAGAAACATTCAGAAATCATGAACAGTCTCCTTCAAAATAAAGCTGAAAGCCAAACCTAATTTGGAATAACAGAACTCCCAAAAATACTGTATATTTTTCAGTCTTCTCTGTAGGGTTATATGTAAAATTAATATTCTTAAAAGTAAGCTGAATTTCCTCTATCAACACTCATTTTCAGGTGCACAGCATAGTGAAACCTCCATCTTAAGTGCTGCTAATTTATCAGATCTTTTCTAGCTGCTATCTAAGATTTGTTAGCTAACATTTCAGATGATGAATCTAACAAACCCAGAAAGTGTAAAGCATGTTTTTAATGTCGTCGTGCTATCCTATATTTCTATCCTTTATTCAGTATTAAATAAAAACATATATTATTTGCACACGACATATGAAAGAATTTACCTGTGACGATCATATCAAGTGCAGCTGGAACCCCAATCAATCGTGGAAGCCGTTGAGTCCCACCGGATCCAGGAAGTAAACCTATTGTGACTTCTGGCAAACCAACTTGAGCCTGAAGTGAGGATGAAATATTTGTAAATATTTACAATATGTAGAACACATAGCATCTTTTCCTCTAACTTTTTTTTAAAAAAACTGCTCTATATAAGCCTATATGGGGATATATGTGTGTAATGTTGGAAAAGATCAACTAATCTGGAGAAAAGTTGTATTTCAAAACCCTGGATTCTCTATTCCTTTTCTAAATTTAAAATTATATTTAAGGTTGGTGTATCATCACGTAAGCCATTGATTTCTGGATCAGTAACACAATCTTACATATCTAAGTGGATTCCCACTGTAAAATAATTCTACTAAATTTTACAAAGCATAAACATAAAAAAATAAACTAACTAGAGAAAGAAATGATAAAAGAGAATAGAGATAGAAGTGTGAAAAAGTATAAATGAAAAGAAAGGAAAACACAAATATATATAAAGAATGAAAAAATATTTTCTCCTTTTAAAATTTTAATAATCATCAAATCCATACGTCAAAATTTGGTTTCACTCCATTGCCTGCAAAATTTCCACAAAAGACTTAGAACTGTAGATCAATTTCTTCAGTAATTCCAGCTCCGTCAACTTTATTAACTATTCCTCTATTGCTGGTATCATAGGCTCTTCCAATGCTGAGCATACAAAAGTCATGCTGCTACAGGTATTATCATATATAACAATAAGTAAAGTAGTTTTTCAGCACTGTTGTAACTGCAAATGGTAGTTAAATGAGGCAGTTGCTAAATTAGGGCGGTATAGTTCTATAATAAGTATCCATTGCCTTGATTACATATTATTCATTTTATAAGCTCTTTTTTGATTCAATTGGAATTATTAATGTTATTGAAATAGCATCCACAGTAAACCACAATGATACCATGCACACAATGGCACAATTGTGCAAATACCACAATAAAGTAATTGCAATAGGAAATATGATACAAATGTCATCATTCCTATGTCAAATGTCCATAATCTTCTGTTTTTTCATGTTGCTTTCTGGGATTGATATCTTTCAATTTTTAATAAAACATTTTATAATTCATAGGTACTTGGTTGGGAAAAATACATAGATATCAGGGGGCTCGAGGTGATATATAGGCTGAAAATTATACTTTAAAGACAACTTACCTTCATGTTTGCAATCCTATAATGACAGCCCAGTGCCAACTCCAGGCCTCCTCCGAAAGCTATGTCTTCAATAGCAGCCACAAATGGTTTTTCACTCTTCTCTATAAGGGCAACTACAGACTCTAAACTCGGTGCATCTTTTTGAATACTACCAGAAAATCCTTTGATATCAGCACCTTAAAAAGTGAACAAAATTCTGAGAATCCATGATTGCTTCAAGTAACCACCCCATTAAAGCCTTGTGCTAATTAGCATAGAACCAAAAATGTTCTGAAGATTTACATAGTTCAAATAGGAAAGGTAATTTTGATTTCATATAAGATTCTGGTTAGTATTAGACTCTCTGCTTATAAAAACCAACGGAATGCAAGCAGCAACATTTTTCAACATTTTTTCCTGCTTGCAAGTATTTCATGTTTCCCATAAATCTGCTATGAAAATTTGAGGAGAGAGTAAAATGCTCAAGAAAAGATTGGGGTTCATTGAGAGAAAATTGCTCAAAATTAATGAAAAGAAGGACCAGGGGTAACATGATAGCAATGTTCCGATATCTCAGGGCCTGCCACAAAGAAGAAGGAATCAAGCTATTCTCCAAAGTACCTGACGGCAGGACAAGAAGCAATGGATGGAAATTAATCAAGAAGAGAAGCAACTTAGAACTAAGAAGAGATTTCCTGACAGTTAGAACAATTAATCAGTGGAACAACTTCCCTCCAGAAGTTGTGAATGCTTCAACACTGGAAGTTTTAAAGAAGAGATTGGACAACCATTTGTCTGAAATGTATCGGGTTTCCTGGCCAAGCAGAGGGTTGGACTAGGAGATCTCCAAGATCCCTTCCAATTTAATTCAACTCAATTCAACTCAACTCAACTCAACTCAACTCAACTCCACTCCACTCCACTCCACTCCACTCCACTCCACTCCACTCCACTCCACTCCACTCCACTCCACTCCACTCTACTCTATTCTATTCTATTCCCTCCCTTTAGATTATCCTGAAGAAAGCCTACTGCCGGCTGAGGAATGCTAAGTAGATTCTACAACGTCCCAAAAGTGTTTTTTCAAGCAGCAACTGGACTTTCTTGTTTTATTTGAATATTTCTTCAAATTCAAAGAAAAAAAGGAAGTCTGGTTGCTTCTTAAAAAAGCACCTTTGGGACAACTATGACCTGGATGACTGAGAATCTCCATAAGCATTTAGATTCTACAACCTAAAATTACTTCCTGGAAACTTTTGAGGATAGATAAAACCATTATACCGTAATAGCTATCATGACAGATTTCTCATAATCTTCTAGTTGAATCATAGAGAATCTACAAGTTGTGCAGGATAACACTAATTGTGTAAGTCTCATTGCAGGATTTTTTAAAAAAATATTTAATTAATGATTTGTCCGCCCCTCTTTTTATGCCCTATCTGGGTATCTGTCAAATCTAAGAGAAACTTATGGGAAAATACCAGGCAGAAATAGCTCTAGAGGAGAGAAGAGAAGATTTTGTCGTATTTGCACAATAGGTTAAATTCTCTAGTGAGCATCACACTAGTCCACATTGGAGCCAATCGGCAAGCCATGGTTTCGGTGGGAGAATATTTGAAACGCTTTTGAGGATAGGATATCATGAAGCAAAAACAGCACCAAGGCAAAGAAAAATGTATAGCAATATAAAGTTGATTATAATAGAATTTCAACAAATGCAATTATTGGAACTAGGACATTTAAGCTATAAAAAGTAACATATTTGCATCAAAATATGATACAGAATTTCTTGGAATCTTTCAACATCTTCCTCAACAGTTTTTGAAGAAATATATGATTCTAGAGTAAATGTAATAGAAACACTTACTCCTGCTCTCCTAAGTTATTTCTTTTGAAAATTTCAGTAATACTTTGTAACATTGTGCAATTTGCAGAATCCATAGTTGCTTGGATGATTTACCCTAACCTATTTACTTGCAGACATGACAAATTGTAAAATTTTGTTTGGCAACTTGTCAGGCCTGGTGGGTGTCATATAGAATTAAGATTCCATTATGTTACCTAATAACATACTGTAATGTATATGACTTTAAATATTGCTCAGCAATTATAACAAAAAACTGAATTGAATGAAAAGTTCTTACCTGCACTGAATTTCCCATTTGCTCCACAAATCACAACAGCTTGCACAGTGGGGTCAACATTTGCACGATTTACTTTTTCTTCTAAAGCCCGTAATGACACATCACTAAAATAAATCAGTCATTTATAATGTAAGAAAAAAGATACATCTACCTGAGTGTCAATATAAAAGAAAGAATTCTTCAAGTAATAGTTGAAGGTTGAGATACAAGACAAAATCTTGATGATTTACTTCAGCAACAATAATCTGCTTGAAAGGTTAATCAATGTTCATAAAACAGATTCATTCAAAAGTAATACCATAGTTTGACATCTCTTTAAAATGACTTAATTTGTTTAGGTTAAAACAAATCTGGACAACTAGACTCCACCAAATGAATAAAGCAAACAATAATTTATTGCTGCCATTTAGTGGTCATCCAGATTTTTGAAATGGAGATCTAATGTATAGTTTAAATCTTGGTTCATGAGCTCCCAAGTGTACGTGAGCTTCATATACACTAACTATACAATGGCCTCTTACACTGATCATCATAATATGGTAATAATATATTTATTTTCAATTGTTAGAATTATTGTAATATCTATGCCATTTTCTATTTACTTCACTTCAAGAACTACTGCAATGTATTCTTCGATATATATTGCAACTTCAAAAATTATAACAATTTTTATTTATTTCTCCTTGCCTTTGTTTCAGACCTATCCCTGCATTCTGATAAGGTCCTGAGTGACTTAGTGCCTTTTGCTAAAAATTGTGCTTTTTAAATAATTCATAAAGCTGACACACTGTTAATATATGAAGATTGAGAAGATTAAAATTGCCACTAGAGGTAGCTATAACACTAGCAAGAATTTATCATATATTAAGTGAAAGAATTGAATGAATTTTTCTCTCATTTCTAGGATTAATGGAAACTGAAGGTAACCAAATAATCCAGGCATTTGATGCATGAAAGGTATTGTTCACACAGGTTGCAATGCCTTTTTCACTGCCTAGTTTGAGTTGGCAGAAAATTGCACCAGAATATTTTATTAGCTGTCTGCATTTGTGATTCCTATGTCTTTATTGCCTGTATTTTAATTCATTGCAGTCACCTGACTTCCATAACAAAATCTAACAAAACTCAACATTGCACTTGGATGGTATTGAAATAAGGGAGAAAACCCTATTTTAATACAGGTACACTTAAGGCTAATTTAAGACAGATTTATACATAGGGTAAGGACCGGATGAAGAAATATGAACATAGAAGAAACAATATATTACTAGACCTGTTTGTGGGTCATTGCAAGCATGCAATCCATATCATCAATTAAGCTCTAGTACATAGAATTCCTAAACTACAATTTATTATTGGTTAATTTATTATTCATGCCTTTTTTCAGGGACCTGGAGACTAAAACTGGAATTCAATTTTCATCCTGTCCACAGTAAGTTTGATATCAACTTCATTTAATTATTTTATAATCTTTAAAAAGCAAAACAAAAGCAAAAGGCCAATTACTGTAAAGATGACTGGAATATCAGCTATTGATTATGAAACTTTGACAAGCTTTAATATGCTATGTATGTCATCTGACTCCAGACCAATAGGTAATTAATTAACATTAATTAAATTAAATTAAGTTAAATAATTAAAAATAAAAGCATGTAGTAACTGAGCATTTCATAATGGGATTACTGCTCTGAATCAGCTGAATAGAATCCAAAGTCTAAAAACAAGGTTTAAATATTAACCATAACTCTTTCCATGATAGATTTTTTCTCCTGTATAACCATTTTGTGCCATCAATACCGTTTATTCCGAAAGCGGAATTTATATAAATTACCTAATTTTAAAATATAATTATTTTCCACATATCACTTTATCAAGAAAAAATTGAAAGTGCACCACAAGCAATATTCTCCTTTTTAAAATTTATATTTAGTCTATATCAATGGATTGAGTTTATTGTTTTTGCTACTTAAGAAGTAGAGTATCAACAGTAGATAAATTCGTTGGAACTGGGCAAAATAGAAATTCATTTTTGCATATCTATTGGATCACATTCCAGATTTAAAAGCAAGCAATGTACAGAATTTTCCTAAAATAAAAATATACAGTGTAATATAATCATATATGTCCCACAAAATGTAAAAATGTATGGATGAACTAATAGTTTACTTTAAAAGCTTCTTTGTAGTTTGAACTATTTGGTCTGCATTTTTGGTGATGGGCTAAATTCAGTGGGGCTCTTCTTACTTCTCAGGTTGTGCAGAGGGTGCTGTACCTGTGTGCTAGCACCAAAGTAACGGCCTATCCATGTATTTTCCAAAAAACTTTGGGAAGTGACTGAGCACTAAGTAATACCAGCACTAATCTCTAATCCCAATAACATTTTAAGAAACAAATTTCAGGAAATAAATGAGATAAAATAAAAGGTAGTTGAATAGGTACAGGATTAAAAAAGAATTATAACTTCTAGATAGGAACTGTTGGAGATCAGCACCCTTTTCACATATTCACAGGTAAAATCCATGGAATAATTGCTGTCCTAGTCTAGTTAGGGTTCAATTTTTGATGATTACCTGATTAATAATTAATTTACTTGAAGTAAAGCATTTTTTTTTCTTGGCATCTAAATTGGCTCACGTTGGCTGTATTCTCATATTGGGTTGAAGAATATTAAGTAGGTGGACCATGATATATACTGTTTTCAATGTTGTTGATGCCCTACTTCAAGCTCAAACTCACTGTGCAACAATGAATTTCTATATTGCCCAACTCTTGATTTAGTTAAACATCAGTTTTGCTCTTATGGAAATAGGAAGCCCATGTGATCGCTGTATGAAGCTCTGATGCTTTCTCCCATGATATTATTTTGGCCTTTGTTTTTGTAGACTTCTTGTAGGTTCTTCAGGGAAAAACACAGACTTGATTTAAGAATTTACTGACAGGCTTGCCCCTCAGTATGCTTTTCCTTCTCAAATCCAGTGTGCAGCACAGCTTGAATGATTAGTCTTTGGATGTTAGTCCAAAACAAAAGTATCTGGGCTATAGGTTAGAAGAAGCAAACATCTCTGCACTGTGGCCAAGTAAATTACACTGCTGTGCCAAGCTTGACTAGAACAAACTTAACACAAAGATAATAGACAAGCACTAAAGATAGTTCCTATGCATTTTTCACGGAATAAATCTAACTGAATCCAAATATGCAAGAGTACTAGTCCCCTGGACAATATTCCTTTGCACACTGCTAGCAAATTCAATGGCACCTTGGTTCATTGAGGAAAACACTGAAAATCCATCCCAAATCACAGCTGGGTCTTACTTTATTAAGACCCATAAAATTAACCCAAAAGTGTGTGCAAGCTTTCACTTTCTCGAGATCTCTTCGAGGATTAATCGCTTCCGACTAAACAGGCATGGGACTAAGCTGGTAACTTTTCCAGTCTTTCCCCATTGTTACCTGATTGCATTGACCGGAGGATTACACATTCGAATCACTGCCACTTCAGGAGCTCTCCGCACGTATTCAGCCATAATCTTCGTCAGATCGTTGCCAACAGCAAGAACTACGAATGCTGCAAACTTATTCGCGCAATAAGGGGGCGAGCCAGGGAAAGCAACACACTCGTAACTCCAGCTGGCGATGGGCGTTGCTGTCTTAGAGCCGCGCGCGCATTAAGCGGGAGGTTCCAACTGGAGCAGGAAATCCTGACCGAAGACAAGTTCGTACGTGCTTAAGAGCGGTCCAAATTCTCTGGCATCGACTTAACGCGGAAATTATTTTAATTTAAATTAAGGTGATCAGCTTAGTTTTACACCGGGGGCCGCTTTCTAGCAAAGAGATCTATGGAAAGAATAGTAATGGGACTGAAGAATTACAAGATCACTTGATCTGTTCCATTAAAGTCAATGCAAGATACATACAAATAAGAAGTGGAGTGGGATAGAAATGGGGAGATATATCATATGGGTATTTCTTTTGTAAATGCCTTCGTATGCCTTTTTTTATTTATTTGAAAAGATTTTCTAGGAATTTGTGTGTGTGTGTGTGTGTGTGTGATTTCGTGATTTCGGATAGTGGTGAAGATCTTAAGAGATGTGATTTGCTGGTATATACCTAAATAAATGGACTTAATGGAAATAAAATGGTAATATATCTTCTTTAATATGTTTATTATTTCGTCTTTTTTTAAAAAAAAGTATTTTGAAGTCATTTTAGGCCATCTCCTAAAACGCACAGATAAATCATTTAAGAGGAAGAAATAGCTAGACATGTTACGGGATGCAGCCTTTGCACTTATGACTGTTCAGATTGAGATGTATTATTTGCATCAGAGAACAATCATTCCAATTATTAATTGCAGTTCTGAACGGCCAACTTACTTCTTCAGACACAGTTTATCAGAATTTACTAGACTGCAAAGATAAAGTGCAAATCCAGTACTTGGATCCCTGGATTAAATCCCGAAGATCCTGTTCCCTAATAGAAACGGAGATGAGCACCGCCCCTACAGTCAGCAATGAGTAGCGCAGTAAAATCTGCAGAGACTCCTTTACCTTTTTGATTCCCTAATAACAGGTGTAACAGCTATATACTGTAGGTATTGTTGGGTAGGTGAACATCCTATTGAGTTCAGTGGGTTTATTTGCAACTGAAACACATAAAGCAAGTGCAGACTTTCTTAAATCACCCGGTTGACTGGAATTAAACAACTGATCAAATTGAACAAGTCACAGAAGGGAATGTCAGCAACTGTTGCTGAGTCCCATTCCACTTCACCTTTCTTATCAAGTAGAGGCCCAAAATGCACCAAAAAAAGTGATTTGGCTCCTAAGCGATACTAAAACTTATGTGTATGAGTAGAAAGGGGAAGCCACATAGGTAAATGTTTAATATTTTTCTCAATAATATGAAAATCAGCAATGAGGAATCAAAATACCTGACTCAACACTTCCCTTTTCTACATTTAAGGATTTTCGTTTTCAAATACCAACTCAGGCAATGGGGTACAATACTATAATGGCAGCAAACTTTTGCCTTGGAGGACAAGAAAGCATCTTTTGCAGTCCCAAAGGTGCTTTTTTTCAAGAGGTTGATAAGCCTTATTTAAGGATACAAAGGTTGAGTTCAACACAGAGGAAATTAAAGAACACTAGGGAAGCCAAGTGTTTTTTTCTTTTGAAGATGTTTTGCTTCTCATCCAAGAAGCTTCTTCAGCTCTGACAGGATAGTGGGGAATGGAAGGATTTATATTCCTGGCAGATAGCTGGTAATTTATTTAATTTATTATTAAAATAAAATTACCATCTGTCTGCAAGGTATAGGAAGTTAGCACCCACCCCTCTCCTAGAAGAATGAAATATTTTGGGAAATATTAAAAAGGCAGAATATTGTATTTCTCTGGTTGAGAAATGGAGAAACATGTTTTAAAGACAAAGCAGCTCCCACCTTCCCTCCCCCCCCCACACCCTTTGTCAATGGGCCAGAGGCAGAGATTCAATTCCCTCCCATCTTCGTCAATGGACCATCATCTGCAACACAATAGGACCCATCTAGCAACAGAAACTCACCACATGGCACCTGGAAAGATTACATCAGCCAACAAGGCTAGCTAAAACCCCGATCCCCTAGGAGTCTGACAATCAGGATATTCTTTCTGGGCCCCAGGAAGGCCCCAGAAAGCCAGAGAGGGCATAAAACCTGGGGACTCGCTGCATCTCGCTCTTTTCTGTTCAGGAACTCAAACCATGTGATCCTGTCCACCATTAAACCATCTTTCCAAGCAGTCTCCATGTTTCCCGTGTCTTTTTCCCCACTTGGAGCTCAACCCGGAAGAATATTTCCTCCTACAAAGGAATATAAATCCTTGCATTTCCCACTATCCTGTCAGAGCTGAAGAAGCTTCTTGGATGAGAAGTGGGGAATGGAAGGATTTATATTCCTTGCAGACAGCTGGTAATTTTATTTTAATAATAAATATTATTATTAAAATAAAATAATATATTTTATTTTAAAATAAAGATTCTGGAGGCAAGAGGGCTTCTACTAAGCCCTCTGTCGAGGGCTGTGCGATTAAGATACTGTGTGGGAGGGGCAGATATGGCGTGGGTAGGGGACCATATCATGTGGCGGGGGCTCGCACTCGCTGTCTTCGAGCGATTGCGTGCCCCGGTCCCCCGAGCCATTCCCGTTCCCCGGGTTGTCTAGAGTCTCAGGACCCGAAGCTCCGGCTGTTGTTATGCAACGCGAGGTCCGTTGTCAATAAGGCCCCCCTCATATGTGATCTTCTTCAAGAGGGGGGTGCGGACCTGGCTGGCATTACTGAGACCTGGTTGGGCCACGAGGGGGGGGTTCCCCTCGTGGAGATGTGCCCACCAGGTTTCCTTGCATTCCACCAGCCGAGAGCTCAGGGGAGGGGTGGGGGAGTAGCGGTCATTATTAAAGAAGGTCTGAGTCCGAGGGAAACCACTGTACCTCAGATAGCCGGGTGTGAGTCCATCTTCGTGAGGTGGGGTCGTGGTGGGCAGATGGGTCTGTTAGTCACGTACCTGGCTCCCTGCCACGTGGCAACGACCCTGCCCGAGCTTCTCAATGTTGTAGCCGAGGTGGCGGTTGATACCCCTAGGCTCATGGTCATGGGGGATTTCAACCTGCCATCCATCGGTGAAACATCTGAGTTAGCTCGGGAGTTCATGGCTTCCATGACGGCCATGGACCTGACCCAGGTAATTCAGGGCCCGACCCACGTTGGTGGACACACCCTGGATCTAGTTTTTGTCTCTGGTCAGTGGTTGAGTGGTCTTGATATTGGGGATATAGTTGTGGAGCCCTTGTCATGGACTGACCACTCGCTCCTTCGACTCGACTTTCAGACCGCTGCACCTCACCGCAGGGAGGCGGAACCGACCAAGTGGTTCCGCCCCAGGCGCCTGATGGATCCTGATAGGTTCCAGACGGAGCTTGGGCCATTTCCTGAGACACTGACACACGACTCAGCTGAGGATCTGGTGGCTGCCTGGAATAGGGCAGCCGGTGGGGCCTTGGACCGCGTCGTGCCTTCGCGGCCTCTGACCCGGCGCCGAACTCACTTATCTCCTTGGTTTACCGAGGAGCTGAGGGAGATGAAACGCTGGAGAAGACGCCTAGAGAGCGGTTGGAGGGCCAGTCGCTCTGAATCTGACTTGACACTAGTAAGAGCTCACATTAAGACTTACTTAGTGGCGATAAAAGCGGCAAAATCTAATTATTTTGCCGCTCTTATCGCGTCATCAGATAATCACCCAGCCGCCCTGTTTAGGGTGACCCGCTCCCTCCTTCATCCGGGAGCACGGGAGGATCCCTTGCAGGGTCGTGCTGAGGATTTTGTGCAATATCTGGATGACAAAATAACTCAGATTCGGGATGACTTGGCCGCCGACTGGGTTAGTTCGGGCGAGGTGACTGAGGCAGGTCTTGAGAGTGTTATCTGGGCTGAGTTCGATCCTGTGGCTCCCGAGGACGTGGACAGGACCTTGGGTAGACTGAATGCAACCACATGTTTATTGGACCCGTGTCCCTCCTGGTTGGTGCTGGCCTCCCGGGAGGTTACACGAGGCTGGCTCCAGGAGATTATAAATGCTTCTTTGAGTGAGGGTGCCCTACCGGATGCCTTGAAGGAGGCGGTGGTGAGGCCCCTCCTCAAGAAGCCCTCCCTGGACCCGGCTATTTTGGCAAACTACCGTCCAGTCCCCAACCTTCCCTTTTTAGCGAAGGTTGTTGAGAGTGTGGTTGCATGGCAGCTCCCTCGGTACCTGGATGAAGCTGTCTATTTAGACCCGCTCCAGTCCGGCTTCAGGTCTGGACACAGCACTGAAACGGCATTGGTCGCGTTGGTGGATAATCTCTGGCGGGCCCGGGGTAGGGGATATTCCTCTATCCTGGTGTTATTAGACCTCTCAGCGGCTTTTGATACCATCGACCATGGTATCATGTTGTGCCGGTTGGAGGGACTGGGGGTGGGAGGCACCGTTTTACGGTGGTTCTCCTCCTACCTCTCCGACCGGTCGCAATCTGTGTTGACAGGGGGGCAGCGGTCGACCCCGAGGCGCCTAGTGTGTGGGGTGCTGCAGGGATCGGTCCTCTCGCCCCTCCTGTTCAACATTTATGTAAAGCCGCTGGGTGAGATCATCCGTGGTTTTCGGGTGGAGTTCCATCAGTACGCTGATGATACGCAGCTGTACATTTCCACCCCAGACCACCCCAACGATGCCGTGGAAGTGATGTCCCAGTGCCTTGAAGCCGTGCGGGTCTGGATGGGGAGAAACAGGCTTCGACTCAACCCCTCCAAGACCGAGTGGCTGTGGCTTCCGGCGTCCCGATATAGCCAGCTGACACCATCGCTGGTTATTGGGGGCGAATCACTGGCCCCCACGGAAAGGGTGCGCAACTTGGGCGTCCTCCTGGATCCACGGCTGTCTTTGGAGGATCACACGACAGCTGTGGCCAGGGGAGCTTTTTATCAGGTTTGCCTGATACGCCAGTTGCGGCCCTTTCTAGATCGGGACTCCCTACGCACAGTCACTCAGGCACTCGTCACCTCTCGCCTGGAGTACTGCAATGCTCTCTACATGGGGCTCCCCTTGGGGTGCACCCGGAGGCTCCAACTGGTGCAGAATGCGGCCGCGCGGGGGATTATGGGAGCGACGGGACGCTCCCATGTGACACCTCTCCTGCGCGAGCTGCATTGGCTACCGGTGGACTTCCGGGTGCGTTTCAAGGTGTTGGTGACCACCTTTAAAGCGCTCCATGGCTTAGGACCAGGGTACTTACGGGACCGCCTTCTGCCGCCAATAGCCTCCCACCGGCCGGTTCGCTCCCACAGAGAGGGTCTCCTCAGGGTGCCGTCAGCTAGACAATGTCGGCTGGCGACCCCCAGGGGGAGGGCTTTCTCTGTGGCAGCCCCTACCCTCTGGAACGATCTCCCTCCAGAACTGAGAACAATTGCTGACCTCCGGACTTTTCGTCGGGCCCTAAAAACCCATCTCTTTCAGCTTGCTGGTCTAGCCTGACCCCGCTGAATTTTTAAGATTTGTACTAGAGGGTTGGGTTTTTTAATTATTCAATGGTTTTAATTTTAGCCATAGTTATATGTTTTTTAAGAAATTTTAACTTTTGTATACTATGTTTTTATTTGGCTGTCCACCGCCCTGAGTCCGCAAGGAGAAGGGCGGTATATAAATCTAATAAATAATAATAATAATAAATAATAAATTTATTTATTTATCTTTATTTATTATTAAAATAAAATTACCAGCTGTCTGCAAGGAATATAAATCCTTCCATTCCCCACGATCCTGTCAAGAGTTGAAGAAGCTTCTTGGATGAGAAGCGAAACTCTTCAAAAGAAAAATCAAGGAAGTCCAGTTGCCTCCTGGAAAAAGCACCTTTGAGACAACCATGACCTGGATGACTGAGAATCTCTACAGATCTTTCGCACTGGTTCGTGAGACTAGGAGGACGTCTTGGGTTCATTTATGCGAAGAGACTGTCGGGCTTGGCATTGCGTTAACAGTGATTCAATGCAAACACTTCAAGCCTCAATTCCACCCCTCGCAAAGGATCACAACACTCCTGTAACCTTAGCTACGGGGTGAGGGCATAGCCGGAAGTACATTTATCAAATGGGAATTTATAGGTGGCAGTGCAGTAGCTGTATTCTTTTCTGTCAGGTGATGCCGGAAGTGACGCAATGTTGACGGCCCGGCAGGTGGGAGGAGGACCAATGGCCGACGGTGGCCGATTTAAGACGGCGTTCAGGCGGTAAGTAACGGGCGCTGCGAAATGAGCTCTTCGGGAACGCGCGTCTTAGGCATTGCGGCTTCCGTTCGTGTGGGCATCGGATGGCAGTTCGGGATATTCAGGGCTACCTGCGCTGCTGCTGTTGTTGTTTTTTTCTTTGCTGTGTCTTGTTGGCCAAAGGAGTGTTTTCACCTTTGACATGGATACCTGGCTACGTGGTAGGGGCAGGATCGCCGTAGTCTTTGCAGCACCGGGTCTGCAGATTCGCATCATCAGACGCACGCATCACCCTTTGTCCATTATTGATCAGACAGAAACTAAAGCATGTTTGTAACGTTAGTTTTTGTTTGCACAGTTAGGAATCTTTATTGCAAAGCGGTCATGCCCATCTTCTACTGATGGGGAGGGAGGTAGAGGGGTGATGATACTTGAGAATAAAAATGTTATAAAACCGGACACATCCCACAGTATGTTATTCTGTAGCATAAGGCAAGCATAGCTATCTTAACCCCCTTTTTTGGGAGGGAGTAGTTCAAACTGTGTAGTGATAGATTCTACTAAGTCTGGAATGCTCTACCTGATCCAGTTGTCTCAGGTACAAATTTTTACAGTTTCAGTCACAAATTGATTTCTGTGGACCTTACTTCATACTTAAGTGGTCAGTAGAGGGGGCGTGCATAAGTCCACTAATGTGTCTATCGTCTCTGTCATTGTATTTTTTTCTTTATTCTTGTTCTCATTTTTGTTTGACAAATTCTAATAAATAAAATAGATCTAACCTAGAAAAAGTTCAGTGGGGCTAATTCCTAGGTAAGTATGCAGAAGGTTGTTTTATCAGCTGTATAAAACACATGCTAGTGATAACTCCACTTAAACATCCTTGTTCTATAAAACTGGGATATGAAGGAATAATAGCACTACTCCCTAGCAGTAATAGCATTACAACACACGTTCCTCCAAGGCGAAAGTAAGGTAAAACATGGGCATGTATGAGTAAGAAACTTTGTTGATTAATAGATCTGTTGTACTAGAAAATGATTTGATCTTTGTATATGAATTAGCCCACATTAGCTGTATTCTCACAGTTCTAACAAGACCTATCTTAAAGAAATCCAGGATTTTGTCTATGTTTGACATGAAACCTGGGGCAAAAATAAATGAATTGATTATAAGTAATGAGATTATTTATAGTATTGTGCATTTTTTTTCACTGCCTGGGTTTTTTTTTTTCTATTGTGTGTGAATACCTAAACTAGATAAAGTACATGGGTTATGTCTGAAATGGAGTACTACTGTAAAAGGGAAGCTAGCATTTTTAATATCATAGGAAGGCACAAAAAGTTCTATCAAGCATTTGGTATATTCCACTGACACTGTATTTTGGAAGTGATGCAAATATAATGACTACCCAAATAAGCGATAACTAAAAACTTTCAAATAGTGCCTGTAGATTGGACCTCATTTCTGGAACACTTTGTAACACTTTTTCAAGTATGCCTTGGAAAACAGAAGTAACATTATAAAATGAGAATGCCTTTCTAATTAGTTCTGATCCCGTACTCATCTATTATACTTTTAAAGGAAACCTTTGTCTTGAATTAATTTATACAATTTTAAATGCTAACAAATACATTCCTTATGCCTTGACAAAAGGGAAGAATATATTATTTATATGCTATATTTTCTGTTATATAATTATTTTAGATCTTCTGTTCAGAAGATCTAAAATAATTAACATACAACACTAAGCTAGAAATTCTGTTTTGTTTAAAGTTCTCAACTTACCCCAAGTAAGAAAATGATTTTTTGTCAATATATATAATGGTTACATTGTTTACAGCTGAACCTGAACTCTCGATTTATTCTCTTTTCCTAAATTGGAGAAGTGTGCTGCATAAACTGTTAAAGAAAACATTCAGCTAAATTACAGTTTCTTGCTTCTTTTCCCAATTCCTTATTCTCTTGCCAGTAGTTCATGACTTGACTTTCTTTACTGAGTCATGACTTCCAAACTTAAATATTGTCTCCATAAAGTATAACAAAAATAGTTATTGTAGAAAACAAAAAATAATAGTGCTCAGAAAAGTACGCTCAGGAAAAATATATCCTATGAAAAAAATCCCACAAGCACATCCATTGCCCCACGAATAACATAGTACTGTGATGGCGAACATATGGCACATGTGCCAGAAGTGGCACACAGAGCCCTCTCTGTTGGCATGTGCGCCGTCGCCCCAGGTCAGATCTCTGTGGTGTTTCTTCCGTGAGCTTCTGTTTCCCTGCAAACAACGAATACTTTTACTATTAATCTTATACAAATACTATTAATCTTCTAATCGTTCCCATCACCCATCTCCTTCCACTTATGACTGTATGACTTGAACTTTGTTGCTTCTATCCTTACGATTTATATTGATACTGTTTCCTGATTGCTTATTTGTACCCTATGACGGGTGAAATGCTCCCAGTTCGGACCAGATCACCCGATCCGGTAGTGATGGAGGCGGGTGGTTCAGAAAACTGGTAGCAAAAATCCCTGCCCCCCCCATGCCCAGCTGAGCCGCACAATTATCAGAGGCTTTTTTTTTTATTTTTAAAAGCATTTTTTCTACAACCTCTTCCGCCCAAAAAATCACGTGGCTCAGCTGGGATCATCAAAGGCTTTTAAAAGAAAAAAAACCTTTTTTTTCTTTTTAATGCTTCTGACAATTCAAGCTGAGTTGCCTGATCGGCAGAGGCATTTAAAAGAAAAAAAAACATTTTTCTTTTAAATGCCTCTTGATGATCCAAACTGAGTTGCCTGATCGGCAGAGGCATTTAAATGAAAAAAAGTTTCTGCCGATCAGGCAACTCAGCTGGGATCGTCAGAGCCTTTTGAAAGCATTTTTTTTACAATCTCTTCAGATTTTTTCTACAATCTGAAGAGATTGTAGAAAAAATGGTTTTAAAATTTTTTTTAAAAATGGCCACGCCTACCCAGTCACATTAACCCCCCCACTAAGCCACGCCCACAGAACTGGTAGTAAACGTTAGATTTTGCCATTGCCCTATGACTATCATTAAGTGTTGTACTTTATTATTCTTGATAAACGTATCTTTTCTTTTATGAACATTGAGAGCATATGCACCAAGACAAATTTCTTGTGTGACCAATCACACTTGGCCAATAAAAATTTATATTCTATTCTATAGATAAAATACTGGTACATATTTATTAAAGAAACCCAGAATCACATAATGCACAGTACAGGTAGTAAGTACAGTACACATACAGTAAATAGTATGCCTATGTTAATTAATGGATTTGCTTTGGTTTGGTCACCCAATTTGCTTTGTCAAATTTTCCATCTCCACTAGTACTGGTTGAAGTAATTTTAAGATGAATGAGTTTAAGATTACTTGCAGGATTTAGTGAAGCTATCCAGACTGGAATATCTTTGGAGACCAGCAGTTAGGCACCTTCAATGCACACATAGAGCAATCCTACACCATTTTCTTAAAGTGCCAAACCTAGAAATGCTTTGACTAATGCTGTGTGAGGGTGCATTAAACTTATTTAAGGGTGCTGTGTGATGGTGTATTAAACAGTTAAAATTTTGGAATTAGAATTTTTTTTTAAAAAAAAGTTGAGGCAAGAATAATTAGGGCTCTCATGGCACCAACGACTATGCTATACCCCATGAAGGTCACAGAGCTATGTTTTAACCCTTGGGGGGGAGGGTTGGGGGCCTGCCTCACCTCCAGAGGAAGTATGTTCCACGGGGTGGCACCAACAGCAGAGAAGGCTCTCTTCCTAGACCCTGCCAGTCAGAGTTCTTTAACTGACAGGATCTGCAACATACCTTCCCTATCTGACTGGGTGGGATGAACCATCGTAATGGGATGAAGCCAGTTCTGTAAATAGTTTAGCCCCATGCCATATAGGGCTTTATAGGTCATAACCAACAACTTGAATTGGACCTGGAAGTAAACTGGAACCCAATGCAGTTTGTAGACAGAGGTGTTACAGGTGCCCTTCCTTGAGGACCAAATACAGCTCCAAATTTTTTTACCAACTGAAGTTCCAGATTCTTTTCAAGGATAGCATGTTTCAGTAATCCAAATAGGAGATGACCAGGGCATGAGTGACCAAGGGAAGAGCCTTCCTATTCAGGAAAGGGTGACCTGGCACATAACATGGAGTTGAGCAAAGGCCTTCCTAGCCATGGCTGCCACTTGCTTTTTGAGCAAGAGCTGTGAGTCTAAAATGTCCCCCAAGTTACGCACCATCCAAGACCAAGATGATAAACTCCTGAATATAGAGGGGTCCACCCACAGCCACTTTGCCTTTCCAGGGGTCAGCAGAAGTCTGTTCCCCATCCAGGCCTCCACAACCTCCAGGCACTGCAAAAGAATGTCCACTCACACATTTCACCTGGGACAGATATATATAAAGAGAAACTGGTGATACCTCATCCATTGGTGACAGATGATCTCACCTGGATGTTTCAGGTAGATGTTAAAAAGGAATGGAGAAAACCCTAAGACCTGTGATGCTCCTCAAAGCAGGAGCTGTAAGTTGGACCTCTCACTTCCTTTTAATACTGATTGGGACTGGCCTCAGAGAGATGAGGTGAACAAGCACAAAACTGTGCCCTGCCTAATTTTCTAAGTGGCCCCCAAAGGATACCATGGCCAATGGTATCAAAAGCCACTGAGAGATCAAGAAGAGTAAGATGTATGCACCATAACCATCCTGCTCCCATTAGAGATCATCCAATACCATTTTGGTGTCATATCTGGGCCTGAAACCTGACTGAAAATGGATCCAGAGAATCAATTTCCTTCAGGATCCTCTGGAGTTGCAATGCCACCATCTTCCCAGCCACCTTTCCCCAAAAGGAGAGGTGGCAAATTGGACAAAAATTGTCCAGAATGGTAGGCTCCAGCGACGGCTTCTTGAATAGGAAAAAACAAGCTGGTAACACCTCCAACAAGAATAAATTTCCCATTGCTTGGACTCACCACATGATATCTCCTGAGCAGCCTTAACCAGCCAGGAGGAGCATGTATCTAAAGGTGATAGCATTTGCATTCCACTGAACTCTGTCCACTTCCTTAGGTCCAACAAAATTAAACTTCCCAGATAACTAGATAGTTCTGCTCTCTGGGTATCTCTACAGAACTTGCACCACACTTGATATCCAAATGGAACAAATCTAAGTGATTTTATCCTCCAGATGCCTGGAGAATTCCTCTGCACGGCCCTGTAGATGGACCTCTAGACCTCCCTTTCTAAGGAGAGGGTGACCCTATCAATGGATGGCATTCTGCAGGTGCAATAAGAGCAAAATATTGATGCCAGGCTGCTCTTACTGCCACAAGGTAAACCTTAATAGCAACCTTAATTCATGTTTGGTCAAATACGTTCTTCTCTCAATGGTGCTTCAGGAATCTCTTTTCAACTATCTCAACTCCTCTGCAAACCATGTGGTATAATGGGAGTGATGGGCAAGAAGAGGCTGCCTAGGTGATCCCTTATTCCAGACAATTGCTAGGGCCTCTGCAGGACCATGTAGCAAATTGGAAGGTATTTCTCTCAACTTCCTTAGAAATCCAGTTGGATCCATTAGTCATCGGGTATGGCCCAATTAAATGAGTGCAGTCTCTATGATGGGGAGGGGGGGGAGCGCAAGAGAACCTCAAAGTGACCAGGGTGTGATCTGATCATTATTGTGATCTCTCAGATCACATTGTCACTCTCCAATAAGAAAACCAAGTCCCAATAGAATGATCTTGGAGATACAGATGTAGATATGTATAATACAACAGTGTGGCACAGAAATGTGTCATAACAATATATGTAAGTTATAAATAAATAAAACAAACTCTGACAATGTTACATGGTAATATATGTGGCTAACTACATACATTTAACTTTTTGAAATTGCCTTCTAGTTTGCCCAAATCCACATTTTGGGAGGGAGTGGCAGGCAGATGCACTCAGCAGCAATGCAATAAAATGAGCCATGAATTGTTGCCTTTGTATTGGAATTCACAATTTGAGAATGGTAAGTGATTACTTTTTTACTCTCTGTAATATTCTAGAGACATAAAATGTCTTTTGAAGATTAAACATATAGTTAGTCCTCGACTTATGACCAAAATTGAACCCAAACTTTCTGTTTGCTAAGTGAGACATTTTAAAGTGAGTTTTGCCCTATTTTTTGACTTTTTTTTGCCACACTTATTAAGTGAATCACTGCACTTGCTAAAGTTAGTAACACAATTGTCAAGTGAATCTGGCTTCCCCATTGTCTTTGCTGTCAGAAGGTTGCAAAAGATGGTTATATGATCCCAGGACACTGCAACAGTCATAAATATGAGTCAGTTGCCAAGTGTCTGAATTTTGGTCACTTGACCATAGGGATACCACAACGGTCATAAATGTGAAATATGGTCATAAGTCACTTTTTTCGGTGCCATTGTAATTTTCTATGGTCACTAAATGAACTGTTGTTAATTGAGGACTACTTGTACAAGTTATTAAAAGAATCTCATTGGAATTTATTTTATGTGATTAAATGTCTTGCTAATCAAGGCTTCCTTATATTAAGAAAATAACTTAAGTTGACTTATTAATATAGTATGTGTAACTTCATTTTATTTATTTGGCAGTTTTTCAGTCCTGAAAGACTTTGGGCTGAGAACTGCAAAACCATCATCTAAGTAGAGAGTATGATTGAAACAGTACCACAAAACAGTAACTAATTATAAAATTATTGAAAACTTATGGCATCCTTGCCCAGTCAGCTCAGACCAAATTAGAATAGGAATTCTCTTTGATTTATTCAGATTAAGAATTGCTTTTAAATACTGTATATTTGGCTTTTTTATTTATGTCAAAAAAGTATCAATATGGAAAATTTTAAATAAAAATTTAAATAATAATGGGGGCATAATGATTCATTGTGATGAACAATAACTGTTTCTTTAAATAATGTTAATATAATAAAATATATTTATATAATGAAATATCTAGTTGTAATCAAGGATAAAATAAATAAAATAAATTGGATATAAAAGTATTGACAAGATTTAGAAGGGCCTTTGAAACAAGATTGGATGATAGGTAAGCATAAGAACCAAACTACAGTAAATTAACCAACTAAACTGAGCTGTGCCAATTGGAGTGAATTTAGCTTTCAAAAACAGTTTTCCTTGAATACAATTATTACAAATGTTCAAAGTATTTCTAGACATTGCCTAGAAACTCTTAATAACCCCATTGTCCAAAATACCCCGTATAGTGCATTTCCCCTTTTCATTTTATTTTGATTTTCCCTTTGTGTTTTTGTTTTTTGTCATAGGGGCATTTTTAAAAAAATCACACATGGGATTAGATTGATATTTTATCATTCTAAAATCTTACAAGTCAATCCTGAAGTCCTTCCATTGACCAAAGTAGCTTGAAAGACTGACGTTTTTGTATAGTGCTGGTTGTAAAATTGTTTTGCTGCAGTTGGTAATCTATTACCATGTTTTCCTGAAAATAAGACCCTGTCTTATATTTTTTTGAACCCTGAAATAAGCGCTTGGCCTTATTGCCATGCGCTCAAAAGCCCGATTGGGTTTATTATCAGGGGACATCTTATTTTGGGGAAACAGGGTGGCGTGGCAGCTCCCCCGGTACCTGGATGAAGCTCTCTATTTAGACCCGCTCCAGTCCGGCTTCAGGTCTGGTTACAGCACTGAAACGGCATTGGTCGCGTTGGTGGATGATCTCTGGAGGGCCCGGGGTAGAGGGTACTCCTCTATCCTGGTGTTGTTAGACCTCTCAGCGGCTTTTGATACCATCGACCATGGTATCATGTTGCGCCGGTTGGAGGGATTGGGGGTGGGGGGGCACCGTTTTACGGTGGTTCTCCTCCTACCTCTCCGACCGGTCGCAATCTGTGTTGACGGGGGCAGCGGTCGACCCCGAGGCGCCTAGTGTGTGGGGTGCCACAAGGGTCGGTCCTCTCGCCCCTTCTGTTCAACATTTATGTAAAGCCGCTGGGTGAGATCATCCGTGGTGGGGTGGAATTCCATCAGTACGCTGATGATACTCAGCTGTACATCTCCACCCCAGACCACCCCAACGATGCCGTGGAAGTGATGTCCCAGTGCCTTAAAGCTGTGCGGGTCTGGATGGGGAGAAACAGGCTTCGACTCAACCCCTCCAAGACCGAGTGGCTGTGGTTGCCGGCGTCCCGATATAGCCAACTGACTCCATCGTTGGTTATTGGGGGCGAATCATTGGCCCCCACGGAAAGGATGCGCAACTTGGGCGTCCTCCTGGACCCACGGCTATCTTTAGAGGATCATACGACAGCTGTGGCCAGGGGGGCTTTCTATCAGGTTCGCCTGATACGCCAGTTGCGGCCCTTTCTAGATCGGGACTCCCTACGCACAGTCACTCAGGCGCTCGTCACGTCTCGCTTGGACTACTGCAATGCTCTCTACATGGGGCTCCCCTTGGGATGCACCCGGAGGCTCCAGCTGGTACAGAATGCGGCCGCGCGGGGGATTATGGGAGCGACAGGGCGCTCCCATGTGACACCTCTCCTGCGTGAGCTGCATTGGTTGACTTCCGGGTGCGTTTCAAGGTGTTGGTAATCACCTTTAAAGCGCTCCATGGCTTAGGACCAGGGTACTTACGGGACCGCCTTGTGCCACCAATTGCCTCCCACGGGCCGGTTCGCTCCCACAGAGAGGGCCTCCTCAGGGTGCCGTCAGCCAGACAATGCCAGCTGGTGACCCCCAGGGGGAGAGCGTTCTCTGTGGTAGCCCGCACCCTCTGGAACGATCTTCCTCCAGAACTGAGAACAATTGCCGACCTCCGGACTTTTTGTCGGGCTTTGAAGACTTATCTCTTCCAACTTGCCGGACTTGTCTGATCCCTTCTACTTTTTAAAATTTTTAGAGTTGATCGATTTATTTTAATGTTTATTCTGTTTTAAATTCTCAGCCTAATTTATATTTGTTTTTAGTACGATTTTAACTTTTTTGTATTGGTTTTTTAGTCGGCTATTCACCGCCCTGAGTCTGTCAGGAGAAGGGCGGTATATAAATCTAATAATAAATAAATAAAAAATAATAAATAAATAAATAAATAAATAAATAATATTTGTCCTTAGAAAACAAATAAAAGGGCAGAAGATTGATAGGAAGAAAATGTGATGACTTGCCAGAGACTCATACATAAGGAAATAATATATAGAACATAATTTCTTGGCTTCCCTAGTGTTCTTTAATTTCCTCTGTGTTGAACTCAACCTTTGTATCCTTAAATAAGGCTTATCAACCAGCAGTTAAAATAATAGATCTGAATTGGACAGAAAATCCCCAAGGCTTTTGAAATCAGATAAATTGTGTAGAAAAATCAGACAAGTGAGTCCTGATGGGACAAAGTTTATTAATTAAAGGTAATCAGTGGAACAGAAATAGCCTGACAACAATAATGATTTAAAAAAAAAAGTCTCCAACTCACTTGACTATTATGTTATACTGGTATATGAATTTTTCTAGAAAATGAACCAAGTACAGTGATGAATAAACATAATAATTTTCCCTGAGAAATGTACAAGTGGATTTTCTCATTCTTCTGAGTAAGGAAAAGGGTGTTATAGACATTTTTAATATCAATAGCTCTAGATTAACAGATGGTTTTTTTAACCAGTTCAGATAAAATTGGTTTACCAACGTGTGCCCAAACTTCTTCTTCTTCTTCTTTTTTTTTTTGGAGCAAGTGTTTGGCCCGGTATAACATAGGTATAAATGCCCAATTTCATCCATTAACATCTTAAGACAAACAAAAAAATAACAAAAATAACAACAGCAAAAAAACAAAACAAAAACAAAAAAATCCCAAATCCAAACCCAATTTTTATCATTCAATCTAACATCTTATTCTAACATTTAAATTTCTATTGTGTAGTCACCCTAACTCGTAAACTTCAAATCCAAACAGCACTTTATAGTATTCATTTATCATTTTAACAATCAGTATTTCATATATTTTCTGTACTTCAAAGACCCAAATCAAGTTAAAGTTTCTTTTAGAAAAGAACATCTATTACATCTAATAACCAATATAAAATATTTCATTCCTCTCTGAAAGACATTTTAAAATCAATATCCATTCTTCAAAAGTATCTCCTTCATTCCTCCTAGGTTTATTTTTTGCTGGATTGCATCTTAGTTAGCTGGTTTCCAGGGATGCTTTCCTCCACTCCTAACCATATTTATTGGCTGGATCACAGTTCGTTTTAACTACTTCCAACATTTTCTCCTTCACTCCTCCTAGGTTTATTTTTAGCTGGATAACAGCTTTTCAGCTGTTTTTCAGGAATGCTTTTCGCTGGTTCACAGTTTAGCTTTAACTGCTCCCCAGTATGTCTCCTCCTCTCCTCCTAAATTTATTTTTTGCTGGATCACAGCATAATAAGCTGTTTTCCAGGGATGCTTTCCTCCATTCCTTACCTTATATTTAACTTGTTCACAGTTTAGCTTTAACTGGTCCCCAGCGTTGCCTTCTCAACTCCTCCTAGGTTTATTTTTAGCTGGTTCACAGCCTAGTCAGCTGCTCTCCAGGGATGCTTTCCTCTACTCCTAACCTTATATTTAACGAATTCACAATTTAATTTTAATCATCTAATTCCCAAAATCATACTTCTTTAGCAATTTAAAATAGTAATACGTTTTGAAATATATCTTCTCTCCTACTCTCTCCCGAATTATTAATTCTCCCATTTCCTATTTATTTCTCGCTATTCTCTATAAAACAATTTTAAGTCATTTATAGGCCAATTCACCATAGTTATAGAATCTATAAACAAATCTTATTGTTATTCAAGAATTCATTCCCATTCTCTTGTTTGCTATAGAAAAACAACATTTTGTACAACTTTCAAATCCATTTTCTATAACCATTAAAACACTTATTAATATTTTTAGAGAATTCTTTCAAAGTATTCACATTTTTTCTATTAATAGTGTTTCTCGCTTTAAAAATGAGCATGTATAAGTAGTTCTTAACAATATTTAATGCTTTGTTCACATTTTCTTATTTTCTATAAAGAACAATATTTTTGACCATTTTAAAAGGACAGTTTTCTGTAATTATTAAATCTATCAGTAATTCTTATTGGTAATCAAAGATTCATTTATAATCTTAATATTTCTTATAGCTTACAGTTTTATGCTTAATAAAAAAATTTTTTTAAGAAATTTCTTTCAAAGTATCCACATTTTTTCTATAATAGTATTCCTCGCTTTAGAAATCATCATCTATGAATAGTTCTTAGCAATATTCAGATATCCACATTTCCTTACTTTCTATCAAAAAGCAAAAGAACAGTTTTCTGTAATTATTAAATCTATCAGCAATTCTTATTAATACTCAAAAATTCATTCATAATCTTCATATTTCTTGTAGTTTTTTTCTATATTCCCATTTCCCCCCCTATTTAAAAAATTATTTTTAAATAATAATAAAGAAGAATAAACTTAAGAAAGAGAGAGGGAGAGGAAAAAAGAAATAGAAGTATGACAAAAAATATCAAAGGGAAAGATTCGAAAGAAAGAAAAAGGTAAAAAGCAAAAGGAAAAAGAAAGTTGTGCCTAAACTTCTATGCTGCTAAATATTTCATATTTTTCTTACATGTTTAACTGCTGCTTTATAAAGTACTATTCATAAACAGTTGTATTTCTAATAAATTGTTTTTGTATACATATTTGTCTTGCGATTCCCTTTCAGGTTTATAAATAGTATGCAGAGAGAAAATAAGAAATAGTAAGCAAAAAAATAAAAAATAAAAAAATAAAAAAATAAAGGCAGAAGATAAAAGAAAATGAAATTCTACTAAATCTGGTTTCTATATATTTCCATGCGCTTCTATCCCTGGAAGCCATGCTTTCTAACAACATAGAAACAGTAATATATTCTCTTTTTTCCTTTAAACTTCTCACCTCTATCTTCTTGGGGATTTCATTTATTTAATCAAATCTCATCTTTTCCAGTTTATCCTTTCATCTTGATTGTTTTACTCTTCCTTCATAAATTTGTTCGGCAATTTGGTCCTCATTTATTCTCTCTGAAGGAGCACATTGTCATAATATACTTATTTTGTTCTAATCATTTATTTTTGTATTCATTCTGCTTCATTCTGCACTCATTTGTTCTTGACCGTGTTTGTTTGTGTTACCACGTATACTTACTATCTATAGTAAGTAAGTAGTGAGGATCTATAAGTCTTAAAATTTCTTAATCCACATCCCTAACTTTAGAAAACTTCGGCCAAATTATACAAATCAATTTATTTGCTCTATTTTTCACAATTTATGTATAGCCCTTTGAAGTAGGCATGGTCAAGAAACAAACAGTCCAAAAATACTAGGTTTATTGTTGTAAGGTAACAGAATCTTACAAGGCTGGCCACTTTCTAACCCATCATATGGTAAACAAAATCAAGATGGGGTTATTTTGAGTGACTTTCTCAGATATACAGGTGAAACTTGAAAAATTAGAATATTATGCAAAAGTTCATTTATTTCAGTAATGCAACTTAAAAGGTGAAACTAATATATGAGATAGACTCATTACATGCAAAGCGAGATAGTTCAAGCCTTAATTTGTCGTAATTTTGATGATTATGGCTTACAGCTCAGGAAAACCCCAAATTCACAATCTCAGAAAATTAGAATATTGTGAAAAGGTTCAATATTCTAGGTTCAAAGTGTCCCACTCTAATCAGCTAATTAAGCCATAACCCCTGCAAAGGGTTCCTGAGCCTTTAAATGGTCTCTCAGTCTAGTTCAGTAGGAATCACAATCATGGGAAAGACTACTAACCTGACAGTTGTGCAGAAAACCATCATTGACACCCTCCATAAGGAGGGAAAGCCTCAAAAGGTAATTGCAAAAGAAGTTGGATGTTCCCAAAGTGCTGTATCAAAGCACATTAATAGAAAGTTATGTGAAAGGGAAAAGTGTGGGGGGAAAAACGTGCACAAGCAGCAGGGATGACCGCAACCTGGAGAGGATTGTCAGGAAAAGGCCATTCAAAAGTGTTGGGGACTTTCACAAGGAGTGGACTGAGGCTGGAGTCAGTGCATCAAGAACCACCACACACAGATGGATCCTGGACATGGGCTTCAAATGTTGTATTCCTCTTGTCAAGCCATTCCTGAACAATGTCAGAAGTGTCTTACCTGGGCTAAAGACAAAAAGAACTGGTCTGTTGCTCAGTGGTCCAAAGTCCTCTTTTCTGATGAGAGCAACTTTTGCATCTCATTTGGAAACCAAGGACCCAGAGTCTGGAGGAAGAATGGAGAAGCACACACTGCAAAATGCTTGAAGTCCAGTGTGAAGTTTCCACAGTCTGTGTTGGTTTGGGAAGCCATGTCATCTGCTGGTATTGGTCCACTGTGCTTCGTTAAGTCCAGGGTCAATGCAGCCATCTACCAGGAGATTTTGGAGCACTTCATGCTTCCTTCCGCAGACGAGCTTTATGGAGATGCTGACTTCATTTTCCAGCAGGACTTGGCACCTGCCCACACTGCCAAAAGTACCAAAACCTGGTTCAGTGACCATGGGATTACTGTGCTTGATCGGCCAGGAAACTTGCCTGACCTGAACCCCATAGAGAATCTATGGGGCATTATCAAGAGAAAGATGAGAGATATGAGACCGAACAGTGCAGAAGAGCTGAAGGCCGCAACTGAAGCATCCTGGTCTTCCATAATACCTCAGCAGTGCCACAGGCTGATAGCATCCATGCCACGCCACATTGAGGCAGTAATTGATGCAAAAGGGGCCCAAACCAAGTACTGAGTACATATATATGCTTATACTTTTCAGAGGTCCGATATTGTTCTATGTACAATCCTTGTTTTATTGATTTCATGTAATATTCTAATTTTCTGAGATTGTGAATTTGGGGTTTTCATGAGCTGTAAGGCATAATCATCAAAATTATGACAAATCAAGGCTTGAACTATCTCGCTTTGCATGTAATGAGTCTATCTCATATATTAGTTTCACCTTTTAAGTTGCGTTACTGAAATGAACTTTTGCACAATATTCTAATTTTCCGAGTTTCACCTGTACTTTGACCTCTGGACTGCGTAATAGCTCTTGTTCAAATCTCAGCTTCTTTCCTTAGTGGCTCATTCCTTCCTTCCTGAAGGACAGCTATAAACTCTTTTATATTACCTCTGCAGTTAAAAGTGCTCTCAATGGATATAGACTACCTCCTGTTTCTCTCACTTGCAAATGGGCTTGGCATCTTAATAAAGTCAATGTATAAATCTGGCAGAGTAGACTCAGATGGAGCTGAAAGTTTCTCCCTTTCTCCCCCTACCTCCCAACACCAGAGAGCCTAACTTCTTTTTTAAAGTGTCTCCATTCTAGAGCTCATTGTTTGTTGATAGTAACTGCAATTAACAGAGGCACGTATTGTGCAAGAATTTCATAAGGAAGTAGAATACCGTATGTGGAGTATGAACATTTATTGCCGTTTCGCTCTATTTCTCTGATTTGGGATAGCCTTTCCAGTGAATGACATACTCATAAATTTTTCTCTATGTTTAGGTTCTAGAATACATTCCACTTCATCTTTCTCTTATCCATTCACCAGGAACAGACAAAACATAGTGGAAAGCCACACCAAATCTCCCCACAGATGTCTTCTTGCTTTTGTGCACCTGTGGCATGCTTATTTGCAACTTTGACCAAATCTAATTGTTCCTTTAAAGGACATGACAGGGATGAGGAAAGGAAATGGAGTTCTGGAAGCAAGATGTCTGATAACTATAAATTCCATGGAGGAATGTATCATAGCTGTTGTAGGCAAATTCTAGAAGAGACAACAATTCAGACTAATTGGCCTGCTGATAAAGGACAAGGCACCTCAAATATTGTTCTAGTAGTTGAGTGGAGTTTGCTCTCAATTTATATTCTTGTGGCTTGCCCTGCAATTAACAATGTTGGTGGGAGTGGTCTTGGAGGTTCTTTGGTTGGGCTGTTTACTGTTAGCTTGTTTGGCAGTTCCTTGATTGAAATATTGTTTATTTCTTGATTGTTGGTCTGATGTTAATCTTGGTGTTCAACTACGCTTAAATGGGTTGATTATTGGTGGAGAAGTGTTTCGGTCTTTTGGTTCCCTTTTTGTTTCTTGCTTATCTCTTTTGCACAGTATGTAGATATTGTTTATTCCTATGTGTCTATTGATAGCCAATTTGTCAGTGCCAGAATTCTCCAGTGTTTTTGTATGTGGCTAGGATGGTCATGGTTTTCCAGTTGAAACTATGGTTAAGTTCTTGTTTGGGGAATCAATCTAAGACATTTCTGGCATGAGTGTCATGTAAAAGATAGGCTTTCTGAAAAAAAAATCAGGATATAATCAAGTACATCACTTCATCCAAGTTATAAGCAAAAATTTCCTTCATAAACCTGAAGAAGAGTGCAGGACAATTAGTCTAAATAGCATTTTGTATATTAAATTTGCCATGCTTAGTATTAAAACCTGTTAAATACTTGTGGCCCTCTTTCATTCGTTCATTTAATGTATGTGCTTCTCAAGTCTAAGTGAAAAAGGAGGCACTCAAGCAGATCTAAAATAAGAAGGAGTGGTATTGGTTTATTTCTGAAAAGCAATGAATGCTTCAAATAAAAATCTAATAAGGCAATTCACCCTCATTAATGAAATATTATGTTTGTAACCTTCCTCTTCTTTCCCACTGCTTTTTTGATATTTTTTTCCTGCTGTGTAAGGGCACGCAACATTAAACTAAGGATTGGTTGTATAAATGCATATACTATTGTAATATGCATGTTACTATTTAAATTCTGAATACTAATTTTGTACAAAACTATGCTACACTTAATGCAACATGGAGGGTTTTTTCTTTGTCATAGAGGAATGTGAAAATTCCCATTCACAGAGACATAGACATACACATCAGATGCAAAAACTGTAATGAAGTTTTCAAATGCTGTTTGTAGTTTTGGAGGAACTGGCATTGAAAAAAACAATAGTTTTTTTCTATCTTTATCCTGACTAGACATTAAATTAGAAGGCTCTGCCGTGCAAGAACAAAAAGATGCTTTTATACAAACACCTAATCTATACATATTTTTAAATTATTAACTATGTTTCATGGACTGTATATGCAATTTTAAAACAAAATGAGTGTTCCTGATAAATAAATATGATGATATATTCACACAGGCACACACAGATATTAATGATGAACAAAATATACATTAGGTGGTGAACAAAGCCTGTTTAAGAAAGTTATTTTTTATGCTCATTATATAGTGGAGGTATAGAGCTTTTCCGTTTTGCAGCTTTGTAACAACAATTCTATGCTTTCCATATGTTGTTCTAATACTCGCCTTTGTATCTTAGAATTGTTTATGTTGTCATCTGTTTCTATTTGCTCTGCACCCCTTCCAGCTGGCAGGATTTATTTGATAACCCTTTGAGACTCTGTTGCCTGGGTTTGATTGGTGGTGACTGTCCATTCTGTGATGAGGTTCCTCTGAAGAAAGGCAAGCTATAGTTGCCTGCCTTTGATTGGCTGCTCCTCTGTTTCCCTCCCCTTCCAGGGCACACACCACCGCAGGGTTTGTTCGGAGACCTAAAACAGCCTCGTAGGCATCCATTCATGAATCTGTGACGTTAGTAGCTTCTGTGTTTGCAGTGGGGTTGCAGGATTGTGTGGGTGGAATTTCCTTTCTGTCTTTTATTGAGCAGGTTTGTCTTTTGCCAACTCTCCATAAAATGAGGACATGGAGCATAGTTGTATAATGTTCCTGTCATTGTAAGTATATTCGTAAAAATCTGTCTTGCTTCAAGGTCTTGGTTTGCAGAAGGACCAATATTATGTTTTAATCATTCATTTCAAAAGATGGGATAGATTTGTCTGTCGGTACAATAGAAAAAATGTTGGAAGACATATTAAAGCTGAGAATATTTTTGTATTGGGCAGCAGTCTGTATTTTACTTCTCTGTGGAGCTATTATAGACATATTGAATTTGCAATTTGGCACATTATGCAGAGATCTTTATCCATTTCTAAAACAGAACAGAATGAATTTTAATAATTAGTTGACATGCGGAGTATCACAAGAATATCAAGAGAAATAACTGCAATTGATTTCAGAACAGCAGGCAACCCCCCCCCCCTTTCCCTTCTCCCTCCTTTTCTTTGTGAAAATGTAATCTGATTGTCTGGTGAAATGGCTTCAGAACCCTTTTAAATCAGTTTAAAATCTAACATTATTAACAGTTTTAACAGTATGTTTTGGATGGAGGGAAAAAGCATGCTACCCGTTTTATCTCTCAATTACACATTTATTTCTTAAGATTTCATTTCTATAAACAAACTGATTTTTAACTATTTTGGTTAATGGCTAGATTTGTTCATTCATATGCAAGCAGCTCTTTTTAACAGCAGATATTTTGCATTATACCATTAGCTTTAAAAAAATGAATTCTAAATCTCAATATGTTGTCAGTTCCCGCTGTTTTCATAGGCTCTAGCACTGTGCTTCATGTATCATTCCAATCTGTTTCTATTTATTGATGGTCAGTATGTGGTACCCCTTCTGGGAATTGCTTGCAGTAGGAGCTACTGAGGTCAGTAAAAATCCATTGTGAATAATCCCTGAAAAGAAGGATCATCCATTGACAACCCTTGAAGAATATGCTCCAGATACTGTACAGAAATGAAGAAGCAATGTCAGATGACTACTTTAAAGGGAATAATTCTAGCTGCTCTTTGTCCTTAAGTATTTTCCTGCATTTATTGCTCTAATTGGAAATATTAGTAAGACAGTCTTTTCAATACTGTATGTAGAACAGAAGGCAACAGTATAAAAACTGATTGTTTGCAGTTTTTGGAGAAATTAGCTTTTCTTCAAGGTGAGGCATGTTCTCCTGAGCCCCTGCTATTACCGTTTCTTTCTTCTACTCCAGTTGGTTAATATGCACCTACTCAGCATACTCTGCTGTGAGGAACTAATGTGAAATGCTATCCCAAATGTTAGTTGTCATAAAATTAATTTAAATTTATGGTTTAATGAAAAACATTTTAATGTTAAATGTTAATTTTAGGTTAAAACTAGCTTCTTCAGCTATAATAATAGTGCAGCTAATTATAAAGAGGATACTTTTGAAATTTGAATTAGTTTCGAAGCTTAAACCCTGTAAGTTGAATCAAACTAAGGTAATCAACCATTATTATTTACAATATTTATTAAACTATTTATTACCTACCACAATCCAAGAACTCTCAATAGTTTCTATAACATTGACAATTAATTAAAATCCATGATACATTTAGAAGTCAAAATCATAAATCAGGAATCAACTTAGCTATCACAAAAACAAAATAGGCAAAGAATGAACATAAGAATACAAAATGGCAAAAGTCATGAAATCAGATGAAGTCTTTAACATTATTCTAAATTATGTAAGGGCAGACCTTATCTTCCTGGGAAGAGTATATGAAACATACCCCATCATACTTACCTAACCAGATGCCTCTTTTAAAATATTGGCAGTAATCATAACAAAACTAAGTTAGCATAGTTTTAATTCATTTTCTAACCTGCTGATAATTGAATGGGTTGGGGTGTAATAGAAAGCCAAGCAAGTTAATAGATAAATAAAATAATTGCTTATTAAAAAACCCTTAATTTTAATTCTTAAATCTGTAGGCAATCCAAAAGATGCATGTTCTAAGCATAGTCTTTAGTACCTCACTGTATCACAAAAGTTATTTCTTACACAGGTTACTTACACTGTGCTGCCTTGCTTCTGAGTTCCCATTTTATAGGATGCCCACATTGAAGGGGCAGATTCATAAGAGGCTGCAATCCCATCCTTGCTCCTTGGAGGAAGTTCAGCTTGTAATGTCCTCACCAGATGTGCTCCCTGATTGTATGATTCTTGTAATCTGTTCCTTGGTTTTGTTACAGGTGCTGTGGCCACTTTCTGCACTAAGGATGAACATTCATTTCTTCTAAAACAGTATATCTGACTATTTGCTCCATACACATGCATACCCACAATACAATGACCAGTTCTCAGGAGCTCCTGAGCTGGTCTTCCTCTACAACGATTATTAATAAGGGTCTCAACGAAGATAAAAGTTTCAGTGGGATGCATGGGGAATGTATACCCTCTGGTGACCATCCTCCATCTGAAGTCATAGAAGAGGAAAGAGAAAGGGGGTTACCTCACAACAATGCATCAGACAATATAAATAGCCCAGTGCCCACAACAGTATTAACCAGTGTGAGTGAAGATTCCAGGGACCAATTTGAAAATAGTGTGCTCCAGTTAACTGAACAAGATGATTTAGAAACTACTGTTCATCAGAGCAACGATAACAATATAAGTGGACAGAACAACCATGGAACTGAAGACATTAAAATACAATTTAACAGAACAGGAAGTGGAAATGGTGGCTTTCTTGAGGGACTTTTTGGCTGTTTAAAGCCTGTTTGGAATATTATAGGGAAAGCCTATTCTACTGACTACAAACTACAACAACAAGGTAAACTCTGCAAATAAATCTATATTTTACTATTCCTCCACCCCTGCTCCTTCCAAAAGCTTCATGGCAAAAGGATTGCATTCTCTAGAGTTTTACTAATCTGCAGACACCTTAAAACTCAGAATTATGAAAAGAAGTATGTGTCATTTTATGTTTATATGTAATTTTATCATATATATTTTATGTTTAGAATGTTTCCAAGAATGGCAGATATTCTTATCTCTGATACATTTTGTTTTAATCTAGTTATTCAGTATTGGTTTGTCTTCTTCTCAGAGTGCTAATAATTGTTAGGAATCACTCCATTCAAATAATAGACTCCCTAGCTTTTACATTTTTGTTATTGCTGAGATAAGTAATAATATAATAATACATCATATCATATAAGCTTCTCTAAGTCAAAGCATCTTTTAATTTAGTTAAGATAAAATAAATAGATTAATGGAACATAAAAGTATCTTTACTCTTTCTGTATTTATTTTAAAAAGCTTAATGCACAGTTGGAATAGTAATCATAGCTTTGAAATGAAATGAAACTATTTTCTGGAGCCAGCTGCTTGAGGCCTTTATAATCCCCTCTCCCTCAGAATCAAAGGTAAATTAGAAATCAAGTTTTCACTGTAATTCACTGCCCATCCTCATTAAAACAGCTGGGTCTTCTATGCCCTTCTCCAAATAAAAGTCCATTATGGAGAACAAGTCATGAAGATTCAGTACATACTGTGTTGGACATTGCTTGCCTCATAAATACTCAGGAAAAGGTTTTCTATTGCAGTTGACCAGAGTGACTGAGAAATTCCCTCTTGACATAGGTGAAATAACTGTCACAAAAACTAAACTATAAATTGTACCCCATTGTTCTAACTAACACCCCCCCCCAATAAAAATAAAAAATACATATTGAAGATTTAACTGGATTTCAGTCACAATTGACTAGTTAGGATAGTCTTTTAATTCAAGATTTGTGGTTTGGGGAAAGAAGAGACTCTCTTGATTTTTATCTAATGAACCTTGCTGCTGATGGAGTTATTTATTTATTTATTTATTTATTTGCAGGGCTTAAAGACCAATTCAATTAAACAATTCTGAG
Source organism: Masticophis lateralis (assembly GCA_030761175.1). NCBI lineage: Eukaryota > Metazoa > Chordata > Lepidosauria > Squamata > Colubridae > Masticophis > Masticophis lateralis. The sequence goes on along the minus strand of JAUDYJ010000005.1, from coordinate 42,207,593 downwards.
TGGCATAAAAACTCCCCAGATCTATTCTATGGAATTAAAACAAACAAATATTCACATTTTATAATTCAAGTATACATTTATTGTTATGTAGGAAGTAAAATCTTTTGAAGATATATATATTTTGCATGTACTTAAAAAGCCTACAAACTGCCAAGATACTAGATGAGCTATTATTTTGTTGTTTGTCATTAGGCAGTTAGTTGCAATTATAATAACTGCTTGTTTATTATCAGATACATGGGAAGTTCCTTTTGAAGAGATATCTGAGCTGCAGTGGTTGGGCAGTGGAGCACAAGGAGCTGTTTTCTTAGGCAAATTTCGAACAGAGGAAGTGGCCATCAAGAAAGTGAGAGAGCAGAGTGAAACTGATATCAAACACCTGAGGAAGCTGAAACATCCAAACATCATTGCTTTTAAGTAGGTTGTACATGGATTATTCTGACTCTACGGTTACCTAGAAAACCTATCAGGTTTTCACACTGATGCTGTAAATCTTCATAGCTGGATTAAAGCCATTCAGAGTACAATACTGAAGTTTCCTTTATCCTTTGAATTTTATTTCTTAATGGAAAAAAGTGTTATCTGATAATAAAATAGAATTAGTACTTTTGTTGTAAGTGGATTTTTTGATGTAGTAAGAAAGTAGTTTGTAATAGCATATGCATGAGTTCTTTCAATTAAAAACAATAATTATTATTGGTGAAAAGAATAAGAATAATAACATCTTTTAGAGAAATATTATAGTTGCTTCCCCACTGTATAAATAATAGTCACTAAAAGACTGTTAATCATGAATAGAAATGCAGAAAGCTTTTTGAAATGAAAATGTCCCAACCTTAAAACCTTGACATTCATACTTTATCAGAAATGTTCTGATGTTGCTCAAACAATTCTTAGTTGTTCTGATCTTGATATAATCCATTTCAACTTTTGAAATATTTTGCACACTTCTAGCCAGGAACAATAATACCATGTTTCCCCAAAAATAAGACCCTGTCTTATATTTTTTGAACCCCGAAATAGGTGCTTGGCCTTATTTTCAGGGAAGTCTTATTATTTTGGGGGTGCCATCTTACCTGATTTCCAGCTCTGCATTTAAATATTTTAAGGGAGGGCTTATTTTCAGGGGGAGGTTTTTTTAGCATATGTGCTCAAAAGCCCTATTGGGCTTATTATCAGGGGATGTCTTATTTTGGGGGAAACAGGGTAAATGTCTCTGTTTTGGGGAAATCTTTGGATCTTTCATTATAATGAATTTATATTTTTTCTTTCTATCTTCACTTCATCAAAATGTCATTGCTGTCAGTACAAGTTCATGCACTTCAAGGATGTATGTAATCTTCTCTAGGGAAATCATGTATTGTTTATTGTTTAATTTTCTGCATATAGTAGGTCTAATTTGATCAAATGGCAAATAACTAAGCAATAGTGGTTTCTTAGGAAGTACTCTTGATTATTCTGTAAAAATGTGAATCAGAAACTTCTCTTTAGTTTCTTTCTTAATTCCCCATTACAATAAATTTTTTAAACATCTATTGTTTATTTTTGTCCTAGGGGTGTTTGCACACAGGCACCCTGCTACTGTATAATAATGGAATACTGTGCACATGGACAATTGTATGAAGTGTTGCGAGCAGGTAGAAAGGTAACACCTCGTATGCTTGTAGACTGGTCTACTGGAATTGCTAGCGGAATGAATTATTTACATCTCCATAAAATTATCCACAGAGATCTCAAGTCACCCAAGTGAGTAGACAGAGTTTATATAATATGAGGAGATAAAAGAAATTGAAATAAGGGCGGAATTACTATGAGTCTCTCATGTGATTTCCTGTGTATTTTATTCTTTTCAGTGTATTAGTTACCCACAATGATACAGTGAAAATTTCTGATTTTGGTACTTCTAAAGAACTCAGCGATAAGAGTACAAAAATGTCCTTTGCAGGAACAGTTGCTTGGATGGCCCCAGAAGTGATTCGTAATGAACCTGTTTCTGAAAAAGTAGATATATGGCAAGTAATACTATTCTAACTGCTCACCTATTTCAGTGTTTCTATTCAAAATGCATTACTTTCTGTTTCCATGTTTTGTGGTAGCTGGCAGATTTTATTTTTTATTAAGTTTTCTTTTTGATAAATATTTTTCTGCACTGTGCCTTCTGCAAAATAATTCTGCTATAAGAGGTCTAACATTTGTCTTAACAATTATTTTTATACCTGTAAATTTTAATTTAATTCAAATTAATTTAAATTTGAGTCTGCTGTTATATGTTGTTCCATTGTTGTAACTATGTTGCTGGTTTATGGAGCTTCTCAGTTATCCAGGTCATGGTTGTCCCAAGGTACTTTTGAAAAAGGCAAAAGGCAAAACAAAGAAAGTCTAATTGCCTTTTGAAAAAGAATATTTGGGTCTATTTGTTGGTTATTGACCATAAATAAAATTTCAATAATTTTCCTGATTTTAATATTGTTTTTCCCTATTTTTATTAGGTCATTTGGAGTGGTTTTGTGGGAACTTCTCACTGGAGAAATTCCATACAAAGATGTAGACTCTTCAGCCATCATCTGGGGTGTAGGTAGTAATAGTTTGCATCTTCCTGTACCCTCCACTTGTCCAGATGGATTCAAGATTCTTATGAAGCAAACATGGTAAAATTGTATTTAATTGTTATTGTACTTTCTTGTATTGTACCTTAATGTGGATAGAAATTGGAAATTGGAAGTAAAATGGATTATTAACCATATGATCTTATTTATTTTCATAAATTACAGCAATAAGATCTTAAATCATTTGTTGGCTTGATAAAACAGAAGTTTAAAGAATGAGTATTAATATGAATGCATTATAAATTGCCATATGTAATGAGATAGTAAATATAATTTATTTCAATTTATGGATTTCTTTTATTAATTTCTGTTATTTCTTTTGGATCTGTAGTCAACAATTAGATAAGTGTCATTGAATCAGACCCAATACCTGTATGGACAATTGGTTGCTATCTTAAGCTATCTCTAATCACAATTCATAGCTCTTTTAAAAATCTCCTTGATCTTTTCTATTTATCTTATCCATTGTCTATCCCTTCTGTTTTCTTCACTTTTGCGAAGTACAATTGTTTTTCCCCTAGTCCATCTTTTGTTCATTTGCATACCTAATGTGAGTTTCTGCTTGAAGATCATTGTTTGAAGGAACTACTGTGGTCAATTTTCATTTTATCCAAGACTGATTTATTTTTGCAGTCTGTGATAATTTCCCACCTTTAAAGCCATTTTTCAGTAAAATCTATTTTCTTCCTCTCTCCTGTGTGTCTTGTTTCCAAAACCACACATTACTGTTGGAAATATCATTACTTCAACTGACTTTTCCAATATACTTCATATTGTATTCTGTTGCTATTCATTCAGTGATGTCCAGGTGTAAAGTGTGCATTTATGTAGCTTGAAGTGATGAAGAAGGAATACTATGAATATTGCGGTATTAGTGTGGCATAGAAAACATAAAAATGCTAAAAGAATAAAGGAGGTACAGACTATAGAGTGTTAAAAGGAAGAAAGAATCATAAAAAAGACTATTAAAAAAGTCCATTCATAAAAAAGACTATAGGCAGTGAGAAAAGCAGCAAATTTATTGTTTAGTTATTTTAGTACAGTATATTATTTAGTTAGAATTCATCCTTTTTGGGTTATTCTAATAAATATAAAAATTAATATTCTTTTGTAAGTTAACCTTCAAAGAAAAAAAAAACAATTTAGGCTAAGGTTAGTTTACTGGATGGTATCCCTTTTGTTTTCTTTTATTTGGCAGGCAAAGCAAGCCGCGGAATCGGCCTTCTTTTCGACAGACACTTATGCACCTTGACATAGCATCTGCTGATGTTTTGGCTACCCCTCAGGAGACTTATTTTAAGTCTCAGGTAATTCAATAACTATTGAAAGCAACAAATTCAGTTTGATAGCTTGTCATAAGAACTTTAGAAAAGACTGCTGGATCAGGCCAAAGCCCATTTTAATTCAGTGTTTTGTCTCTCATTGTAGCCAACTTGGTGCCTCTGAGGTGCTCATAAGCAGGAGACAGATATATATATACCTCTCTTCTATTACTGATGTCTTGCAACTGGTGGTATTTGGAGATTTGCTGCTTCTGTCTTAAATGTATAATTGATTATTCAAAACTAACAGTGCATAACAGATCTATTTTCTAGGTTCATGTTAGTAACCCTCATATATCTAATGCTAATGATATTAATCTGTAAATTCCACAAGTTAATTGTGGACAAAGTAGTGCTTTTTTTCTTTCACTTAGCTTCATTGGGAGATTCCTTCTTGTAATGTTTTCAGAGAGAGATTAAAAACCCCCTGCCTGTTTTCTTTGTAATATGCATATTTTTGTGCCTTGATTATATTTTATTTATTTGATTCCCCCCCCCACACCTGTATTATTTTGTATAAGTAACTCAAGGCTGAAAAACAAGTTGAGTGTACCTCAGCTTTCTTTCTCATATGTTAGTGCAATGTAATCTTTCTCCTTGTAATTACCAAATCTCTGAGTTATAAAGTATAACCATCTAAATGTAAAATTGCTTGAATAGGCTGAATGGAGAGAAGAAGTAAAGAAGCACTTTGAAAAGATTAAAAGTGAAGGAACTTGTATACACCGGTTAGATGAAGAACTTATTCGTCGTAGAAGAGAAGAACTCAGGTCTGTATTTATTTAAGAGGTTAAGGTGATTAGACTAAGAATTCATTTACTTTAGTATACCTTTCCCAGATGTGCCAGCCATTCAAATACATAACTTCTGAACCTGGAAGATGCATTTAGTTATCTTGGCAACTGTCTGTTGATAACTACGCCCTCCCTAAAGTGTCTAATCTACCCTTTTCAATTCAGTCTCTACCAGATGTGTTGAGATTATACTTTCCTAATTTCTGGGTGCTGTAGTCCCAATTTTATGCCAGATTAGGAAAGGTTAGTTTACTCTGTCCTTATCAATACTAGTTTTTATTGGTTTTGAATCATAGGCTAATCGTTTTTACTAGGAGGACCTGAATTCTTGTGTTTTGACAAAGGGACCAAGTGCTATTATCTATTTCTAAATAAACCATGTTTTTGTTCTGACAGCATTCAAATGTTTTCATAACTTTGGTATGTTTTAAAAGTTACACTTAAGGTGCTTGAGAATAATGCTGCCTAAGTATATGTTGTTGATTATAGGATTGTGCAACTGAGATTGTTAGCTCTTTTTTTTCTTCTTAGGCATGCCTTGGACATTCGTGAACATTATGAAAGAAAACTTGAAAGAGCCAATAATCTGTACATGGAACTCAGTGCCATCATGTTACAGTTGGAAGTTCGCGAAAAAGAGCTCCTTAAGTACGTATATCCATCCATGTTTTGTTTTTATAAGAATTCTGTTTTTTAATCAAACGTAATTTCCGTAACAAGGGTAACTGACTCCAAAACTGGGGGAATCTTTATTCTTCTTGTTAAGCACTTTATTGTCCTGATCAAAGTTGTGAATAAGAAAGGTGTATTCATTTGCAGAAAATGATAGTTCTGTTGGGTTATTGGATATGTGGAATTTCTGACAACTTTGCTTGATGTCTTATAGAATAATTATGTTTTTCCAACTGCCAAATATATATTTTAACATACTTTGCTTACAGCAGTTTGTAAATCTTTGAGTAATCTTTGATTAAGAGACGATTAAGACTTTTTTTTTTTAATGTTACATATAGACGGGAACAAGCTGTGGAAAAAAAGTATCCTGGAACTTATAAGCGTCACCCTGTCAGACCAATAATCCATGCTAATGCAATGGAGAAATTAATGAAGAGAAGGGGACTCTCCCACAAATCTGGGGGGCAGACTAAACGGTGAGGCAAATAACTATAGTGTATTCAAGGGGGATGGACACTTTTCATAATGATTTCCTGAATTCTTTTGAATACCAATTTCTGATCACTGAAATGCTGATGTATGTGCAATAAATTAGATAGTAATATATGAATATAAATGTAGTTTGCTATCTAATTGCTTTGAAAAGAACTTAATAGTCACAAATAGATATGTTCATCAAGAACCATAAGGTACAACACTTAATGATAGTCATTGGTTACAAATAAGCAATCAGGAAACAATATAAATATAAATCGTAAGGATACCAGCAACAAGGTTACAGTCATACAGTCATAAGTGGAAGGAGATGGGTGATGGGAACGATGAGAAGATGAGAAGATTAATAGTTGTGCAGACTTAGTAAATAGTTTGACAGTGTTTAGGGAATTATTTGTTTAGCAGAGTGATGGTGTTCGGGAAAAAACTGTTCTTGTGTTTAGTTGTTCTGGTGTGCACCCTCAGATTAGGGTGTCTTGAAGCTTGGATAATAAGATATGTTATAAATTGAGAAAATAAACTTTATTTATTTAATTAAAACACTTATATGGATGCTCAGCACAAGCCACATGACTCTGGATGGTATATAAAACCATTAAATAAAAATACAAAAGAAAAAAGAAAAGAAAAATAACATTGTACCACTAAAGCAAACTAAAATAATTAAATGGCAATCAGGGCTAAAATACACTGTATTTCATCAGTTCGGATTTCTGCTTATCCTAAACCAACTGCTTGGGGAAAGAGCCAGGTCTTAATTGCTTTTCTAAAGGCTGCATGGTTGGAGCCAACCAACTCAGTGTTAAATGGACATCATTCCAAAAACAAAGATCTATCTTTGGTTGCATCCCAAATAGGTAGGTTCCAGATGGAGCTTGGGCCATTTCCTGAGACTCTGGCTCATGATTCGGCTGACGACCTGGTGGCTGCCTGGGATAGAGCGGCCGCCGGGGCTTTGGACCGCATCGTGCCTTTGCGGCCTCTGACCCGGCGCCGAACTCGGCCAGCTCCTTGGTTTACTGAGGAGCTGAGGGAGATAAAGCGCCGGAAAAGACGCCTGGAGAGCGGTTGGAGGGCCAGCCGTTCCGAATCTGACCGAACACTGGTGAGGTCTCATATTAAGACCTACCTAGTGGCGATAAAAGCGGCAAGTCTAGCTACTTTTCCGCTCTTATCGCGTCATCAGATAGTTGCCCAGCCGCCCTGTTTAGGGTGACCCGCTCCCTCCTTCAACCGGGAGCTTGGGATGACCCCTTACAGGGTCGAGCTGAGGACTTTGTCCAGTATCTGCATGACAAAATCGCTCAGATCCGGGAAGGTCTGGCCTCTGACTGGGTAGGTCCGGACGGGATAATCGAGGCAGGTCTTGGGGGTGTGGTTTGGGAGGAGTTCGACTCTGTGGCTCCCGAGGACATGGACAGGATCCTGGGACGGCTGAATGCGACCACATGTTTATTGGACCCGTGTCCCTCCTGGTTGGTGCTGGCCTCCCGGGAGGTTACACGAGGCTGGCTCCAGAAGATTGTTAACGCTTCTTTGAGTGAGGGTGTTCTGCCGGCCGCTTTGAAAGAATCGGTGGTGAGACCCCTCCTCAAAAAGCCCTCTCTGGACCCGGCTGTTTTGGCTAATTACCGTCCAGTCTCCAACCTTCGCTTTGTTGCGAAGGTTGTTGAGAGTGTGGTTGCACAGCAGCTTCCCGGTTCCTGGATGAAGCTGTCTATCTAGATCCGCTCCAGTCCGGCTTCCGGCCTGGGCACAGCACGGAAACGGCATTGGTCGCGTTGGTGGATGATCTCTGGAGGGCACGGGATAGGGGTTGTTCCTCTATCCTGGTCCTATTAGATCTCTCAGCGGCTTTTGATACCATCGACCATGGTATCATGTTGCGCCGGTTGGAGGGGTTGGGGGTGGGGGGCACCGTTCTACGGTGGTTCTCCTCCTATCTCTCTGACCGGTCGCAATCTGTGTTGACGGGGGCAGCGGTCAACTCCGAGGTGCCTTGTTTGTGGGGTGCCGCAGGGGTCGGTCCTCTCGCCCCTTCTGTTCAACATTTATGTAAAGCCGCTGGGTGAGATCATCCGTGGCTTTGGGGTGGAATTCCATCAGTACGCTGACGACACCCAGCTGTACATCTCCACCCCAGGCCACCCCAACGATGCCGTTGAAGTGATGTCCCGGTGTCTGGAAGCTGTGCGGGTCTGGATGGGGAGAAACAGGCTCCGACTAAACCCCTCCAAGACTGAGTGGCTGTCGGCGTCCCGATATAGCCAGCTGACGCCATCGCTGACTATTGGGGGCGAGACATTGGCCCCCACGGAGAGGGCTCGCAACTTGGGCGTCCTCCTGGACGCACGGCTGTCTTTAGAAGAACACATGACGGCCGTGGCCAGGAGGGCTTTTTATCAGGTTCGCCTGATACGCCAGTTGCGTCCCTTTCTAGATCGGGACTCCCTACGCACAGTCACCCATGCTCTCGTGACTTCCCGCCTGGACTACTGCAACGCTCTCTACATGGGGCTCCCCTTGGGGTGCACCCGGAGGCTCCAACTGGTCCAGAATGCGGCCGCGCAGGGAATTATGGGAGTGACGTGGCGCTCCCACGTGACACCTCTCCTGCGCAAGCTGCACTGGCTCCCGGTGGTCTTCCGGGTGCGCTTCAAGGTGTTGGTGACCACCTTTAAAGCGCTCCATGGCTTAGGACCTGGGTACTTGCGGGACCGCCTTCTGCCGCCAATAGCCTCCCACCGGCCAGTACGCTCGCACAGAGAGGGCCTCCTCCGGGTGCCGTCGGCCAGACAGTGTCGGCTGGCGACCCCCAGGGGGAGAGCCTTCTCTGTGGCAGCGCCCGCCCTCTGGAATGACCTACCCCCGGAGATACGCAGGATTCCAGATCTCCGGACCTTTCGTCGGGCCCTTAAAACCCATTTGTTCCATCTAGCTGGGCTAGCTTGATCCCATCCTCCGTTTTTAAATTGGACATTGATTTTAAATTGGGTTGTTTTAATTCTCGGCCGAATAATATTTAATAATTTTTAATTGTTTTTAACTTTTGTATACCATGTTTTATTCTGGCTGTTCACTGCCCTGAGTCCGCAAGGAGAAGGGCGGTTTATAAATTGAAATAATAAATAAATAAATAAATAAAAATAGTTCTACACTTCCATTTCTACTATTCATATTGTGCATTTTCCTACATAATATCCATAATTTTATTTTTAATTAAATATGCGCAACTTAGTTTTCTTTATTCTAAACATATACTGGTAAGTAGAGTCATTGGCAATAATAATAAAACCACAGGCCTCCTTAGCCAGTTAAAATTGCATTAAAATGATGACACCCATGGAGCAATGTCATGATGCAGACTCCATCCTATGTGATATCTGATGCAAGTTGTAACTAGTGATTTTTGCATTCATGATTTAAATTTCAACATTTCCCCGCAAAGATCATTAGGAAGAAAATTGAATATATTGCTGGTAGTCCTCACTTAACAACTGCAATTAGCAATTTTTCACTTTATAATTGCATCAGTTGGTAGCAGAATTACCAGTGTAATTTACGTAACTCTGTTACCAAGCGATGCAATTATAAAGTGAAAAAAATCACATGACTCTATCCGACTTATGACATCAATTCTGGCTGCATTTATTAAAAAAATCACTGTAAATTGTTAAGCATGACAATGCTTAGTGGTAACCCAGTGACCAGTTCAGATTGGATCCTGCAACATTATCCTGGGACATGTATATTTGCTCTCATTTGTGATAATTCTCCTTGTTTAGCGCCATTATAACTCTGAATTACTTAGAATGAATGGTTGAAAAGCAAGACCACCTATAATTTGAATGATTGTGCAATCTTTTCCAGACCTGACTTGCTGAAATCTGATGGCATAGCCAACACTGAAGTGGCCCCGAGTGGCTCTCCTCTCTCAGGGAGCCCCAAAATGACAACAGTTAGTAGCAAAGGACGTTACCGCAGCAAACCACGCCACCGGCGAGGAAATAGCAAAGGCAGTTACAATGAGTTTACTGGAGTCTTGAAAAATCAGCCGGCACAGGATGACTTGGGCCAGCCAACTCCCCATCATCACCACCATCCCCATCATCACCTTCGACTTAATATACATGGACAAGATATAGCCAGTTGTGCTAACAACTTACGATACTTTGGTCCTGCTGCTGCCCTACGCAGCCCTCTTAGTAATCATGCCCAACGGAGGATGTCTGGCTCTAGCCCTGATCTTATCTCTGCTGCTATGGAAGCCGATTCAAGGAGAAATCTGGAGGTAAAGAAAGATGGAGAGAATAAAGCTGATTATTGGGAATGCTGTCAAACAGATACATACAATCTCTGCCCACAGTGCAGACTGGGAGCAAATGATGCAAATCAACAACAGTCCCTTGAACCAGGGCTAGAACAGCCTGAAGGACCATTGTATGATTCAGTGTATGGAAATTCGGAGTTTCCTGCAAAGAATAAAGAAGGTGAATTCAGCAGCCACAGGTCAGTGTCTCCTCTTGGCTCCTCTCATCTTGCAAGCACTCCAGGACTGCTGGGTAAAACTCGATCCATTCCGAAGGTGAGGCCTTCAGAATTTTCTTGAAAGAATAACCTTGTTTACCTGTGTTCTGTTTTCTCGTTCATGCTGTTTGCTTAATTATACTGTTTCAAGGTTTTATAGTTTGTGCTGAATAGAATGACATTTAAAGATTTTTCTTCCTGAAAATTGTTCATTTATGAGGTTACTTTTTAATTGGAATCCCCATATTTGTAATTATTTGGCAAATAATAATTCCTTTTGTTGCCCTACCAGAGTGGTGATGATTCTTCAGAAGAAGAAGAAGGAGAAGTAGATAGTGAAGTGGAATTTCCACGGAGACAAAGGTAGAAAACCCAGTCTGACTATTTTACTAATTATTTAATAGCAGTTCATTTAAGGAGTCTTCATATGATTTACCGTAATTTCATTTCCACATAAAGAAAACTTTTGAGTCTGACGTTGTTAGCTAAGTTTTTCATCCAAAGAGTTACTTCTCCATCTCTATTCTAGAAACAAAGTATATAGGATAAAACAATATGGTCAAATGTGTATATTGTATCAAACCTAAGACCTGTGGCAAGTAAGAGGCAGATACAACACCAGTTGTTTCTTTTAGCAACAAACTGTTGCACATCACTGTTGCATATCACAGGACCGCACTGATCTCTCTGATAAGCACTGGAATATGATTAGTGGCGAATGGACAGACATGAAAATAAAAATTACAGTTAATATATGTGCAAACTCTTTCACTATGAATAAAATCTTCAGATGAAATCATTGGGAAAGATCTTTCTACCATATCTACCAATATGTACATGTATAAGCAACTCTAAGAAAAGATACCCTGTTTCCCCCAAAATAAGGCATCCCCTGATAATAAGCCGAATCGGGCTTTTGGGCGCATGGCAAGTCCAAGCACATATTTCAGGGTTCAAAACAATATAAAACAAGGTCTTTTGGGGGACCAAATATATATATATATATATATATAAGTATTCATATTCCAGATTTACTTACCAGTTTACAGACATTCTCAGAGTAGAATAAAAATAACAAGAGAGACAAGAAAAATAAGGAATGTTTATGGATTAGTATATAGGAATTTGCCAGGCTGTTTTTTTTTTTTAGCCTGGGACTTATCCATAAAAATTTTTCATTTTTCTTGTATCTATTTCATAGCTTTTGTTCTGTAATTTGAATAAAAGTTCTCCTATTTTTTTTACTCTATCTTGTTAAGTATTTGCAAGATGTCTCCTACATTTTGGTGAATTTCATATCACAATTTTAGTTTATTTGGGCGGAGCCTGACAGATATAAGAGTACAAAACGGAGTTGTACACAATGGCTCAAATTCAAAATGTTCCTTACCTAAAATAATCTCTTTGCAAGTCATTTCAGTCATTTCAAGTTAGAAACATTGTTTGAACTTGAAAGAGGCCTGCTTTGAACCTGATGTTTGGAACAACCAGTTCCAAACTAGAAATATGCAGAAATTCAGGCTCAAAATATTTCAGTTTCAAAATGTTTTGGATACTATAGTAAAATAGATAACTCTTACATACATATGTATAGTTTTTCCAGAGTTAAGTTGCATGTATCTGGCCACACTCCAGAAAGTGTAATTTGATTTGCATTTAGCATAATTTTTTTATCATTTTAATAGATTTTATGGCCATCCAACTCTGGACAGCTCATAGTGATAAAACTATAAAAAACATAGAGACTAAAAAAACCAACTCCACCTCCCAAGGAACCCCAAAAACTTTCTGTAGATCCACTACTCTACTCCAATGGATAAAGAGCCAGGCTTTAATGGCCTTCTATATGGCTAAGAATGTGGGGGCCTGCCAGATTGCTGAGGGGAGTATATTCCTTAGCAGGAACAGCCATGTAAAAGGCATACTTTCTACATCTCATTAGATGGCAATATTTCAGGGAAGAAACCTGGAGCATGCTCATTCTATGCAATCTGGATCTGGTGAGATTGATATCCTCAGAAAATTAAATTTGGTGGTTATTCTCCAGCCATCCATTCAATAGTTATTGCTTTCTTTAACATTACCTGTTTTAATCTGGTAATGTTGAGAGTCCTGTAGGGTATGCATTCAAAACTTTAACAGACTGAGAATTAAGAGAACAACAGACTGTCTGCTGCTAATGTTCTTTTTCCCCCTCTTGATGGAAGTATAGAGCTGGATGTGACAAAATTTGGAGAAAGAAGAGAAATTAATTTTGGGAAAGAAAAATAAATTTAGGAGATTATGAATATAAATATATCCAGGTTTCTGCAACAGAAAGGAAAATACACTAGATGAAAATTGTCATCTAAGTACCAATTTGGATATAAAGTTTAGAGCAGGTTATGAATAAGATTTGTCTATATCAAAATGCATATATGCATAGTGTGTAATAATGATAATGGAAAACATAGTGAGTTATGTGATTAATTTGGGTCTATCACCCAAGACAGTTTTCTCTGTCAAGATAATGAATACATTGATATTGTATTGTCCACTAACTAATACATTAGTTAGTGGACACTGTTTGGGAAAAATGGACCAAAAAAGCAAAGGTTATTCATTTGTAAGAAAATAAAACGTGTTACATGATACATTGTTTTTGTGCATTTGATGGATACACATTGGAAATGTGTATTCTTCACAAAGAGGAACATTAATTACATTTTTATGCATAATAGTTGTGAAAGTATATATAATATATATTTTAAGAGTGTCAAATTTGGCCTTTTACTTGTTATTTGATTTGCATATACAGTGCATAAAATCAGTTGTGTGCAGCGTTTGAATCAAAACTGACTAAAATGTCAATGGATTTGCAGGCCACATCGTTGCATCAGTAGTTGCCAGTCCTATTCAACCTTTAGTTCTGAGAACCTCTCTGTCTCTGATGGGGAAGAGGGCAATACCAGTGACCATTCTAACAGTCTGGATGAGCTGGCTAATAGACAGGAAGATTGTTTGGCTGAGAAGTTCGATGACATGCTGTCACAAACTCCAGAAATCCCCATTGAGATATCTACTCAGTCTGATGGACTTTCAGATAAAGAGAGTGCTGTACGCAGGGTGAAAACACGGATGTCACTTGGCAAATTGTGTCCAGAGGATCATGGTTATGAGGTTAGAAACACTATCTGTCCTTTGTTTAGGGATATTACACATTATTTAGTTTAGTTGACATGTAACCAGGTCTGTCAACCAATTAATGCATGGGTGACCTAGGTGTGATCCTAAATATGTTCTTGAAATGAAATTTGTATCACCTGTCACCCTTGAGCATACCTGCTATGGCTTATGGGAGATAGAATTCAGCAACAACTGGAATACCCCCGTTTCTCTGTGTTTAATTAAATAATTTTGCTTGATCACCTACCTGCTTCTTAAATGATTTATAATGTCTTGGCTTAGATCCTAAAATAAATTAACCTTAGAAAGTTCATAGAAATAACTTTCCCCATTCCCTGCAGTCATTTGCAGCATTCAGAAAGCTTTTCCAGATGATCAGAGGATTGGGTTTTTATAGCATTGTTGAATAGAAAGCAGGTAGATAATGGGGGAAGGGGAAAATAAATCTTGATTTTCATCAGTGGCTTGTGTATATTTTTAGCTTGCATGGAAGGGAACCATTTTACCTGCCAAATAAAAATATTATATATCTGAAATGCCAATAAATAATTTGAATTGCTTCTATTACTTTGTAATGCAGAATCCTGGGCAGTTTGGAGACTCAGGTGGTGAATCTTCAGAAGATGACTGTTCGGATGCGACTGTGAGAACCAGTAAAGTTTGCAACTCTGCAACCTTGTAATGATAAATCTCCTTTGGCCTCATTAATCTGATCAACTGGCATTTTGATTCCACTCAGAAAAAAAACTTTTTCATTCCGTCTTTGAGAAGTTGCTTCTCCACCCCATCAACTAAATGATCTGCAATAACTTGAATCTTTGGAGAAATGTTCTGATGAATTGGTTTCTCAATGAGCATTTCAATCATGAATGGCAGGGATGTATTTTATTGAATAATTGAACTATTGTACCATATTTTTGGCATTTTAACACTTTTTACTGATCAAGATGATCACTGTCCATAGGCAAAATAATTGGTTACAAAAATAGAAAGAAAACTGAAAAAGAATCATTTTGAATTTTAAGAGAGCATGTATAGACAGAATAGAATTTGTCATTATTTGGCCATATGGCTCTGAAGGGCTGACAGGTTAAAAACACAGCAACTTCATTGATTTCACTAAAACAGTGCATGAGATAATCTATGAGCAAAAAGCCATTTGTATAGCCAGTGTAACTTTTTCAACATAAAGTATTCACATTCCAGGGAAAGAATATCTGAGATGCTGCTCCTCAGCATAAGAAAATGGAAACTAATGGTTTTCATTTTAAATTTATTTTATTGTTAGTTGATTGCAAAAATCTTACAACTGCAATTACAGCTTCATTTCATCATCATACTAGTGTGAGGACAGCAGATAAAAGTATTGAAAGATTGATGGATAGATGCACATACTGTTTTGCTCTCTTAGCTTGTTCTCTTTGTATTTTGCCTTTTATTTGGTTCCTTCAATTAAAACTACATGTGTCTAATTAATGCTGAACTTACAAGCCATGGAAGATATATTTTATATATCCTGTATCCTGAAGACTTTCTTGAAGGAAGAAATTAGAACTGTTCCCCCTACAGCTGGGGGATAGTCCAGCCTAGGCCACACAATTTGTCTTCCTACTGTTTTCACTAATATGGTTTTGACAGGAGAGAACTGGTCACTTACTAAGCTTGATGGAAAGTTGCATAACTTTTTTAAAAAAATGTCAATTGATGAAAATGCTCTTTGAAATGGCTTGAAGGAATATTAAGTCATATTTGTATTGTGGATCTGGATTGGTATCCCTTTTTCTTTTTTTACAAATGTGGTTTACCATTCAATCTATTTCCTATAAGTAAAATGTTCCAGAAGAGCAAAACAAGTAACAGTGACGTCTGGCTTTCGAATCAAAGTGTTAATCATTATCTTTCAATGTTTCCTTCCTTCATCATGTTGGCTAAAGAATGACATTAAGAAAGAAAGCCTTTTGGTGCGTGTAGCAGGATTTAAGTTAGTGAGAATCAAATGCACCCTTCACCCCATCTGCAGAATGAAAGGCGGCAAGCATGGGTTGATATTGTGCTGCTGTTTGTTTACATTTGATTTGATATGATTTTTTAAAAAAGATTAATAGCCTAGTGACAAAATGTAGGAAAATTCTTTACTAATATTGAAGAACAGTATTGTATGAGTTAAATTATTCCATACTTTTAAAATTCTGTAGCTGGACTACATGAATCATAAATTATTTCATTATTTATTATAATTTCTGTAGATTAATGATAGGGCTTGTTGTACTGCAGCATGTCAGTCCTACTTCAGCTATGCTGTGGCCTATACCCTAGGAGGAATAGTAACCAAAGTGCTCTACGTATAAGGCAATTTAATAATCTTACACAGGCCACACTGATTTTACTCAACTGCAGCAGCCTATGGAAAACAAACATGGCATACTCTTGCATGTGCCATGAGTGTAAAGTATATAAGAAACAAATGATGCTTCAGCATGCATTAGGTTCCTTGTTGTAGTCCATAACACTATGAGATATTGTCAGATTGAAATATAAAAGAACTCATACCTGCTCACTTGAAGTGGCACCTCTTGCTAAAATAAGAGATTCCTCAAGCTTTATATCTGAGTGAACCAGGTTTTGCGTGTTCAGAACAAAATTGCTTCTTGTGCATTCTCTGCCTACTTTCCCAAGGAGGAACTACTTTTTTAGGGAGACCTATATCCTGTTGATACTACACTCCCCATCAATGCCATTCCAATTATATATGGGCCCAACCCCAACTGTCTAGGAAGATGGCTGCATCTGCCAGCTCCATGGCAAATCCCTAATTCAGAAACATTATTTGGTGCTTGATCTAGGCATTTTTTTAAACTGACAGGAACAACTATCATGCAGCCTTTTCTCTATTTAGGTTTACTCAATCTTTCATAAACACTCTGGAAAATCTTTATCAGCACATAATGTGTCTGCATTATGAGGATAATCTCCAAACAAGTATCTGCTTTGTAAGTAGTGTTAGCAATAAAGACACGTCCTCCCTATGGCTCCATAGCTATGTACATGGAAAAGAATGCTCCTTTTTAAAGAAATGACAAAATAAGAGTGTTAGCATTGAAAAAATGCTCATGCTGTTTTTCCCCTGATATGAAGCACTTAGGATTGTTATATCAGTGCTAATGTTAGCCCACTATTTCTTCTACGAGAAGTTCCACACTAATGCCTTGCTACTCTGGAAAAAGAATACAGTAGTGTAGGACTTATCAATTTGGCAGGTAAAAAAATATCTGGGATCCTGAGTGAAGGATTTTCTTGTGATAATTTAATTGCAGATATTGAGCCTGGAATCTTATGCATGCAAAGCATAAGACTGGTCTTTGACCAATAATGTAGTTTCTTCCCAAATGTCTCTACATTAGTGGAGAATGGGTCTAATTTAATTATCTTTGTTGTAGATATGGTTGTTTTTTTTTTTGATATTTGCACTTATCCTCATCTCCAATGACATGCTGCACAATGTAATTCTTCAAGAGACTATTTTATGATTTAAGAAATAATTAGGAGTGTTTTCAAAGTCGTACACTTTCCTGCTAATCTGTAGCCTGTGTATCTCATTAGACTGAAGAAATAGTGTTTTAACTTGTCCATATCCAAAGAGCTCTATTTATTAGGAGACACTGGTTTAAAAAGCAGAATGAATTTGGGGGTCCCAAGAATGTAATATCTAGCAGATATTTTGGATGAGTCTTAATATTTGTTATTGATCAATTTACAAACATTCCAAATGGCTAGAAATCCATGGTTTTAGTTACTAAAAACAATAAAAGGAGTCTTCTAAATACATTTTTACCAAATTATATCTAAAATAGTTTTGTTCAGCTGTGAACAAGCAGAAAAACTTTTGAAACTGAAATTTTAACCATAATAAATGCAATCATTCTACTTTTCCCAGTTCAATTGTTGTTTATCACTTCTAACTTCATAGCATTCCCTAAAGCACAAATTAAAAATGTCTTAACAAATATAGTCTCACAATTGCAAAGAGATCCAAATTAAGCAGTGTTATTGCTGATAATAGTTAAACTAACAGTTGGGCTAGATGTTATGATCACTGTGGGAAAACAGTCAATGCAAAAAGTTCTCCTGTTATAAAGTTAGGTACATAGGCAATAGGTATATTCAGCCATGGTGTAGCCTGACTAAGCAGAGATGTTGCTTGTTGTGTTATTACAACAGACCTGTGCATGTTTTGTTTCAAGAACGATAGAATAATTAATTCTAAACTTTGGATGTTGACAAAATCCATTTTAAATATTGATCCAACATAGTTGATTTTCTAGAATATACTGGTTACCTTTTTAAAGCTTTCTCATAAATGTGAAGGTTAAACATTTCTTTTAAATGTGGAAACATTCTCAGGTGAATTTGGGCATTTTAAAAAGCTTGCTGTATTCTATCGCCCCCCCAAAAAAGTACTATTTTGGCTTCTGGGGCATTAGTTCACAGCACTAAATATTAAGAGATACGAACTATTGGAATAGCTACTAAGACACACAGAATATTAACTCTCCTTTTTCCTAGGAAGCTAGAGTTCTGTTTACTGGAAGGGAGCCACCATATTTTTTCACATCTTATGCTGAATTTTCATTCATAGAACCAGCTAGCACAAAAAATGATGCAGTTTTGTAATAGGAAAGGGAAATAGTACTGTTATTGTTGTATTAATTCTTTTGATAGAATCTTACAGACTACAAAGGAATAGCAAAATGTAGATTTAGTTCTTAAATTTTTCAAACCAAAAGCCATAAATCAATTCATTTCATTCAGTTTATGACACAGTATTGCCATGTGTGAATTAGTGTGACTTTTCTTGCTGTGTTATGACTGTTCTGTGCAAGGGCATTACAATATTGTAACTACCTGATGAAGGGGTTGACAGTGGCACAGCATAAGAATAAGCAATGCAAACCAGAGATAAGTTTTTGATTGAAAAGCCTTCTTTGGCATATTTTCATGATTATTACACTCTATTCTTACTTGCTGGGTCCAGTTATGATACAATCAATATGTTGGCTAATGGTTAGTGAAAATTATTATGTTTATATGTCATATAGAATTATAATTTTATCTCTGTGCTGTCTTTTCTCCCTACTTTGAGGCAAACTTGATTTCTTTTTGTATTGAACAGTGTATAACAATTGGGAACAAATGACTATCAAATAGATGCATGGAATAAAAAGCCAGTGTACCTCATTACGTGTTTGCAGCTTCAATTTTGAATATAAATGTATGACTCAAAGATATACCTGTGTGTATTCAAAATAATTTTTTTCCTATACAGTAGAGTTATAGTTTCCAAATTCTAAGGAGATGATTTGATGACCTCTTTGAGTAAAGGAAATGTAATATACAAATTATTCTGGATTGTAAGCGCTATATAAATCCAAGGTTTGACTTTTTCAGCTTTCAATTTAGTTTAGTATGTCTGTTGCTACTAAAGGACAACATGAATGTAAATACTTTTCATTCCTCTCCATATCCTCTATTAAGGAGTACTTATATAACATCCGCCTATTACTGCCATCTCCTGAGGACATGTTGAGAGTATAAAAATGTCAGCCTTACAACATAATATAGATAGAACTAAATTAAGCCTCCTGCATGCCAGCCCACAGTTTCTTGCTAAAGGGTAAGATGAGCACTTTGAAACAAAGTCCAAGCAATATTTTTCCTTCATTATTTAATGTGTGCAATTGAAAGATGGAAGCTGATCAAGACCTTGTTAGAGTTAAACACTGATTCATGTGGCACTACATGAAATCATTTCATCAAACTATCAACTATTTTCACTACCATTTATCTGATAAATATTTAATGTCTGTGAAAATAAATAGATTACGATTTTCATGAAGTTTTACCTGGCAAGAAGTATTGGGGGATACTGATGCAAACCAGACGATCAGTTATAACTTGCCACAGTGTATTTTTCAAATCAACTTTTATTACTGTTTTCTTGGCACACCACATGTACAAAGTTTTAACAGAAACCATCCTAAGAGGTTTACTAAGAAGACTGATACGTTTAATACAATATTGACATTTGTTTAGAGCAGGAGTAGGGAACGATATCCCCTTTATGACTTGTGGACTTCAACTCCCAGGATTCCTGAGCCAGCCATGAAAGTCCACAAGTCAAAATGTTGTAGGAGTTAAACTCCACAAGTCAAAAAGGGTCATCATTCCCCACTTCTGATTTAAAGTATAGCAAAGACCACCTCAAATAAACTAGGAGAATATTCACAGAAAATCCAGTAACCGGTACTGAATCGTCTGCTTGCTTTGATTTCTAAAATGGCAAACTTGCATCACTACGGACATCAGGGAAACAAAACCTTATCACTTTCCTTAACGTCTTGTCTTCTAACCATTTCTTTGTTGTAGTACAAAAAGAAAGAAACAAGGATCTTTCCTGAATCCTGAAGCTGCAGTTTGATGCAGAGACAAGCAAGACCAAGGCCATTTTCAAATAGAAAATTCAGGGCAATATGGGGCCAACTAACACTTGGATTAAGAACAAGGGCCGTATTAAAATAGGATTTTCCAACTATGAAACTATTTGTACTGAATTGAACAAATAAGTAATATAACAATTTCAATTTTTATATTCAAAGTATATTCTTTTCTGCTTAATATAACAATTATGTAAAGGTATTACTCCGAAAAGTGAAAAATGCAATTTTCCATAGAGCATACTGTTAGAAAATTTCTTCAGACTTAACCTGAAATCTTCTAGGCCCCACAGACATTTCATGTTACCTTATATAGGAAATCATAAAAGATACTTATTAAAATTTTAATAATGAGAAAGATAAGAGGCTAGCCATTCCTGCATGGCAGTAGTGCCCTCTATATCATTTTTCTTCTTTGTGATATTCCAACAGGTAAAAGGAAATAATACAAAAATTCACTGCATTCCTCACATTGGGAGGAAAAACAATTCATTGCCATTATTTAAACAAATCAATATTTGGCCCAAATACCACATTGTAACTGGTTCATGTGCAAAACCAATGCTGTTCATCTGGCAAGCAATTTCAAGCTTACTTCCTGAGTGACGCTAGGATTTAGATTTCCTCAAATCAATAGAGGCAGGTCCACTTGGCCCCTCAAATTCCGACTTCTGGATAAACTGGATCACAAGTCATTTTATAAAATGGGACATACCAGTCTCAGCTCTTTTTTTAAAAAACAGCATTTTTAAAGACTCATCTTTATATATTAGCAAAAGAAGATGCCTAAAACAGTGATAAATCCAAAGTTCAGTGACAACAGAACTGCTCATTCAAAATAGCAATTCTCGCTTAAAAAGAATTCCACGTTGTCCAAGATCTATTTAAGGATGGTCTATTCAATTGCATTTCCTTCCATTCAGCAAGCGACTTTTCTTTTCACTTTTGTCTAAATTGAGATGCTTGTGACTGAATTTCTTAATAAGAGTCCCAGGGATTAATGCCATCATGGCTATAGCCAACATTTTGAATAAGTTACTCCAGGATAAAATGTTATCCAGGGAAGATACCTGTGAAAGTACAGAGCCTGTCTGGACACAGATAAAATTATAAGGAGTCAATCCTGTAAGTGAAAGAGGAGAATACAAGATTAGAAAAATGAATACATTTCACAAAGTCTTTGATAAGTTCTAACCTGCAAACAGAAAAAGGCTTGAATATACAAATGTAGGGGAATAGAGCTGAGCATCAGAGGAGAAAAAACATAAATTTACAAATGTCATTGGAGAAAAGAAAATATTTGCAACTTTGATGTAGTAAGTCAATTTCTCTACACATGAACAAGCTGGAATCTTCTGCTTCCTTGCATAATTGTTATTTTTTCTTCAACCTGGTTTAACATCTTAAATCATATTATCAAAATGGTACTGATGAAGTTTTTCTTTATTAATCACTTTAAGGAGAATAATTGAAATTATGGCATTAAATTTGTATTTGTATTTGTATTTATTAGATTTATATAATTGGAGGTACTTTTCAATGTTCACAATAAGTATTAATATATTCGGGACTTCCGGTGGCGCCTTCCTCGTTGGCGGCGGGCTTTCCATGCCCGCCGGTCTCCCGGCGCATTAGAGCCGCCTCACAGCTGGCAGGCGGCTCGAAAAACCTGTTTCTCGCCGGGAGGAACAGGCAGAGCTTCTGGGGGTGAGGTAGAACCTCTTTGAGCCCCCCAGGAATTTTCCATGTCCTGGGGAGGGCTCAGAGGGATGGTTCCCTCCATACCCCCAGGGTATGCTCCGCGCCGAGAGGATCCTCCGCTAATTATTTAATTAGCGGAGCCAGACGTGGGAGCAACACCACAGTTGAAATCACATTTGGAGCAAGCTGGAGAAGAGAAAAGAAAAATTCAAGCAAGTATGGATTTTTTCCTTAACGGAGTTTTTTTCGGAAGAGGAGGGGGGGAAGGGGGAAGGAGAGGAAGAAAATTGAAAGTCTTTAAAATGGCGACAGGCTCTGCCTGAAAGGAAAGTGTCAGCGGAAATAGTCATGAAAGGAATATCCTGTTACAGACAAAGAACCCAAAGGAATAGAGGTTGATTTAAACAGATTTTTTCTACCCTTTTTTTTTCCTTTTCTCTATTGAAGTAAGGAAGATTCTTTTTCTTGGGTTTTTTTTTTTAAAGTAAAGATGCCTAAACCTAAAGGAAGGGGGGGCTCCCCTTTGAACCAGATGAATAAAATTGAAATGTCTCATGTGCAGAGACTTACAGAACAGGAGTTAAAAGAGTTAATTACAAGGTCCTTAGAGAGTGTGGTAGATAAGATAAAAGGTTCACAGAAGGATCTTGAGGAACTGGTTTCTGGGAAATATGACCAACTAAATCAAATCATTGCTCAAGTAGCCTCAGATTTTTCAACAGCGCTGGCTGCAATGGGGAAGAAAATGATTGAGATGAGTAGTAAATTTGAACTTCAAATACAAGAGTTACAAATGAAACTCCTGGAAGCAGAGGCCAATAATCATAATATTCAGAATGATGTTATTATGCTTCAAATTAAGTCTATGGAATCTGCAATTAGATTGAGAGGGATAAAAGAAGATAACAGAGAAAACCTAAGGACAACTTGTGCAAAGGCCTTTGCAGAATTATTAAAGTTACAAGATGAACTAATTCTGGGCTCTATTGTGAAAGTTTATAGAGTTAACTCACGTTTGGCTAAACAAAGGAATTTGCCTAGAGATGTTGTTGTCTACCTCACTGATAAAGGACTGAGAGACGATATTCTACAAAAGTCTTATTCTGATAGATTGCAGGTAGCTGGCACACGAATCAGGGTCTTCAAAGAGCTACCTTCGAAGGTTTTAAAAGACAGGAAAGATTTTGATTTTTTGGTCAAGGAATTGAAGAGAAGTAATATCCTATTTAGATGGGACTTTCCAACTGGTATAATTTTTAGATATCAAGGTGTGAGACACTGTTTGAATACTATTGAAAAAGCAGAATATTTTTATCAAAATATTTTTATGGGAGCACCGAAATATCTCAAGAATAAAAAGTCAAAAACAGAGTTTGCACAATGTGAAAAGAGAGAAGAAAATCAAAGTGTGTTAAAAGTAAAAGGAGATTTTGGTGGTTGTCCAGAGGATTCTATTATGGATTTTTCAGATGAGAAAACTGAACACCCCAGTGTTTCTGGGGGATTACAAGACCTTGAACTGCTGGAGGAAGATTCAAAAAACAAAGTTTTACATCGAGATGACCAGCAGCAGAGGTCTAATATTTCTCAAGACATGGGGGTTGATGCTAATCGACAGGAATTAGAATCCAACGAAGAAATCCGACTGGAAACCACAGGTGATAAATTCAAACAGCATCGTGAATTGCTTGATACTGAATCGGAAACCATTGAAAGATTTGGAAAAAATGGATTAAGCACAATAACTGGTTAAAAGTTCATTCTAAACTGGATTAATTTTAAACTCACATATTAAAATGGATTATAAAAACTTTTACTATGAAGTTTATCCTGGATTGGACATGATATCCTGAGTTTTGATAGATTGCTGCAAAGCTAGCAGCGATCATTGGTTACCCAATTATATATTTTGGTGGAACATATCGTCTAGAAGAAGACTAAGAACTTGAAAACATTTTGTAACCCGAAGGGTTGAATTGCAAAGGGTGGCAGGATTTGAACTAATTTCAAAGGAACATCTGGGAATGCAGCTTTTGTTTGAAAGGCTGCAAAAGCCTATTTTTAGGTATAGTATAAGCTAGTTGGAATGATTTTTTCCTAGAGGAGTGAATACCTTCATGGTTGGATTTTACTTATATAAAGTCACTCGGGGGGTTGTGTGGAGAAATGTTTTACTTTGCTGATGGGGGCAGCGGCAAGATGAAGATTATTGAAGCGGATTTACGAGAGGAAATATATTTGACATCAATCAAGTTAAAGAGAAGATCGAAATTTGGATTATATAGACTGAGAAATGAATTAAATAAAAGACAATCCTTCTTTTGATATAACTGTATGATTATAACTATATATGCATATATATTTTTTGTGTTTTATGTTTTTGGGGTTTTGTTTTTTTTCTCTTTAGTTAAGGGTGTAGTTAGGATAGAACTATAATGGTGCTTTTAATTATAACTATTCTTTTTTTATTATAATATTGTTTAAATATATTAATGTTTGTTCTTGTTAGTTTGTTTTTTACTTTTTTGCCCTATTTCCTTCCTTCTCTTTCTTTTCCTCTTTCGAAATTTGTTTAATTTAGAATTTGAATATTTAATAATCTTTTTCTTTTTCCCTTGTTCTAAATTTTGTTTTTTTTAAACTTGTAGCGGAAGTCGGGGGGGGATAGGGAGGGAAAGGGTTGGGGAGGGACGATGGGAGGGGTAGGGGAGGGGGATGGGGGGGGAGAAAATGGAAAAATTTTTGTATTGTAAAACTCTTTCAATAAAAAAAAAAAAGTATTAATATATTCAACAACAACAAAATTCATTGTTATTCTCTTAGAACTTTCTGACAAAATATAAGGGAACCATAGAAAAATTATGTTCTTGCTATGTGATTTGTAAATTATTTATGTATTTGCCTTGTGTGTTCATTGGTATAGCCTGCAAGGGAATGAAGCTGAAATTGCTATCTGCACTTGTGAAAAGCAGCCACAACCAGGCAGAAATGCTTCTTATTTATTTTTTTTATTTTTTTTTATTAAATTTATATACCGCCCTACTCCCGAAGGACTCAGGGCGGTGAACAGCCAAAAGATAAAATACAGATAATACAAACGTTAAAAAAACCCGTTAAAATACATTAAATGTTTTGGCCCCAAAAAACAAATTTAAAACACCCAATTTATAAGAAAAATTTAAAAACCATTTAAAAGGGAAAGTTAGGCCAGACCAATCTGCTGGAATAAAAATGTTTTGAGAGCACGGCGGAAAGTGCGTAGATCCGGGATCCTCCGTATTCTGGGGGGAGATGGTTCCAGATGGTAGATGCCCCCACAGAGAAGGTTCTCCCCCTGGGGGCCGCCAGTCGACACTGTTTGGCCGACAGCACCCTGAGAAGCCCCTCTCTATGGAAGCGTACTGGTCGGTGAGAGGCTACTGGTGGCAGAAGGCGGTCTCGTAGATACCCCGGTCCTATGACATGGAGTGCTTTAAAACCTTGAAGCGCACCCAGAAGACCACCAGGAGCCAGTGCAGCTCGCGCAGGAGGGGAGTCACATGGGAACGCCACGTCACTCCCATAACCACCTGCGTGGCCGAATTCTGGACCAGATGGAGCCTCTGGATGCTCCTCAAGGGGAGCTCCATGTAGAAAGCATTTCAGTAGTCCAAGCAGGAAGTGATGAGAGCATGAGTGACCGTACTTAACGAGTCCCGATCCAGAAAGGGACACAACTGGCAAATCAGGCGAACCTGATAAAATGTCCCCCTAGCCACAGTGTCAAGTGTTCTTCTAAAGACAGCCATGAGTCCAGGAGGACACCCAAGTTGTGAACCCTCTCCGTGGGGGACAGTGACTCGACCCCAATAGTCAATGATGGCACCAACTGACTATATCGGGATGTCAGAAACCACAGCCACTCGGTCTTGAATGGGTTGAGCCTGAATCTGTTTCTCCACATCCAGGCACCGGGACATCACTTCAAGGGCATCATTGGGGTGACCTGGGGTGGATCCAAAGCTCCAGCGGCCGCCCTATCCCAGGCGACCACTAGTTCCTCGGTCGAGCTGTGAGCCAGAGCCTCAGGAAACGGCCCAAGCTCCATCTGGAACCTATCTGGATCCATCAGGTGCCTGGGGCGGAACCACCTCATCGGTTCCGCCTCCCTGCGGCAGGGTGCGGCGGTTCGAAGGTCAAAGCGAAGGAGGGAGTGATCCGATCATGACAAGGGCTCAATTGCTATATCCTCTATCTCAAGATCACTCAACCACTGACCAGAGACAAAAACCAAGTCCAGCGTGTTTCCCCCCATCTGAGTAGGGCCATGAACTAACTGGGTCAGGTCCATGGCCATCATGGAAGCCATGAACTCCCAGACCACCTCAGACACCTCACCAGCAGATGTCAGGTTAAAATCTCCCATGACCATAAGCCTGGGGGTATCAACCGCCACCACGGCTATAATGTTGAGCAGCTCGGGCAGGGCTGCTGCAGCGTGGCAGGGAGCCAGGTACGTAACCAGCAAGCCCATCTGCATCCCATGACCCCACTTCACAAGGAGGGACTCACATCTGGCCGTCTGAGGAACAGTGGCCTCCCTCGGACCAAGACCTTCTTTAATGACAACCGTCACCCCCCGCCCCTCCCCTGTGCCCTTGGCTGATGAAATGCATGAAAACCAGGTGCACATCTCAACGAGGGGGACCCCCCCTCCTGGCCCAACCAGGTCTCCGTAATACCCGCCAGGTCCACTCCCCCCTCCTGAACAAGATCACAAATGATCACCCCCATTTCTTCAAGAATCAGCTCAATTCATGCTTTATGTCAAAGGACAGTAAAGGTTTATAGTGGCAAAAACTTGCGAGAAAATGGGCTCATTAATTCAACCAGCTTCTCCACTCACACCATTTACTTACAGGCATCCATACCATTATTCCAGATGTTTGGCTAATTGAGCACCCCCACCCCACCCCACCCCACTGCTTTTAGGAACATGCTGTTGTCCATACTCAGCCCCACCCTATTCTTAGCTTACAAAACTTTGTGGTTGTGTAGGAGAAAGAAAGATAAGATGACAGCAAACAGAGGAGGAAATGTGGTCATATCTGGGATTGTACAGCTATTACAGGCAACCTACGAGTCAACTGTCAGGATTATCAGTAAGCAGTGCATAGTGGTATGATTCCTGCTTGGAGCTTGGTAACAACTAAAAAAGAAGCAACCATTGTGAGGTAGCACCTAACCTGAACAAGAGATTTTGGACACAGGCATAGGTTTCATGCCACTTTAAAAAAATTGTTTGTTATAGGGACTAACCATCAAAGGATTATTTCCATGGCTCCGTCAAGTTACAAAACCTATGAAAGTGTAGTGAACCCCAAGGCAACAGCCTATTATTAAGAAAGAATAAATATTTTGTAAAATTATTTTCTTAAACTACGGTGTGTCCATACTCCTTGTAAAACAACTCTAAGAATCCTTCAACCTACATGTAGCAAAAAAAATAAACTCACTGAATTTGAATAATAGAAAGAATGAGAAGTAAGCATCTATTATTATGCAAAAGTGAAAAAAGACCAAATAATACATTAAACAATATGGATGTAAACATGCTTCCTTTATTCTTACCTATGAGAACAGAGAAGAAAAACTGAGTCACGTGGATGTTCAAGACTGGAGATGCAAGATTCAGAAACCAGTTTGGAGTCATGGGGAGCAGCCTCAAAAATAACAAGAAGAAGAACAAAGAATGTCTATTTTCTTCTACCTGTCAAAGGAAGCCCCACCAAAAATGATAAAAATCAGGCAGGATAAATATCAGGCAGTTGCTTTCTTCCACAGTTGCTTTTTTCTCCCCAAGGCTTGTATAGTACTGTAATACATGTTCTAAATAATATTCAAGTAGTCAACTGTTCTTTTAAGGAACACATCTAAAAGAGAATAGGGATGAGGAAAGAATACCGTATTTCTGCAAATTCTCCCTTCTCCTTTGAAATCTGAGGAACCTGAGGAAACACTGGGAAGGGAGGAGGAATGCTGAAAACTGCCTTCTGGCTTTTAAAGGTAAGCTTTTTTTCCCTGTATCTTGGATCCATCTATGACTGGAAGGAGTCCTTCCAAATGTGGGCTACTAGTTAGGATCTAAGACTAGCAGGCATTCTCCACTGGCATAAACAAAGCAGCAATTGTACTGCACATTTTTAAAAAGAAATTGCATCTTTTCCTGGCTTATGTAGATAATTGCACTATCTCAGAAAAGTTTGAAGAAATATGCTCTATGCTCTTTGAATCATTTTTTAATCTTCTAATTTGGATTACTAACAACTTTCTAATTTGGATTGTTAAAATCTTACAAAACTATGTAACACACTCATGAAGGAATATTTTTAGAACTTCAATTAATGCATGTAAAATAACTAACAATAAACTTCGTCAGCTAGAATATAGTCACAGAAGCATGGCAAGCTAGACCACCGGGCCATCTAGTTTCAAATTTTGTATATAATGAGTAGGAGCAGGTCTTCAGGTTTTCAGATAGGATTTTTTCCTTGCAGTGCCAGAAATTGAACCTGAGACATGTTAGGTGCAGCCATATACAATTGAATTCTATTATATACAATTCTTATCTATTACTAAATTAAATTAAATTAATAAAATTTAATTGTAATTAGCTCTTTCTTACCTTCCTCTGAAGCATGGTGATTTTATCAGGAAAATAGTAGGTAACAAAGCTTTTCCCAAAAATATTGGATAGTCCATAGCAACAAGTAGCACCCACAGAAGTCAAAATAGAACATAACAGAAGTCCTATCCATGGTCCAAAGAGAGCCCCAGCAAGGATGTTCTGTTAGAGCAAAACTAGATAGTGATCCAGTCCATTAAAAACTTTAGGAAAAGCATTAAGGGCTTTATGAACGATAAGAATATAAGAACAGCCTTGCCTGGTCCATTTACTTCATAGTGTTAATAGCAGTGGTCAGTGATGTTTCTGCAAAATCCATAAACTGGGTATAAAACATAGGTGTTTGCTGCTCTTAATATAATACAGTATAGTGTATTGTGAGCCTGAATGTGCTATTTATTATACAACTGTCTACCAAGAATTTTTCTAGTGTCCCTCAATAAAATGATCTGATTGTCCACTATCCCTGCCTCTGAGCCAACTCAAAAAACTCATGTTACATCAGGTTGAAAAACTAAATGGAACAGTAGAAATAATTCAGAATTATAAGAATAATGAACCAATTTTACCTGAAGATAGAGGCCACTAAAACATAACTTATTAGAACTGATTTAGTGGCGATATGGATGGCAAAATGTTCGCATTTTTCCGCACTTTTTGCATCCGCTGATTTGCACCCAGCTGCCCTGTTTAGGGTGAAGCGCTCCCTCCTTGATATAGGGGGAGTGGAGGAGCCCTTGCAGAGTAGAGCTGAGGAGTTTGTGCAGTTTCTGTCGGATAAAGTCGCTCAGATTCGGATGGACCTGGACTCTGATAGGGCAATTCTGACCAAGATGACGGGGGCAGGTCTTAGTCCTATTGTGTGGGATGAGTTTGAGCCTGTGACTCCTGAGGAAGTGGACAAGGCTGCAGGGGCGATGAGTTCCTCCACTTGTTTGTTGGACCCGTGCCCCTCCTGGCTGATCTCAGCCAGCAGGGAAGTGACATGAGGCTGGCTCCAGGGTTTAGTTAATGTGTCCTTGAAAGACGGTCCTTCCTGCAACCATTGAAGGAAGCGGTTGTGAGGCCCCTCCTCAAGAAGCCTTCCCTGGATCCAGCAGAATTAAAGAACTTTCGTCCAGTCTCCAACCTACCCTTTGTGGGAAACGTTGTAGAGAAAGTGGTGGCACTTCAGCTCCTGCAGTCATTGGATGAAACAGATTATCTGGACCCTTTTCAGGCTGGCTTCAAGCCTGACTACAGCACGGAAACTGCTTTGGTCACACTGATGGATGATCTCTGGCAAGCCCGAGATGGGGGTCATTCCTTCATCTTAGTGCTACTTGACCTCTCAGAGACTTTCGATACCATTGACCATGGTATCCTTCTGGGACGACTAAGGGAGTTGGGAGTGGGAGGCACTGTGTTACGGTGGTTTTCCTCCTATCTCTCTGGTCGGTCACAGTCAGTGTTGGTAGGAGGATAGAGGTCGACCCCTAGGCCCGTTTGCAGGGTGCCTCAGGGCTTGGTCCTCTCTCCCCTCCTATTTAACATCTACATGAAGCTGGGTGAGATCATCCAATGATACGGGGTGAGATATCAGCAATACGCTTATAATACCCAGCTGTATAACTCTACCCCGCGTCAATTCAGTGATGCAGTGGATGTGATGTGCCGGTGCCTGGAGGCTGTGAAGGTCTGGATGGGAGTCAACAGGCTAAGACTTAACCCAGACAAGACTGAGTGGCTGTGGGTATTGCCTCCTAAAGACTATGTTGATTGTCCATCCTTGGTTCGGGGCAGGACGGGACAGATTGTCCCTCTCAGAACGGGCTCGCAATTTGGGTGTCCTCCTGTACTCACAGCTAAAATTAGAGCAGCATCTGACAGCTGTGGCTAGGGGGACCTTTGCATAGGTTCGCCTGGTGCACCAATTGCGACCCTACTTGGATCGGGAGGTTCTCCTCACAGTCACTCATGCCCTTGTCACCTCACGGTTAGATTATTGCAACACGCTCTACATGGAGCTACCCTTGAAAAGTGTTCGGAGACTACAGTTGGTCCAGAATGCAGCCGCGTGAGCTATCGTGGGTGCACCTAGATACACCCACATTACACCAATTCTCCATGAGCTGCACTGGCTCCCTATTGGTCTCTGGCACAATTCAAGGTGTTGGTTATTACCTTTAAAGCCTTATGTGGCTCAGGGCCAGGTTATCTTCGAGACCACCTTCTACCACATAGCTCCCAGCAACTGGTAAGATCCCACAGAGTTGGTCTTTTCCGGGTCCCGTCAGCTAAACAATGCTGGCTGGTGGGCCCCCAGGGGACGGCCTTCTCTGTGGCTGCCCCAGCTCTCTGGAACCAGTTACCTCCTGAGGTCCAGACCACCCCCACCCTATTGGCCTTCTGAAAAGCGGTGAAGACCTGGCTTTTCCGGCAGGCCTGGG
This sequence comes from Masticophis lateralis, assembly GCA_030761175.1. Classification (NCBI taxonomy): domain Eukaryota; kingdom Metazoa; phylum Chordata; class Lepidosauria; order Squamata; family Colubridae; genus Masticophis; species Masticophis lateralis. The sequence goes on along the minus strand of JAUDYJ010000005.1, from coordinate 42,176,724 downwards.
GCTGTTAATCTCACTGTTGTGATCTTGTGAAATCCGGTCATGAATGATGTGAATGGGTTTTAATGTTTTAATTTTTAAATGTTTTTATAATGGTTTTTTAAATGCACTGTAAGCCGCCCTGAGTCTTCGGAGAAAGGTGCCCTATAAATTGAATTAATAATAATAATAATAATACTCTGACTTTTCAGCAAGATGGAACATTTATTTATAATACTTATATCGCTATCCATATTGTAATCGCAGCCCTGGGCAGCTCACAAGGCAATAAAAACAGCACCTCCTAAAAGTCACAATAAAATCTCAGGGCTCCCAGGGCAATACTCTCTCACACATCCACATATTATATCCTGGAGGGGTCTTCCTATGAGTGGACAAAATAATACATTTCTAGATGTGTTCATGAAAGGGTTCCATAAAAATAGCAGGAAGAATATATATGTTATGGAAGGATGAACTGTATATCTAACAACACAAGTATAGGAATAATGGTTTTTGCAACATGCTGTAAAACCAATCTATGACTTTTATATCATATATACATACCAGAAAGCCAGAACCCGGTATGCCAAAGGTTTGTTTGTACAGGTAAGCACTGCAGAAAAGCAGAATCACGTATGCATGGTGCTCTTTATTGTAGTACTGAAGAAACTCTGCAAGTTCTTGTAGTTCCTCTAGATCTGAAGGGAATTTTAATGACCTGATAAAGAACATAATTAGTTTAGTTGCAAAATGATTGGATTAAAAGAAGGAACATAGGATAATTATGAGATTAACCTTGAAGATTAACTGGTTTATTGCAACATGGAGCTCTCACAACAAAATACATCAGTTCAATCTTACAAATATTGGTATTTGGCTTTTTTTGCTTCTTAACATGTTTTTCAAAATGAGATTAGAAGGAAACACCAAATCAAAAGTCATCTTAATTTTTCTTTTAAAAACAATATATTAACATTTTGTATTGCTTTAGTTCAGACAAGGCAAATGTATCTTTAACAATAACATTATCTACAGGACTAGAAAAAGTAGTATAAAATATAGGAAAATGGATTTTGTGATGGAAACAAGCAGCTATTAACATTCCACAAGTATTTTTTCCCCTTCTATTCAATCACATCCAATTCTCAGAGACTGTCTGGACAAGTCCTTGCAGTTTTCTTGGCAAGGGTTTTTCAGAAATGGTTTGCCATCGCCTCCTTAAAACTGACAAATGTGACTAGCCCAAGGTCACCCAACTGGCTTTATGCTAGAACTTACTCTTCTGATTTCTAGACTGATGTCTTAACCATTACACCAAAATGGCTCTCTACTGGAAATATACAATCACTGAAATACAGTTGCTCAAACTAGTAGAAAATCAAGCAATAGATATCTGAAAATTGACCAAAATTCCAGTTGAGTTGCCCTACTAATGCTGGCAGCAGAGACCAAAATTTCCAATCATCTTTCAACTTCCCCTCCCCTCCTTGCATCCTTCACTAAAAAACTAAAACTTTGTCTCCAAGTCATCTAAAGAATTTATGAGACTCTTACTATAATTTAAATGTAAAACATAAAAGCTGTATACATTTGTGATGTCCATACAATAAAAGCCATACTGTGCTTTTAAACAATGTGTTCTTCCTTTAACTGTGGCTGTATATTGTCATGCCATATATTGTTTAATTTTAGCAAGCCCCAATACTCATAAGAACAGCTCTATTGGTTCAGGCCAAAATTCATCTTACTCCAGCATTTTCTTTCTTACAGTGACCAATTAGATATCGCTGGTATTCTTGGAAAAAGAAGATAGTTCTCTCACACTACTGTTCTCCTGGTGCTGGTATATGAAGGCATATGCTGCACCCAATTAAGATATAATGCTGAACTTTTTATTATCAATAGCTTTTGATAGAACAATTATCCAGGAGTCTATCTAAAAACCTTTAAAAACATCCAACTTAACAGACATCACATGTTTTGTGATAATGAATTTATTATACATTGTCTGAAAAAAAATTTTTTTAAAAGAGAAAATAAAAACCTCTGTAGTTCAACAATGTAGTCTTTTCTCTAGAAAGTAGTGTAGGAAGTTAGCACCCACCCCTTCCTTAGAAGAATGAAATATTTTGGGAAATATTAAAAAGGCAGAATATTATGTTTCCCTGGATGAGAAATGGAGAAGCATGTTTTAAAAACAAAGCAGCTCCCACCTTCCTGCCCCCATCCTTGTTGTCAATGGACCTCGTCTGCAAGAAAATGGGACCCATCTAGGACAGAAACTCACCACATGACACCTGGGAAGATCAGCCAGACAGGCTAGCTAAAACCCCCCACCCCCTGGGAGTCTGACAATCAATCAGGATACTCTTTTGGTGCCCCAGGAAGTTCAAAGCCAGAGAAAGCATAAAACCCGGGACTCGCTGTATGTCGCCTCCTTTTCTGTTCAGGAACTCAAACCATGCGATCCTGTCCACCATTAAACCATCTTTCCAAGCAGTCTCCATGTTTCCAGTGTCTTTTTCCCCACTTGGAGCAGAACCCAGAAGGACATTTCTTCCTACAGTAGCTTAACCCCTAATAATTTGTAATGGGATTCTTTAATTAAACAATGGTATCTATCAGGACCCCAGAAAGATGCCTTCTCTGTAGCAGTGAGTAGATATGCCATTTTTATTCAGTGCTTCTATAGGGGAAACTTGCTGCTCCTAGTAGGCAGAGCAAGCAACAATAGGTATCTGAAATAATTACTGAGGACCTTAGAAACACAAGTGTTTCTAAACCTAATTCTTATTATGCAACTACTCTCCCCCCATAGAATGTTATGGACCACCTGAGGCAGCAAGATTCATACTTATACATCTCAAACCATAATACAGCCTTTCAACAAACAACAGCGTCGTTCAAAGCAGGATCCTCAAAATCACTGTAGACAAGCGCGCTATTGCCACTAGGTTTCATTACAATTTCGGAGTCCTCGGCAGCACTACTGCCGCGTCTGCGATGTATATTCGGCTCACAGCGTCATTAGCCACTTTCAGCAAGAACCCAGACCGTCAGCCTTTGGACCTCGAGATCCATCGTGAGCGGAGATAAGTCGCAGAACTCAACTGCTGACCGCCGCTAAAACCAAAACTCGCTCGCTCTCCTCCGTGCGCTTCGGGACAGCGACCCCAAAATAAAGAGGAGGCAGCCAACTCACCTGCTTCGCGCGTGCGGCCCTCCAGGCAGCCAGGCAGTTAGCAAATAAAGACCCGAGGAGGCCGCTGCCAGGATCAGCAAGAACCCCACCAACGACCGCATCGCCGCCGCTCATAAGGGAGATCAAGAGGAACAGCCGAGGAGTAGGAACTACAGGCAACGGCCGATGAACCGCACGCTCCCACTCTGGAAAGTGACACAATTTCTCCTTCCTTCCATAGATTAAAACAAATGGCGAAACTTCCTGCGCCAAGAGGACATGCAGGAGCCCGTCATTCCCTCTAGCGTTGTTTCCCCAACCTCGACAACTTTTTTAAGATCTTAAAACTTCAACTCCCCAGAATTAAAAATGGTGAGGTTGAGAAACGCTGCTTTATAGGAGATTAATGTCGGGTGCTGCAGTTGAGGGTTCTTCGCCCAGAGACAATAGAGCTGTGCCTGGGCTAATCTCGGGAAAAGCTTTTAATTGTATGGCTGCCAATTCTGTGCTGTTTTATCGGTGGTAGGTCGCCCCTTTATTAATAAATGAACGAAAGTGAACGGGATCGGATCTGCTTAACCGACGATTCCTCTCCGAGCGTTAGAGTCGCCCAAAAGAACAGCCACTTAAAAGACATGGGTTACGTTAAACCATGGTTTAATCGTGACGTTTCAAATAATAACTTAATGCACATAGACTCACAAATTATAAAAAGGCAGGACGAGTTATATTGAACCCAGAATGCGTTTGGTTTGGGTCTAGAAAGTCACGTTGAGGGTGTCTGACTGCCTGCCTGATGTCGGCGAAGTAAACCGAAACGAAGCTCCGTCCGAACTGTCAGAACGAGGCCAGCCGTGGGCCGAGCTACCTCTGACTGTGAGGGGAATGTTTCCAAGAGGGCCTCTCTACATTTCGGTGATGAGGGAAGGGCTTTCATTATTTAGCACGCGACGCCTGTGACGTATTTCCGGCCTGGCCGTGGAGGCTGGGGCCTATGTACAAGTGGTTCTGTGAGACTCTGCGTTCTTGGGTATCCTCACCTTCCTCTTGTCAGCGGGATGTGGAGCCTCCTTTACCTCGACCGCGGAAGAGACGGTATCGCAGGTGAGAGGAGCACGATATCCATCTCGGGGCTTCTGCAGGCTAGTCTGGGCAATCGGACAGCTTTCCGGAAAGAGGAGGTGAAGGCAAAATACTTCCGTGATGCTGCCCCGAAAATTCGGCGTGAGTCGAGAGAGACTCAACGAATGCGGGGAAGGATCTGAACGCCTGCATGATAGCCCGAGCTTGGGTTAAAGTGGGCGTCACATCAGCTCCCTTCAGCCTTGACTTCCTGGGTCTTCCCTTTCTCTCGACTAACGTTCGCTTTCCCTTCATATATCTTTTTTGCAATTGTTCATTTTTATCCCGCCTTTGTTAATTGTATAAATAATTCAAGGTGGCGAAAATACCTAATGTTCCTTTCCCCCTCGAAAGTCACCCATCTGGGTTTGATGCCTGAAGCGGGCTTTGACACCTTCCAGTCTCCTGGTTTCTAGCCTGATGCTATAACCACTAGATCAAAGTGGCTCTTAGATCCTTGTTGATTCCTTCTTCTGGGAATGGATTCACAGAGTAGGAAAATTGTGGCTGGACGATGAAGTCCCCAAACAGAGGGTCTGGTAGCATCTTTTCCAGCTAACAACATTTTATTAAAAGGTGTACATGTTTATAAGCTGCAACTCACTTCATCAGATGCATAGAGTTACTGAACCGAGGTAAGATTTAAATTGGGACGAGGTTGTTGGGAGGAGGAGGAGGGAAAGACATTATGTTTATGTGGATGCAGGATGGCCTCATCCCTGTGGAACACCCCCCCCCCGAGAATTGCTCCCATCATTTTGGCCTCCTGGAAGTGTATTAAAACCTGGCTTGGGGCGCGCAACATTGGAGGTAGTTAACAGGGCTAGGAGGACCTCTTCGTCATCCCTTAATTTTGGATTTTATATAGCTTTTAAAATTTTAATCAGCACGTTTTAATATTATAATATTTATTTGTTTATTTATTTAGAGGATTTATATGACTCTCAGTGACTCTGGGTGGATTACAAATAATAAAAAATCCAATATTAAAAGAATAATGACATAACTCCCAACCCCCTTGGTGACAATCAATCAAATGGGTTTGTTGGGCTCTATCTCATTCTGGGTTCCCCAGGCTTATTGGCAAAACCAGGTTTTCAGGGCATTGCAAAAGAGTGTCAAAGTGGGGCCCAGCCTAATCTCTGTGGAGATAATATTCCAAAGGAAGGGAGCCAACGGAGAAGTATATTATACATATTTTTCTTTTTGTTTCATATGTAAACCGCCCAGAGTTAATTTATAGGGAAATAGGCAGCATCAAAATTAAACAAATAAATTAATGAGAGACAGATTAGAGCAGGGCTGTCAAACTCCTGGCCCACAGGCCGGGTGTGTCACGTGCTGGCCACACCCGGTTTAGTGAAGGGGAAAAAAGTCCCAATATGTCATGTGACGCTACTGTGACGACGTGAGTTTGACACCCCTGGATTAGAGCATTTCAACTCCCAGGATCATTTTATTATTGCCGATCTCAGCAAATATTTTGGAAAAAGTCATTTTTAATGTGATTTAAACATGCATTTAATTTTTTTTGCTGCAGAGTAATAATGAATTATTTTTTATGAATGTCACAGATCATACAATGTCCCAGTTATTGATGTAGAGAATTTTAAAAAATAATATGAGCCTTTAATTTATAGTTGTATGAACCAATTCTTTAGTCAGCACTACTGTTTATTAAACACATTTTTTTTCTCCTTAGTTGTCAGTCCTATGTAGAAGAGCCTGATCAGAAGCAAGCAAAAAGACAAAAACTTGGTAATGTCTACTTTCTGTGATGGTTTCTCATGACTAAAATATAACTTAATAAATATTTGAAAGGATTTCATTCTTCCTTGTTCACAGAGGTTTAACATATATTTCAAGAACAAGTTGTGATAATTAACAATTATGAAAAATGTTTTGAATTAAAAGAATAATGCTCAACTCATTAAACATTGTTTTAGAACTAAGAAATCATCTTAGAAATGTTTCAAGTTCAGAACAATGCTGTTTCAATGCTTTTGGAAATATGTAACCAGTTTTGAACTCGAAACATCTAATTTATTAATATCTAAAGCTATAAGTAATAGAAAGCTGCTTTGCTGCCTGTAAGAAACGTTGCTATACAATCATAGGAAATTGATGCATAATTTAATTAGAACAAAAAGCAAATTTATTAAAAATAATGTCCATATAGGAAGGTTTTTTTATCTGGTATATGGAAATGGAAGAAGGGGATTAAAGTATTGAATTACTGTAAAGCAATATAATAAAAAAGGCACCCACTGAAGAACACCAGATTGGAAGTGTAAGTGCAAGCAGAATTATTTCAAGAAAAATGAGGAAAAGGAAAAGAAAAGCCTGTTCTAAAACAGGCAAGTATTTGCTTTTCCAAATTTTTAAGGATTTTTAACAATAAGCAGCAGCATCCATTGCTCATGATTTAAATTTATAATGAATTTTTTAAGATTTCCACAGTTAGGATTTCTTTTGTATAACTGCAAGTGAGGTGGACCTAATAAAAAAAGATAATAATCACGTCACTGTTTTGGATCATTTTGGGACTCTGGTCTTCTATATGTACCATGAATGAATAAATAAAATGAATATTATATTTGAACTAAGATACACCTTGAGTGGTCTTTACTAATAGAAAACAAAAACTTTCCCCTAAACCAGTGGGTCTCAACCTTCTTAATGCAGCAACCCTTTAATACAGTTCCTCATGTTGTGGTGACACCCAACCATAAAATTATTCCTAAGACCATTGAAAATATGTGTTTTCAAATGGTCTTAGGCAACCCCTGTGAAAGGGTCATTTGACCCCTAAAGGGGTCGCGACCCACAGGTTGAGAACCACTGCCCTAAACCTTTGTACTTTCAATAGATTGTAGAATGTTAGAATAAAAGAACGGGAAGGGAATGTATTTTAATAAATATGTCTCTTAAGCCAATACAATGTTTATAAATAGGAAAGTGCTAAATGCTGTCATAGCAGATCCTTCCAGTACAATATGACAAGTCAATGACATCACCCTATGTGTGTTTTTCAAGTCTTAAAGTTTGCTGCAGATATTGCTAGACCTATTGCATGAATTTTGGCAAATGCAAGAATAACATTTGGAACAAAATTCATGTTCCATGTATTTTATTCCAGATGTTATTTTTACATTTGTCAGAGTTGAATCAAATAAACTCAAGAGTCCTTTCATCTATAAATATGATGTTGTTTTCCTTTGAAGGTCAGCATTTCTGACTACAATCTTAATGCTTTTAACTTTTTCCAGATATTTTTGGTATACTAACTCAAGGAATTGTCAGTCTGATTAAGCTACCATCCCACTTAACAGCTAAATATCTTAAAGGTGGAGATCAATATGCTGAAACTACAAAAGAGGTTTGTGTGCCTTTTGGGAAGATAAAAATAAAGTGCAAGTATTTTGTTTGCAAATTAAATCCTTGGGTTTGTGATATTTTATCTTCTGGAATAGTAACATGATTAAATTAAATAGAAAGAGAATGCAATATATCGTTTCCAGAAGTTGGAAGCTATTCAAGCTAACATATATATTTTCTCCAGTTGGGCTGAGAAACAGAGGCCCAAGGTCACCAAGTGAACTTTTGTATTTGGGAATTGATGTCAGCCTTGTATCCTCAGTTTTACCGTTACTGTGTTAACTACCTCTGAGCAAGGATATCATCTTTAGTTTCCTCTTGCTTCTTTAGAAAAAGACAAAGCAAACAAGTACTCTTCTTGCTGGTCCTTAAGACTAACTATAGAGCTGCTGAATGAATGCAGGAGAAATAAACACTAGTGAGTGGAGAAAAGCTTTCTTTGTTAAGAGATAAACAGGAAAGCAACATTCTTCCATATGTAATGCCAGGCTCTTTTAGAGCTTTTTGGTGGCAGCTTAGAGACTACTGGTCTACATTTTTAGGTAAAGCAAGTATGTTATTGTTCTAGGGAATGAATGAATTAATTAATTAAAGGGAAAAGTCCCTGATGGTTCTATAAATGGCACCTATATAGTTTAATACTCCCTAGATTTTGTGGCTGAGGGCTTTGTTTATTTGACATAACTGAAGTAATACTAATGCAAATATTTTCAAGTTTCTTTCAAATGCTTCTGATGCCTTGGCTGACAAGCAGATGCAACCTAACTGTGAGATGCAGATGTGTAACTTTGGTAAGTCAATAGATACAGTGGCTATATTTCAGATCCGGTTATTCTAATGGGTGTATTCATTTTCTTTGCAATAGTATAATTATTTTTGTTTTTGGTGAAGTACTTAAGTCTCATATGGCATATTATAAATTGAAAAATATTGAAGTTGATTTTGATTAAGAAGAAGCTCATGTTATAATTCCTCTAAATTAGTTTGTGCTATTGATTTTACTTGCGCTAAGATGTAATTTACTCTTATACATGGTAGGCCATTGCTTATAGGTATTGGGTCTACACTGAACATTCTTAAGTAGTTATGGGCATTTCTTTTACCACCTCCTTCCCATATGTGCTTTGTATATATTGAGCTTTTCTTGTTCTTCCATGCTGTAATATGTATCTCTTGTATTGTTTGTGTTTAGATCAGTTGAGGAAAAGTGTTCTAGAATGCTGGAGTTTCCTTATAAGTCAATTGTTGGCAGATTCAGCAGATTGCATCATATAGCCATTCGTAGCCAATACATCTGCCTATGACAATGAGTTTTGCTATGTCTTTGATATGACAGACTTGAATAATTCTTTGGAGTAGAGCCATATAAGATAAAAATGATGAGTGTTGTCTATGGAATTAGTTGTGATAAATCTTACTATCTTTCCCATAGATAAAAAAGAAAGTTATGGTACCTGTATTCATCCAGATGTAGCATCTGACTCTCATATTCCCATGACTTATATGAGGTAAAACCTTTAATTTTCTCTGGTGGCCAACAGAGAATGAAATTCTAAGAACACATGGCCATTATAGTACTCCCCTTTGGAGTTTTTTCTCTGTCTGCTCTAACAAAAATAATTAGTGATGAACTTAGCATTATACAGAAATGTGGCATATTACAAAATACAGAATAACAGAGTTGGAAGGGACCTTGGAGGACTGGAAATATCTGATCTGATGAAGAGAAGGACTAGGGGTGACATAGTAGCAGACTTCCAATATTTAAGGGGCTGTCACAGAGAGGAGGGGGTAAACCAATTCTCCAAAGCATCTGAGGGCAAAACAAGGAGTAATGGATGGAAGTTTAATAAAGAAAGAATTAACTTAGAATTAAAGACTAATTTTCTGTCAATAAAAAGAGTTATTCAGTGAAATGGCACCTTTAGAAATTGTGGGTGCTCCACTATGGTATGTTTTTAAGATATTAGATAGCCATTTGTCACGATGCAGTGTTTTGTTTATACGCACACACACACGCACACAGATGTATTGGATATATTCACCACCTTGTGTTGTTTGTAAAAAATAATAAAGGTGGGATGGATATATATACATATATACATCATACCATCATCATCATCATCATTATTATTATTATAAACATATATACCCATACACTCACAAACGTACACCACACACACACACACACACACAGCAACAACTCTGTGGGGTGGTTTGAGTTGAGAGAGTGATCAGCCCAAAGACTCCCGCTTGCTTTCATGGCTAAGGCAGGACTTAGACTCACAATATCTTGCTTTTTAGCCTGGTGCCTTAACCACTAAGTGACCAATGTGGCTTTATCCTCATCCTCAATTTAGAATGCAAGGAGAATTAATGTATATGCTTTGTTGGGCATTGTACATGAGATATAAACCTGCCTTACAAGGAGTTTTCATTTATGGATGTAGATAAAATACTACAGAAAAATTGTTTCTAAATTGCATAGAGTTCAACATCAACTCTATACATTTGGCATGAAGCATTATGTGAACTTAGAAAAAAAATTGAATAATCAGGGGGAATGTGTGAAAGGTGGGCTATAATTAATTATGCTTTCTCTGACATTTTTTATGTGCAAAATAACAGTAGCTTAAATTATTGTGACTGAAATAATATAAATAAAAATAATTCTTCTTTAGCAATCCTCAAATATATGCCTTTTAAAAATGACATGTTGTTATCCAAATAGACATGCAAATTTCAGCAGTGTATTTAATTTTTATATTATTTCTTCTACCAGAGATGACTTTAGTTTCAAAAACAGTAGTAAGAAAAGTCATAATGTGCTTCAAGAGGATTTGCGGCCATGGAGACATATTACTCGCAGACATTCATTAGAAGCTTCTGCTTTAGAGACTGGAAGGTATCTAAGGAAACCCCATTATACTGTGGAAGAGGCAAGTCCGCAGATATATAAACTTGTATTTTAAATCATCTTTTATAGCAGATACATTACTACAAAATATTTGACTATGGTGCTTGATTCAGTGATGTGAAAGCAGTTTCTTTCAGGCAGAATGTATGTTAAATTGATTGAGCTATATTAAGACTTATAGTTTCTATGTTCAGCATAAGAATTGGAAGAATATATGTAATACTTATCCTATGTAGAATTTTGATTGAAGTCAAGACCCTTCCACCTCATGTCCAAACAAACTAATATTTCTTACCAGGACAAAGTACTTTATACTTTGTTTTTGTTGGCTCCAGCCTCTCACTTGTAAGTGTGATTTTGGGTCATGCATTTCTGTAACTGAGGGAGTGTGGTGTATGTTCCAACTTCAAGTGACTCAGTTGTTTGGATCTTTAAGAGAAGCTTCTGACATTCTGTTCATGCCTAATAGTGAATAATTATGTTGGCAGTATTAATACTAGGATGCTTATTTAAGGAAATAGTCCAATTTCATCTTTTACATCTGTGCTTTTTTGTATACATATGTGCACAAACACACTAATGCAGGTATGCCCATCCTTCCTTTTAAAGGGCCCAGTACATTCTAATTAGTGCAGTTGACTGATATTATGCAGATTCAATAAAAGAGCAAAAGTACTTCAGTCCCAATGCCTTTATCAGCTCAGCATAGGTTTGAATTTGACATCATACCCATATCTATTTCCATTTCTCATTTTCCATCCAGATATCTCTTTGCCTGCTTAATTTCCTAGAGTTTTTTGGAAAACCAAAGACTTGCACAGGATCAGTGGCTGGAGAGAGGCTGCTTAGAGATAATCCTGCCTGATGGCCTGGTTGCCTCTGTGTTCCAATAGATTAAAACAGGACTCAACATATATGTCCTCCTGATTTCCAGGAAAACCCCAAATAGCGTCTGAAACCACGGCAGATCCATAAAGCTTCTGAAGTGAACCATCTGAACAAGTCTTTCCTCCTTGCTGAGTTTGATGGCTCTAGTTAGGAGAGAAAGTAAAGATCACTAGAAAGTCCAATCCTATCTCATCTGCTGCAGGAAAAAGGCCAGATCTAACAGGTAGCTAGAAAAGTAGGCTGGCCAGTGATGACATAGTTGTTGCAACTGTCGAAAGTTTTTGAGTTTTCTTCAAATACAGGAGGAGATTAAAGTTGCTAGTATAATAGTCTGACAGAATCCATAAGCACTCCCTACAATAAGATCAAACAGCTTGCAAAAACATGCTATCATGTAGTTGAAGAAGCAGTAGAACAGCAGCAACCTCACTCTGCCTCTTTGGCCCTACCTCACAATCCTAACATCACATCTGCTAAACCTGCAGAAGAGTGTTTATCACAATGCCAAAGGTCTTCAGATACATGCCAACTCCTCTGCCTAGAGTTGGGACTGATGCCAAGTGCAGAACTTTGCTGAAGGAATCTCATTCATCTAACTAAACGTCAGAAATACATGCTGGTTTGCCTTCCCATCCACAGTCATGTCTTGCACAGGAAGACCTACATTCAGAAACATCAGCTTGAGGCTGGAGGGTCTAGCAATCCAGTTGCCTGGTTCCTGCATAGACATTGGTGGGTAGGAAGTAGATAAAATGATTTCTCCAGTTTTACAGAATGAAATCTTAAGCATAGTACCAAAGGGCACACTTAAAACATGAATTTTGAGTATTAAGTTTATTATGCTCTTAAACATAAATAATCGTAATATTTGTTTTATCCTAGGGTGTTCAAAGACTGGAGCAAGAGAAATACAAAGAACTACTCAAGCAAGAAAAAGAAAAAAGTCTTAAAATTCACTCTTCTGGTGCAGTAGCAAAATACCATGAGTAAGTTCTTGCAGAAAAGTAATATTTAAAGTGAGGCAATGAAATAAACTGGAAAAGCAATTGGAATTTTGCAGGCTGGATATTTTGAATTAGAAATACCATCCTAAAGTATATGATGCAGTACTATTGCATTCATATTCCACTCTAAACTTAAGTCATGACTTAATGAATTAGAATGACCACTAGGGGTCCTGTTCTATCATTTCACTTCTCCCTTCATACATGTGGAAAAACAAGTCAGGATCATATTTAACCTGTTTCTAGAAGTGACATCTGAAGTGCAGATATGTCTTTCTAAGCTAAATTTAAAGCTGTTATAAATTCAGACTTCTTTGCAATTATTACATGTGATATTAACCCGTTAAAATGTGAAGTATTATTTGTTAGCTATATAAAGGTTTTTATCTTTCAAATCTATGGAATATCTACCGGATAACCCTATTAATGATTAAATTCCAGTATTAAATATGTTGATATACAATATGTAAAATGTAGATTAAATTCAATGCCATGCTTTACTGTCAAAACTTTTTTCCTTAACAAGACATGACTTGTTTTGTTCTTTCAAATGCATTGAATAAAGTGTCCAAGATTATGCCACTGGATCCTTAAAATTTGATCTCATCCCTTCATCTGAAATGCCAAGAAATGGTAAGTAATAATAGTGAAAAAATGTATATAGCAGTGAAATAAGTTACGGTTTAAGTGGGATATTAAAGGAAGGATTGGAATCTTTCTAAAAATGTATAGCTACTATAAATGAAAAAAGAGATTAAAGTATAATAAAAACACCTGATAATGTATACTCTAGCCAAAATATAATTGCAAGATGAGTGGCATATTGTACTTTAGTTACCAGTATTTTTATTTGCAACCTTGTCATTACATTTTATGCTGGTAAACATTTGAAATGTTATAATTCAGGGTCTGTCACTTGCCCTTGTTAGTTTATAAAAATTATCTCCAGTTTTTGTATCTTTAACCCTTCTAAAGTATTTTCCCTCTTAAACTTCTCTCAGAAGCCTTACAATAAGCATTTACTTTCATTGCTATATTTGAGTAGATTAAGATGAGTTATTATCTTAAAGTTATCTATCCAGTGGATTAAGATAAACTACATATTTTTCAGATTATAAAACACTCTGAAATATAAAACGCACCTAGCTTTTGGGGAGGAAAACAAGGGAAAAATCTGCTTCTGCCTCCCAGCAATTTACCTCAGCAAACAGCCTGGTCAGCAGGGATCATCACTGCTCGTTGCTGCCCATCACTGCTGCCGCCTATCCCCGCTTCCTGGAATGGGCCAAAAATAGGACATGTGGAGGCTGAAAATGGGGTACACGGAGACCAAAAATGAGATGTGTGGTCAAAAATGGGGCTCATGGAGGTGGTGATAGGCGGCAGCAGCAATGGGTGGCAACAATGGCAACGGGCAGTGGCGATCCCTGCAGCATGGAATAGCTGATAGATGGTATTCCAGGAGACCAATCCAACCACCAATCAGCTGCTTGTGCTAAATCAAGCTGTGCTAAAGCTGACCAGGCTGTTTGCTGTTTGCTGCAAGGAGGTAAATTTCTGAGAGACAGAGGCCAGCGGGTGGGGGCCAGCGGGTGGACGGGGCTTCGGCAACATTTGCTGTATAAGATGCAGAGACATTTCCACCCACTTCTTTTTGGGGTGGGGGGAAGTATGTCTTATACACCGAAAAATACCGTAATCGAGATAACATTAATTACCTAGTTCACATGATCTCAATACCTTATCTAAATTAACTTATTTGTTAGATTTTTAATGCTATCTTTTCTTCAAGAACTGACAATGCAATTCTTTAATTTTTTTCACACAATTGTTACCAAATGAAGAAGGTGGGGTTGAAAGGCAGGGTCTTGCCCAGCCATTTAGTGAGAATTTAAACCCATAATCAGCAGCTTAAATACTACTAAATACAGCTTAAATACTGGTACATTCCATCTCTACATTTTCCATTTCTACATCTAAACTTCTGTCATCTTAACTATCCTTTTAACTTACTCACAAGGCAGATTCAGTTTGGAAGAGATGTTTTGGAAAGCATGTGTGTGGATCCAAATCTTTCTGCAACTCATTGAAAGAGCTGCATGTTTTCAAGTCTGAATAGTTGCTGAGAGGGAGCTACTTTCATGTATTCCAATACCTTTTCCAAATCAAATCAAATCAAATCAAATCAAAACATTGCCTAACCCTACTGCATTATATAGTATCAAGCATCATATAAACTTTTTAAAAAAGTAATATTTTCTTCAAGTCAGGCTCAATTCCCAATAACTGCATAGACACCAACATGCAGTTTTCCTAGTAAAAATACATATGGTCTGACATTGCCTCCTTTAGGGTTTCTTTTTCACTTTGAATCTGGCCTGCAGTCTTGGTTGATGCTAATACTGTAAGGGACTAGCTTTGAAGTTTATTACTTTTTCTTTGCGAAGGAATAAGAAAGGAAGTATGTTAATTTTTATTTGAAATAAGCAAGATGATTCTTATATTGCTGCTTGTAGACATCACTGTTGACTCATCTGCTTTTTTTCTTATTCCTTTAATTTTTTTAACTATTAATGACCAAACAGGTAGTTCTCAACCTACAATCATTCATTCAATGATGGTGGTGCTGGTGAATGGTGGTTATGAACGGTCCTTGGAATTGTAGCCATGCCAGCACCCTGTGGTCATATGATCATGATGTTGGCACTTGGCCACAGGTTTGGACTTATGACTGGTTGCAGTGCCAGTACCGGTTCATCTGAACTGGTGCAAACCGGTAGCATTTCACCACTGGTTTGCATCAGTAACTGAATTCTTCTTTAAAAAGCTTTCTTTTCTAGGCTAATTACTAAGAACTGAAAGAATACATCTGTAAAATGTGTGAGACAATCCATGCTCCTTTAAATATCACCAATGTGTAGGGAGGGCAACTGAGTTACTTTTATTATATCCTTTCTTTAAGGAATCAAAAACTTTGGTCACTTGGGCTCTAAAAATGATATGAGCAGGTAAGTGAAAGTTCATTGGTTTATAATTTGTGGTTTTAAGAGAAGGTTAGAACCTAGGAAATATTTGCATCAGGTTTTGTTTAGCATCAAGTGTCATAAGTGGAAGAATAAAGCACTCATATCTAAATAGTTATGTGCTACTGTGAGCATTTATTCTATATATCATCTTTTGGCATCTGTCTGTGCCATGAGCCATGAGCATTTGTGCTATAGATAGAGATATACTGGTTTAGAGTGAAGCAAATTTGAAATTGGGTGTTACATATTAACTTTAGTACAGATTTACAAAACAGAAAATTTGAAGAGACAAATTAAAATGATATTTTATTTTTCATATTTTTCTATATTTTGAAAATACAGTGGATGTAGTATAATTTTTAAAAATTTCATTTAATAATGCTGTTCTGGAACTTTTCCAGTGAAAGACACAGTAATTCGATGTTTTTAAACTCTAGAGGTATCCTTAGTACTGTGACTTAACATTGAGATCTGAGCTTTACTTTAAACAAAAAGCACAAAAACAATGTTCTGTGTTACAACTTTTGTGAACACATTATCTTTATTAGAAAAAAGTATATAAAGTTTTAGACTAAATAACTGGTGTCACTTTCTTTAATAGCATTGGTTCCACCTAACATTTTTGGTCCCTGATAATCAGACCTGCACATGAGCATGCAAATATTTATTTTGGCTCAATCTTTCTTACAGAATTGCTTTAACCTATTGATATCTTTGGGCTCTCTTGCATGAACTCTTTGCTTCTGATTATGCCATAAGGTTCTGTTGGATTAAGTCTAGGGCTTTGTTTCATCCATTTCAAAATACAGAATTTTTCTACTTCAGCCCTTCTATTATAAATGTACTTGCTCTGTTTAGGATCATTGTTGTGTGGCTTGAGCCCAATTCATTTAAAATTCAACTCACAGGCACATATCCTGACATCCTCCAGTAGAATTGGCTAGTAAATTATATTGTTCCCTCAATGAATCCATTGTTCCCTCAGTGAGAGCAAGGTCTCTGGATCCTGAAGCTGCAAAGCAGCTGCAAACCATACCATTTCCCCTGCTACGCTCCAGAGCTGGAGTTAAGTTCTTTTTTTGGAATGCAAGATTTGATTCTCTCCTAATGCGATGTTTCTCTTTAATGCATAAAACTTCTACTTTCAACTGATCTGACCACGTTGCAGAATCAATTTTTTGTTGCAAAATTCCTTTTCAAACTTAAGATGGGCAGGGATAGGATTTCCTCGATACCCTCCTGTAAACATTATTTGTGTTCTTCAAAGAAAAAAACAGAAGTCCATTTGCCTTTTGAAAAAGCACTTTTTATGATTGCTGGCATTAGGCTATAGAGGAATGGCCTGTAGCTCCTTTGCTGTTACCCTGCATTCTTTATAGACTTTTGGAATATTATATGCCTTGCTGTTGTGGGGAATTTTGTTGGACAACTATTATTGGGAATTAGTCACAGTGTGCATTTTCTTCATTTTTGCATTTTAATGTCTGACCATTGATGGCAATTTTGTAAGCCTCCTATTCTGATGAGCATTGACAACTATTTTTCAAGTTCTGCAAGTCTCTCTGGATCAAGACATCATTCACTTCCATAAACCTGCGTCATGAAGAGCAGACTCAAAGAAAATGTGTATTGGCATAGTGTGTTCAGTAGATCATGACATGGTATTGTGTTTTGGTTTTTAATCAGAATCTCTTCTGGTTAAAAATATAGATAGTCTAGATCAGGGGTGTCAAACTCAAGGCCCTGTCATTCACTCAAAGATCTGTCATTTAGGGTGCATAGATCTGGCCCGTGGAACTGCCCTGGAAACAGCAAAGGACCGGCCCGCAGTGCCTCTGCCAGCGAAACCTGAGCTCCGTTTTCACTGGCAGAGGGTTGTAGGAGGCCATCGCAGCCGAAAACTGAGTTCTCGAGTGCCATAGGTGGACCTCCTGAGCTCCGTTTTGGCTGGCAGAGTGTTGCAGGATGCCGTCGCAGCCGAAAACAAAGCTCGGGAGCCTGTTTTCACTTGCAGAGTGCTCAGGCCAGGCATCCCCAGCCCTCCCCCCCCCCCCCCCGATCA
This sequence comes from Masticophis lateralis, assembly GCA_030761175.1. NCBI lineage: Eukaryota > Metazoa > Chordata > Lepidosauria > Squamata > Colubridae > Masticophis > Masticophis lateralis. The sequence goes on along the minus strand of JAUDYJ010000005.1, from coordinate 42,159,167 downwards.
AACAATCCTGATGTGGCCCTCAATGAAATAGACTTTGACATCCTTTCTCTAGATGAAGGTCTCATCTCTTATAGAGCCTAGTGTTACAGAATCATAGATAATTATAACATGCTAACAGGCTTTCTCCCATCACTGTACTACTTAACGTGTTTACAGATTTTAAATATTGAACCAAACTTTTACTTCTGGATCCTTTTTTATATGGTTGTAGTGATTTTCTAATACTTCAGCAATAACATTTTTGTCTGAAAGGATGAGCCACTGAACAATGTATAATTTAGTTCTTCATTCTTTGTATTCTACTTCATTCTTTGTATTCCACTATAATTGACATTTATAGGGTTATTCTGAAGGACTGCATTATCTTAGCAGATAAAATGCTTGTAAAATTTTTTCTGATAATGAAAGTGTTTCTTTCTACTTTTGTAATACTCCCAATAACCTCTTTGTCTCCATGTTTCTATCAGATCAATAACAATAGCAAAAAGAACAACAGAACATGAAAAGGTATTTGAACAGAAAAAAGAGGTGAGATGCACTCTTTATTGTGATACTTTTGTCTTTTTTTCTTTTAAATTTTATTTATAATTACTTTGAAATTCAATTGAATTTGTAGTCAACATAATGTCATTAAAATAATTACAAGAAATGAAATACATTACAATGATGCTGCTTAGAATGCCATCATTAATTTTCAAATACCATTCAGGCTAGTCTTCTGAAAATTTTCAACCAAATATTTTTTTTCTTGCATTTCAGAATCTTAATTTTTCCTTTTCAATCATTTTCCTAACAATAATAATAATGAGCACATAGAATAGAAAGCTTGCAGTCTCAAATCTCCTCTGTTAGAATGCCTCGGGGTTTTCTCAGCCTGGCCTATCTTCTGCTTTAGGATAGTGACTTGATAAATCCTGTTGCCATTACCTTCTAAAGTAGCCTTATCTGGTATCCTAGTCCCTATCCCTGATGTGTCAGAAGGAGAGGGCTATCACATCCCATGCTGTATTAAATATACAAAAAACAAGCACTTTTCTCCCTCCTTGGAAAATAGAACAATGTCACTAGAGATTTTAAAAAATCAAACTCATTTAAAAATATGAAGAATCCTTCCTATTTAAAATGCAAACATTAATTTTGAGAAAGACAAATTACAAAGGTCTCAAATCACAATGATACTGCTGAGAATTTAAGTAAAAATCTCCTCAAAATCCAGCACCTTAGACAAATTTCAAGATGCCAGTGGTCGGCTGTATAATGGGACGAGATAAAAGATTTCCAAAATAAAGTTACTAGCTTGAAGAAAGTCCTAAAGAGGATTTCCCTCCCCCCATCCCTCAAGGATCCTGGTTTAAGTATAACAACTTGTTGTGTAGAATTGTGTGGAGATGACCTTGATGGCGGAATTCAATTACAGTTATCTAAATATTAGCCCAAATAGAGGGGATGGAACAAGGAAAGAATTCAGGATTGCCCTAGCTTGATTCTATTTAGTGTAAGAGAAAAGAGAGAGAGTGAGAATCTCTGTTAAGCTTTTAGGATTCTGTTATTATACCCTATAATGGTAGAGTTCCATTTTTTAAAATGTCTTTAAATTGTTCTGGGCCACTTAAAACATAAGAAGAACAACTCAGGCCAAAACAGCCATAACAACAACAGAAAACTACAACAAGGCTTCCACAAACCCCAGATCTTAAAACCCTTCCCACACCTCAGGTGTGCACTGAGCACACTGTCCATATCTCTGAGGGAGATGCTGTTCCAGAGGGCAGGGTCTGTGATAGAGATGTCACACATTTTCCCAGTCCTGCAAGATCATAATGTTTCACACTCATTACCTCAAAGATGGGTTGGGATAATCTCAGGGAGGGAGGGAGGGAGGGATTATTGTTTAAAATCTCTTAGCCACATTTAAGTAACTTTTGTGAATACTACCTTCTTGAACCATTTGTCCAATCTTAATATATTAAGATTTAAATACTTGGCACAATGTTATAGCAGCTATGTGTTTACTTCTAAGGAACATCTTGGAGTCTTGGAACTTTTTTAATTCTGACTAGTAAAATTGTTAGATGCCAAGTTGTTTTATCTCCAATACATCAGGTTAATATTGTAATATACACTGCACTAATAGAGTGTTTTCCTGTTTTTCATGTAGAAGTATATTGATAAAAATGAAATTATCTTATCTGGACATGGATAATCTGCATTGTTAAATGTATAATGTAGAGTAAAAACCAGAATGATGATTGTATTTTTTTAATGACTTGCTGAAATTGTTCAGATTTTTTTGTAATGGATCTATGAGTGTATTATTTAAGATTCCCTTCCAAACCAGCTGGAATTGTGCAGTCAGGAACCATCCTAGGAAATTAGTTTTATAGGTTCAGGGTGATTTAAAATGTGTGTTGCCAAGGGGTGGGAAAGAAAAGGAAACAAATAGCTCAGTGACATGAATTTCATTATTTGCAGGTATAAGATTTAAGTTCAGTCCCTGATGAATTCCAGTTCCACATCAGTTCAGATACGATGTGGACAATCATGACTAAGATCCTAGAACTTTACTGTTGGAATAGGTAATACTGGACTTGGTGAACAGTCTGTTTTGAGGTAGTTTCCTATGTTCAACTCTGCTAAAACCTTCCATGCTGTTGACTGCGGTGCTAAAGAAGCAATTGCAAGCCCCTAACCTGGGCATTTTACTATTTGTCAGGTAGCCAGGCATATTCCAAGAGTGAGAAAAAGAAAGAGTAAACTCTTCAACTTTTTTTTTTCCTTGAAAGTCAACTTCATGGCGCAGGGGAAGATTCAACCCTTCTTTTTTATCCCATGTCTCAACCTCAGGGAACCATAAACTCATTACTTCTCCCCTTCCTTTTAAAAAGTTTACTGTAGTTTATAAGACAAAGGAGTTCACTGCGGGAAAAAGATACAGTTTCTCAACTGAATGATCCTTTTTTCTGCCAGTCTGATTGGAAAGGGATTTCTTAGTTTGTTGTTTTATAAAGAAGCTTTTGATGGGATTCTTTTGTCTTTTGAAGGACTCCTTTCCATGAACAATTCAATTACAGACTTTGATTGGGCAGGGGTTTTTTTCTATTTAATTTACAGAGGTCCATGCAGCCTTTGATGGGAAATGATCTATCAGAAGAAGTATCGCTTAGATTAAGCCTGGTCCAGAAAGAATCATCACGCAGAAGACGTTCTCTGGTTGAAATAAGAGAAAAGTATTTGAGTTTGGAAAAGGCTACAGAGTGCTTCCCTGAGTTTACAAAGGTAAGCATTAAAGGACTAAGTTTACCTGAAATTAGCTCCAGATATATTCTGTCTTTATTGTCCCCAGTATAGGAATGTAACTTATGTCAAGAAATAGTCATTCAAATTAGATTATACCAAAATTGTTATTTTCAGAATAAAGTATGCTAGAAATAAGATATTTGTGTTCACTTTTTTCTTTACAAGATAAAACAACCTGAATATGTTGTTTCAACCCTCGTTTCACTTCTTCAAAATGACTAAATTTAGTTTTAATATTAACTGTTTATAACCTTCGTAGTATACAATGTTCTTCCAGGATATGGAAAAAGAGATAGCAAATGCTCTGAGCTATGGTCAAGATGATGAAATTTTGACTAGCGCCTTCAAGCTGAATATTACGCGAAGAGACATTCAAACACTAAGAAACCAGCAGTGGCTCAATGATGTGGTAAAATAATTTTACTCATTAGTAGTTAAAGTTTCATTAGTCCTTTGTTGTAGAAATAACTGTAGTGCTCTATCACAGGGTTGGAAAGCTTCTGATCTAGAGGCCTAAATTGCCCATCCAACCAGTACATCTGCCTTGCAAAATATTGAGTGAGGTCATCTCAGTCCCTTTTTGCTTTTAATTTCCCTCATAAGAGAGAAATGGAAAGGCAGCACAGTGCCACTTCATCTGCTTCATGACAGTTTGTCCAGTGTGCATCTTCTTCCTAAATAAGGAAAATGTGATTGTTTTTTAAGCTTGTTTCATCACACCTTATTCAGGGCAGGTGGGAACTGGAACTGGCCTGTGGACTGGATTAATTCCCTTTCAAGTGTACTAATAAAAAGCAATTCTCAAGGCTATTTTTCAAGAATAGAAATATTCCAATAAAGGTTTTGTGGGAATATCTATAAAAATAGCCCTGATAATTAATTCCATTTTATTAGTACATTTGAAATAGTAGCTGTATGTTTATGTATGTCTGTATTGCCTCCTCTTATCTTGTCTCTTCTCTTTGATTATAGGTCATTAATTTCTATATGAATCTTCTGGTTGAGAGAAATAAAATGCAAAGATTTCCAGTACTTTACGCTTTCAGTACTTTCTTCTATTCCAAGCTAAGTTCTATGGGTTATAATGCAGTAAAAAGATGGACCAAAGAAGTTGACTTATTTCAGCACGACATAATCTTGGTGCCTATTCATATCAGACTACATTGGGCATTAGTGGTAAATACATTTTGGCTTTTCTGGAATTCTTTGGGTGATGAGGATATAATGTGATGGTTGCCTGCCAGATTCTACTAAAATCTTCACTTTGTTGTAGGTTATAGATTTGAGGAAAAAAACTATCAAATATTTTGATTCAATGGGACAAAATGGCATCAGGATCTGCATGAGATTGTTGTAAGTAGATATCTAGTACTACAAAAAATATCCCTTTTTACTTTTTTTTATTAGATTGGTAAAATGAACCATTACTTCTATTGACTGCTGTAAACTTTGGGTGGATTTTTTCCCCACATTTTTTGTATTAAAGATGCACCATGAAAAACTTTATTACCTCTGAAGAGTGATGATCTTAATTACTGGGGGAAATGTTATCACTGTTTGTTATGATTTTATTGAACAGACAATATCTGCAAGAGGAAAGTAAAGCAAAGAAAAACCTGGATATTAATGTTTCATCTTGGACACTTTACAGTATGAAGCCTCATGTATGTGCAACTTCTTTTTTCCCCCATTTCTACTGTGCATCTAAACTTCTAAAATGGTCATTTCAGCAAGATGCAATACTTCAGCAAGTATTAATTTAGGAATAAATGTTTTAGTTTTCACACACACCCAATTTCCCTTCTATACTGATTTCAGTACTTCAGTTGTGGCTTCTTCAAACCACAGCTTCCTTATTGCACATAAAATGGGTCTGTGGTTTAAAAAGCAACACATAATTAAAGCCCTTCAGAGGTGTATGGGAGGATGTGTTGGGTAAGAGAAGGTGTTCAGGTCTGATTTACTAAATCAGAGATACTTAACTAGAATTATTATATCTAGACCTGATTTAAGTGCAAAATATAGATGCCGTGAAGTCCTATTTAAATGGTTATTTGTGTAGTTCCTGAATCTCCAGCATAAACCTATGCCTTATTAAAAATAAAATGTCTTGTATTAGGTGAAAGTTTCTACAATATCAAGTGATATTCCAGTCATTGGTGATGTGGGGGGAGGGGAGAGATGCCACCTTTGGCTCATACTATGTTGGGTGTTGCAGGGTTTGATGCTCTGTCCATCAACATCTATAGGAAGTTGCTGGGTGAGCTTATCTGTCACCATGGGGTGAGGTGTCATCAGTACCCAGAGGATTCCCAATTATTCATCTCAGCCTCTGGCAAATTAAGTGTTGCTGTGCACATTTTATCTCGTTGCCTAGAGGCTATGAGAGTCTGGATGGGGAAAACAGACTTCAGCTGAACTCTGGAAAGACTGAATGGCTTGGGATTTGGGGACTTGCCAGTTCCAGACTTATTCTATTTTTGCTGCTGGATGGGATTGCATTGTCCCAAAGAGATCCCATGTGTAATCTCATAGTCTTCCTGGACTCGGGAATCATGCTTGAAGAGCAGGTGTCAGTCATGGGAACAAAAAGTGTAGGAGAAGGACTGGCAGAGCCAGGGAGAGGAATTAAAAGAGGGATCAGCTTAGAGTTGTTACATAACCACAAGTGAACTAACCCCGTTCAAATACCATTGCTCTTTATCTAACTCTAACTAGGTGTTGACTGTTGAGAAGATTCCTTAGATAGGCTTTTAGCAAAAAAATCAGTTAATTTGAACTTTCAGGTTTTTTGGACCTGACAGAAAGCCTTCGCACAACTTCATTTTTTAAAAAATTAAATTTATATGCCGCCCTTCTCCAGAGACTCAGGGCGGCTTACAATGCGTTAAGCAATAGCCTTCATACTTTTGTACATTTTTTTATACAAAGTCATCTTATTGCCCCCACAAACTGGGTCCTCAATTTACCTACCTTAGAAAGGATATTGTGTGCTACTTACACCAGTTCCAAGATCGGAGGCTCTGCTAATGATCGCTCATGCGTTAGTCCACCTCCCAATTGGATTACTGTAATGCCCTCTTCATGGGGCTACCTTTGAGAGTATCTGGAAACTTCAGCTGGTGCAAAATGCAGCAATACGGGGCAGTTATGTGTATCTCTAGAGCAATACAAGTTACACCTCTGCTCCAAGGGCTGCATTAGTAACCAATTTGTTTCTGGGTCCAATTAAAGGTGCTGGTTTTGACTTTTAAAGCCCTACAGAGCATGGGTTGGGTTATCTGAGGGACTGTCTCTCCCTGAATATCCCACCAGATTCAGCAGAAGAGGCATGCTTATGGGTCCTGTATGGGAGCTGCATTTGGTGAGTGCCATCTGCTTTATGGAAATTCCCCTTCCCCTGAAATGAGCTGGCTCTATCCCTGTTGATTTTCCAGAAGTCCCTCAAAATCTGGTTATGCCATCAGGCCCGGAGATCCCAGGAGACCAATGAGATATTGAAATGATTTCATGGTTATTAACATCTGTTATTCTCTTTTAGACTTGGGTTTTTCATCTTTTTAATAATAATTGTTTTTATATTTTAATTGTTTTTAAAGTTTATGGTATGACTCCCAAAGTTACTTTTTGATGATGTAGGTGGCCTGTAAAATTTGAATGAATAAATAAGCATATCTTAGATTGTGCATCTTTAGGAATTTCCTGTTCCTTAAAGTACAGATTGCTATTTAAATTTTCTGAAATTGAGCAATCAATTTAGATGCCTGTTTAGTTGATGATCTGTTATAGAATTGCTGTAACCTCTTAGGTTTCAGTGATCTGTAATTTAAATAAAACAAGAAAAAGTTAATAGACTTTCCTGAATATTCCCTTTTCTCAATTTTAGGAAATTCCGCAGCAATTAAATGGCAGTGACTGTGGAATGTTTACTTGCAAATTTGCAGAGTTTGTCTCTAGGGATAAACCCATTGCATTTACACAGGTGAGTTGAAATACTTTAGGAAACAATTTTTGTGCTGTTCTATCTCTTGAGACAGGTATTTATTTGTTATTAGTTCTGTGGTGGAAACAGTAGGCGGATTATTATTATCTCATTGAATAAGATGTGTAAGCTTGGAATTGTTAATTACTTTCAATAATTTTTAGATGAAACTGATTGTCTGGAGTCATATTTGAATTAGATTTTAGACAGAAACTATTTTGACTTCCCTTATGTAAGAAGGAGATGGCAAATACCACCCAATTGGCTCGTTTGAATTTCACTCTGTTTTTGATACCAGTAAATATGATATCCTGATTCAGCTATTAGTTTTTTTAAATCTGTTGCAATCATGGAACTTTTACTGACTTAAAATCTTAATAAAATGTATATAGTGTAAATGATTTTACATAACAAGAGTAATTAAAACATGAATAAAATTATAAAACAGGCAATTAAAAAGCAGTAAAAATAGTAGGCTCCATCTTTAAGTCTTAAAAAGTGCTGTTTTTAATCATTCCCGGGAACTGATCAGATTTCAGACAGCAGGCTATTCCATAGCATTCAGCACCACCATATAAAAACAGTGGCCTCCTAGTCTCTCAGAGAAGAGGGACCACTAATAGGTTTGCTTGGGAGCTTTGCAGTCAGCAAGTTGAAACTGAGAGGAGAATGCCCTTGAGAGACTTCAGTACCAAACTTTGTAAGTCTCTAAAGCAGGACTCAGCAACCTGCGGCTATGGAGCCGCATGTGGCTCTTTCACCTCTCTGCTGCAGCTCCCTGTCACTTAAAATATGCATCGCCACTGCCAATGTGTGACACCCTCTGGCACACGATTTATTGAGCTTTTCAATCCCTGGCTGGCCAACCATGGATAAATCCAAGAAAAGAAAAGTTTCAGAAGAAAACAGAACATTTAATTCAACTACATATGCTAGTTTTGTGGCTGCTTAAGAAATAGACAGGCACAGGAAGGGTTTTGTGGTTCCCGGTGTTTTCTTTACTGTGGGAAACGGGTCCAAATGGCTCTTTGAGCGTTTAAGGTTGCAGAGCCCTGCTCTAAAGGTAAAATGAGCACTTCAAATTGCATGCAAGAATTGGAAGCCAGTGAAGGTCCCAGAGCACAAATGTAATGTGTTTATATTGGCAAGTACCTATGCCACTGGTTATGTTATTGGTATGTAGATGATATCTGTTTTATTTAATCTGAGAGCGCAGTAGGTGATCTGTATTGAGCAAGTTAACAGGTTAGATGAGGGCTAAAAACTAAAGCTTAATTTAACTTTGCCTAGTTGAGTAGTGGTTAATCTGTTCTGGCAGTGGGAGAAGTTAAATTTCCTCCAAAATTCAAATGTGCCGCTTGGATTATTCCTTTATTCTGTTGTCACTGAAGGCACAAGCTGCCTCAGTGATTAGAAGCTCAAGGTATCGGCTTTGGTTAATATACCAGTTGCAGCCATAGCTGGATAGAGGAAAGAAACCCATTTTCTAGTTGGATTATTGTAATATGTTGTATGTAAGGGTACCTCCTGAAAAGTTTGGGCTCTTCAGAGGCTAGAATGGAGGGACCTTTTTTGAACCAGTATTGATTGATACAAGCATGAGATGCCAGTACCTTAATAGTTGCATTGGCTTCCAGTCTTTTCCAGCCCTATGCAAATACGGCTTTGATGTTTAGGTATTAACTTGAGGCCAAAATCTAAATGACTGTCTCTTCTTAGTGTCTACCTAGGGCCGTGAAGGCGAACCTATGGCCACGGGGGGGGGGGGGGGCACGTGGAGCCATATCAATGGCCACACGAGGTCAGTTCCAATGTGCATATGATTTTCACTGGAAGTAGGGAAACAGGCTGTTTCCTGCTTCCAGAGGGCCTGGGAAGGTGGGGAAGGCCAGTTTTTTGCTCTCCCTAGGCTCCAGAGCCTCTCTTCCCACTGGAAGTTGGCAAACAGGCCGTTTCCGGCCTCCTGGGGGGTGGGGAAGGCCGTTTTCACCTTCCCTAGGCTCCTAGAGAGGCTCTGGAGTCTGGGGAGAGCAAAAAACGGGCCTATCAGGCCCACCGTGTGCTAAAAGTGGGGGGAGCGCGGGGGGATCACACATGAATGTGTGGGGTGCATAGAATTATGGATGTGGGCACGTGTGCGCCCCCCCCCCCATGCTACCCACCCTTTTGGCACGCGATAGGAAAAAGGTTAGCCATCAATGACCTAGGGTAAATGAACATCAGGAAGAGCTTTCTAAGCTGGGTGATGCCTTCTGTGAATGCACTCTCCAAAGGAGCCTTGCTTAGTGCCCATATTCCAAGAGTTAGGCAAATAATTTCTCTTCTTCTAGATACTTAACAATTTAGCCACAATAAATTATAGACTTGGATCTTTATTGGTTTTATGTCAAATAGTTATTTTCTGTCTTTTGTATTCTATATCCTGGGCTAGTAATTCTCATTTTTAATGTTTATTTTATTTTGGCTTTTATATGCAGATACACTTGCTGAGAGAACATTAGTTATTAAAGAAAGTAAAAATAAAATGGACAGCATGCTTGCTAAATGGAAGTATTAACTTTGTTAACACGGTTTCTTTTTTGCAGTTTCACATGCCTTATTATCGAAAAAAAATGGTGTGGGAAATTCTTCATCAGCAGTTGCTATGATGCCAGACCGCTGTTATGGTTCATGTGCATAAAACACCATCTGGTTATACAATTGACTTGTACCCATTTAAAGGCAAAGTACTCTCTTGGCTAAATACTCTCTTGGCTAAGCTCCGTTTCTAGAGATGGGAGTTATCCAGAAGTATAATAGAAGCTTTTACTTGAAGCTTTCTTTCTTGAAGTTTTCCTTCCCAGGAGAAAAAAAATATGGAGACAGGAAGGAATCTGGCAGAGTATTTTTAAGTAGATCGATGCTGAGTTTTTGGATGACTATGACCTATGTGACATGAAAAAGAAATATACATATATTGCAATTTTCCAAAGAATGCCAGGTTGTCTATGGTTTCAGTGCTGATTGGATTCAAACTTTTACTGCTTATAAGTAATGCAATTGTAGTTGTAGCTGATTTGTCCCATTAATTTTAACTGATCTACTCCAATCAAAATACAATTTGGACTCGCCTTTGATTACAAGCAAAACGCATGCTTTTTGAGCTTTATTTTTGAAGTTTTATTGTATACTTCCGTTGGGGCATTTGTCTGGAATCTACTACTGTATTTTGCAGGCAGTGAAAGGAGAGTGCTTACTCATAGTATGTTCCTGAGTTTATATTTTCATATAACTGGATCTTAGTGATGCTGAAAAATGGAAAATTCTGTTTGATTTGTAACAAATCCATTGTAAAAGCCCTAGATGGGAATTATACTTTATTTAAAAATTAAAATGTTGTATGAGACTATTTATTTGTATTCATGTATGTGTTGGATATGTGTTGGAATTTTAAGATAGGTTAACTAAAATGGAAATAAACATCTAGTAAAAATGATATAATTGATGTGACTTTCATTGCCTTTTCTGTTTTTTCAACTATTATATGCCGCAATGTATGTAATATGGGTGAGGAATAGTAAGATTAATGATTTTCTGTTTCACAATGACAATCTTAATTCCTTCGTTACTGTGAAGCTTTTTAGGCTAAATGTTAAGATTGTGCACAATGTTAGGCTATTCATTTTATGGCTGAGGCACAGAAAAACAAGCATTCTCATGCCACATAAAGGAAGCTTTCTTTTAACAAACATCGTATCATGGAATTATGCTATAAAAAATAATTGCGGGCCCTTTATATGCTGTTTTCAAAGCCTAATCACAACAACCTATTTGTAAAGTAACAAACCATAATTATGGCTGCTTTCCATTGCTTTGGAAAGTACAGGTAGTCTTCAACCTACAACCACAATTGAGCCCAGAATTTAGGTTGCTAAGTAAAAAATTCATTGAGTGAGTTTTGACCCATTCTATGACTTTTCTTGCCACTTTTAAATGAATTGCTGCAGTTGTTAAATTAGTAACATGGTTGTGAAGTGAATCTGGCTTCCCCATTGACTTGGCTTGTCAGAAGTTCACAAAAGATGGTCTCATAACCCCGGGACACTGCAACTATCATAAATATGAATCAGTTGTCAAGCATCCAAATGTAAATCACATGACCCTGGAAATGCAACGATCATAAGTGAAAAATGGTCATGTCACTTTGTTCAGTACCATTGTAACTTTGAACGGTCACTAAATGAACTGTTGTATGTTGAGGACTACCTGTAATATTAGTTGCCCAGTTTTCTATTATTCTATGCATGGTATTTCACCTCACTTGCCTTATTATACACTACAGTGGACAATCAGCAAATGGAGTTAATATTGAAGCCCTGACTTCTGTTAAACAGTGATGACAATGCAGATATGTTTACAGGAAGTGATTTTATTATAAAGTAAAGCTGTGTCCTGGGCAGAATTAAGTCTTTTACTGTAGAGTACATCAGGAATGGAACTGTGATGGTTTGGGCCCTTGGTAAAGATATATTCAAAGTTACATTTTAAAAAACCTATCCTCTCTAGAAATAAATTCTACTGGAGTGACTAGCACTGGCTGATCAGTGCTAAATTGTGCCAGCTCTTCCAATATAGCTTAACTTTCAGTTTTACACATTAAATCTAGATGTTTGAGAATAATTTAATTGCATTTCTACTAAGCATAATTTAAAAGCTGTACTCCCAAACAAGGAGAAATTTAACAGCAGATTCTGTCATTTACTGTGAAAGGGTTTATTCAGACTATTCAATGGGAAGAAAGTATACTGATATCAAAATCATTGCCACCACTGTAACCCTTTTATCATGTCTTGGGATCAAGGTCAAAATACCTGCCCTAATGTAGAAAGCAGTTAGCCCCTACAGCTGCAGAAGAACAGGGAAGATTCTTTTCATTCTCTTCTTGTTGATACAGTGCAGACGTTTTTGGACAGGATAACAGGCCTCTTCTTCCCTCTTTGCATTCTTTACAGTAAAAGTATTTCCGTTTGACCTGTGAGCGTTTGTGGCAGAGGGAAGGTGTGTCACCTTGAGGCAAGAACTGGCTTATTGTTGCCCGTCCAAATCCATGATCATCCTTCGGCAATTTGCCCGCTGAGAAGTCACTGGCCACCCAGCAGATGCAGCTTAGGTGAGGTGGCTAGTTTTGTTGGGAGTGAGGAAGCAGAAGTTAGACCCATGCAGCCCAGTCTTTGCATATCAGAAGTCAGAATTCTGCAAATTGTTGGGTAAATGGCTGTTTCTAGCTTTGAGTACAACTTGAATCTCCTATCTTTGTGCTCTAAACTGGACAGTTTCAAGCAAGAAAACTGAATAAAATTCAGGACAATTAAATGGAGGAAAGGGCCAGGATAGAATTTGGAGTATTGAAGGCCTTTCATGAAATCATTTCTAAGACCTTGGGTTTCTAAGAGCCTTTCCAATGAAAGCATAAAAAGTTAGAGAGCCCTGTGGTCAAATGGGGTGGACAATCCTGCAATACAATTGGAACCCAGCAAGTTGTCTCCTCTCAGGTGACCCTACAGGACAGAATGCATAGGCAGCTTTCAGGTCAGCTCAGCAGCAGGAGGCAGGCAAGCAGGCAATGCGGTGGAGGCTCTATTGAGAGGATATGCCCTCTGTATATTCATTTATAAGAAGCTCTCAATAGGACCAAGTTTAGTTCTACAAAGGAAAACAAGTATCTTTCAAAATGCCCACTTAATTTGTTAAAACAGGCTTTCAAACTTTCCAAACTCTCAAACACTCCCTAACCCACAACCCACTAAAATGGTAATGAACAAATGTAATCATCCATGAATAAAATAGATTATTTCACTGTGATTTCACTATGACAGTTGGGCAGAAAAACTTCATTTCTTGCTTTCATTGATTATATTTTATTCTATATATCAAGGAGTTCTTCAACTTTGTCGTACTGCAGCTGCCCGCTTGTAGCTTCACAGAGGCTGAGGTAATTTTTGACAATGCTCTGACTTTGCTTTCACACCCCTGATCAGATTTTAAAAGCAACTATGACCTAAATTGGCTATGATCTCCAAGTGTCCTGACCAAATGTTGAGAACCTCTGCTGTAAGGTATTAGCTCTCTGTAAACTTTACCTTAGAAAATATTAATTTTTTCCTATCACAGTAAATAGCCAGACACACACTCACAAAAATGTTTTAAGTTTTCAGATCATCTTGGTTTAGTCCTATGTCTTTCATTTTACTTGTAAAAGGTTTTGTTAAGCGTATCCTGAAAATGCAGATGAAAAATGTGTTTTTGAAGCCTGTAGTAGTGGCATCTTAGTTAAAAAGACCCCTTCTTCAGTGTATGCCTTCAAGCAATGGCTGGACATAATAAACTGGGAGGAATGCTTTAAACTGGATTGTTGCACTGATGTTGGCTTTATGGCTGAAACAGTATCTGATTTGATGTTGCCACTGTAATTTAAATGAATCTGCACCAGGTACTTGTACAAAACACATCTTTGTTTCTGTTCCACCCACTGACCTCACAAGACCACAAAAGGTCCTCTAATTAAAAGCAAGGGAAGATATAGATTAGAGAGAGGAAGGTTTGCACCCCATCTATTTTCCAACTTTGTAGTTAAATAAAACTACACAGGTCAGGTCTTGTTAGCTGGATGTATTTTGGTTTTTTTGTTTGCTTTTCCATGGAACACTGTTTAAAGTAGAGAAAACTGGTGTTTCAACCTGATGGTACAATGGCATGTTCACAGAACCAGTATAACATCCATCTGTTAGCACAGAAAAACTCTAATAGTGTTTAACCTGTCAAACTCAGGAGTTCTGCTCCAGTGTCTCTTGCACTTCTATTTTTATTATTACTATGTTTGAAGGTTATTGACTCACATCTAGCAGAAGAATAATACAGAATAATCATCATACAGAATGATGTTTTCTTCCACCTGGCAGCTGTCTTTTGTCTAAATTTATTTCCAACTCAGTTTTATTAAAAAAATAAAAAAATGCTCCAACTCTCAGTTTTACAAGGCATACAAAATCTCAAAAAGGGACACACAAGAGCAAGGTGCTGAGGTATGAAAACACCTGAGGTAGTTTGTTTCTTTTTTTTTTCTTTTTTTTGAAAAAAGTTGCAATTTTCATGCCCTGGGCCAACACCCTCTTGTTAATCCCATTTTAAAAATCCATTTCCCAAAGTATTGGTGGCAGCATTCTGCATGCAAAAGTACCAAGTGTGCTCTATTTTCCTGTAAGCAGGGTAAAAGTTTTCCCCTCCCCACCCTTTCAGGAAACTGATATCAAGCTTGGCATTTTGTGTGTGTCTGTGTGTATATATAACACATACACACATATACTGTGTGTGTATGTATGTATGTATGCATGTATGTATGTATGTATACATATACACACACATATATATATATATATATATATATATATATATATATATATATATATATATATATATATATACACGTACACATGCGCATGTACTTGGAGGATTGCGCCCTGGTACAAAATGAGAGACTGTATGCAAAAACCAGTTTGAGATCTGTGAAGCAAAGAGAAGATCACATGAGCTGGAGAAAGAAATGCATAGAGATTCCTCTGCTAACAAGACGGTATCCCTTCTGTTGGCACTTACAGGCAATCTATGATGGTGTGCTGCTACCATTAATCATCCTGAAGTCCTTCAAAATATTGTTCACCTTTTCAGTCTCATTTCAATTTTGTTCTGGCTATCCTACGTCCCCAGCCTACTTTCTGTTAGAAACCCATAACGGACTAGCCTTTTAATTTTAGTCTAGAAAAGCTGGCTTTTTCTTTAAAAAGAAATTATAATTGTTAAAAAATTAAAGACTGGAGTTAGTTTAGTTAGCTAGATTAATTCTAAAATATATTAATGCTATCTGGTGCAGCAGCTCATGCACTGTGTAAAAAAAAATGCTTTCCTAGTATGTACATACATGTACAGAAAAGTTTTGCAAAATTTCTGCCTATGTTAGTCCAACTAAAGGGATAGCGTTGTACTGTTAGAGAGACTCCATGAGACTATGGGGTGAGAGAGGCAGTTTCTGCTGGCTGAAGCCCATCCCTTCCCACTCCCTGGGTACTGGATGTCCTCTGTAGAGCCCCAGCCACTTGGGCAGACTTGGATGCCGTCAGATAGTCTTTGGTTTGCTCCCTGGTCCGATGATTCTATCAGGTGTTGGAAGGGCTACATTCATCAGTTGTTGCTGAATAACACCCTGCAGCCTCATTTGCTGCGCTGTGAGGCCGGGGTGCCTTGTGGATGTTTCTGTTCCTGCTGTTTCACTTGCTGGACAATTTCCCTGATCTTGCGCTGAGCAGTCTATAATAGGGAGAAAGACAGAGTGCCTGTTGGTTTATAAAAGGAGAAAATTGGAAAGCTGATTCTTGATTAGGACGTGTATATTAATCCTCTTCAGTATGGAGAAAGCCATAAACAATGAATGGACTATGGTGATACTCTGACATTTAGGAATGTTGAATGATTTTCCCTGCTGTTTAGTTTAGAATTTAAACAATACTTTAGCAGAAAATTACAATTATTTCCTGAAGAATGTATTTTCCCTAAACACCAACCTAAACCACCCATAAGTATTTGCAAAGTATTTTGGGATTTCTTTTAAAAAATGAGAAACAATATGTATGTATATACTTTGGGGAAACAAATACAGAATAAAAAGCAACGTATGAAGAATTGTGTGACCATACTGTAAGCAAAGTTGGCTCACAGGAATGGATGGAGAAATACAGCAAATGGTATTGCTGCAAACAAGATTTAGGGTTTTTTTTCTTTTGGCTCTTTGTCCTCAAAGAAAAAAGCCAATTGCAATTAACAGAAGTGTCTCTGTGTGGCATTTTCACATGATGAAGATGGGCGTGACTGTTTCTACCATTCTGACTGCATACACCTAAACCAGGGAGGAGCATGCATTTCCATATCATCCAAATAAGTGGTTTGAAGATTGATTAGCTACTTACTGAACAAATTATTTTATAGTACTACTATACCTGACTGGCAAAGAAGTGACCAATTATTTTGACAACAACTTCCTCGTTTTCATCAGGAGTTTGGTCACGTGGTACAATTACTTCTGCACTAGTTAAATTCTGTAGTTCATTCACCTATAACAGCAAGTATACAGAAAAAAAGTTCTAATGTGGTTTATTATCAAACTAACAAGTGAAGATGCTCTCATTTGCTTTTGATGTGAAACAAACAACAATTTTTGCTTAAAACTACTTTCTTATTTCAGAGTTAGACTATGTACTGTATTTTATTCACTAATCATTCACTAAATCCTTCAATGTAAGATTTATCCCACTTACTGTTTTGCCACCTTTTCCTATCACCCGACCTGCTGCAGAAGAAGGCACCTTGATGTGAGCTTCAAGCTTCACTTCTTCTTTTGGATTGAAAAAGTTTTCTTCTTTCAGTTTTCCAAATATCCGTCCTTGGGCCTAAGGTAGAAATTAGGTCAAAGGAGTCTCTTTATTATTCATCAACCAGCGAAAGAAAGCTTTGAGAAAAAAGATGAAATTTAATTTATAATATATATTCATGATACAAAGAATTTATTTTGGTGTTTCATAGGAAAAGAATTGAGTTTTTGAATTTCGGTTGATAAAGAGCTTGAAATTACCCATCCAGTATGACATCAGTATTGAGTGCTGTGTTGAGAATTTGCCCAGCCTGTTTGCAATACCAAATTTAGCTACAATAAAAAAGTAAAGAACAGCTGTTGTTCCTAAAAACCAATTTTATTTAGAAAACCCAGTCATATTTTTTTAAAAAAGGACACAGACCAGCTATTGTTTCCTTATCAGTTAGAAAAGTTATAAGCCCATCAGATAGCTTGTAATATCTAGTATTTAAAGCATGATTTGTCCTATTTTGGGACTTAAATGGTAGTAAAATTATGTACACTGTAAAGTTTCAAAAACTTTGGCCACAAATCTATATGTTTTCTGAAGTTTTCGCGGGTGTTTGTATGTAGGTCTTTGGTTATTTGGGTTTTCTCCTGTGTAAAATTGGAAGTGTCTTGGCGACGTTTTGACAGTCTCACTAGCCACTTTGAACCCCTCCAATCCATACATGAAGCGGACTGACACCCACCATGAAGATGTGGCATGATCACGAACGCGAAGCCAAACAACAGCAATGCAGCTCACCAGCTCAAATCCCCCTGCAACTCAGACTAACCTGAGCACAACCAAGCCTCCACCCAAACAGAACAAACCCCCATACAATCAGAGCACAGCCAAGCCCCCAACCAATCAGAACACACTTCCATCCAATCAGAACACAGCCAAGCTCCCAATCAGCTCACACCTCCACTAGCAGTTAAAAGGCAGAAACAGCTGCAATCACACATTGCTCCTAGAAGCATGAAGCTGAAAACACCAGCCTGAAGATGACAAATGAGATTTTGTCAGAACGTCGCCAAGACACTTCCAATTTTATGCGGGAGAAAGCCCGAATAACCAAAGACCTACATATTTATATATAGTGACCACTCAAAATTACAACGGCATTGAAAAAAGTAACTGGATACTATTTTGATGGTGTTTCAAGCTATGGCTGTGAGGATTGCCTGAATCCATATCCCTATAACGCTGGGGTAAGCAGCAATAAAAATGTTAGGTTCCTTGGTCTGCCAGCATAGCCATCCTCTTGAAGAGCTGCTGCTTGCATCATTTCAGTAGCTGAAGTAAAGAAGCAGGCAACTGTCTTGCTTTTCATGATATAAGCTTATTAATACTGACCTTGAATTGTGCTTCTGGGGCCCCTGTAATTATAACCATCCTCTCACTGGCATCTGGACTCTCAGCTGGTGCAATCTGCAAGTTACAGGGAACACAACAGGGTATAAAAATTTATTTTTCCCTCAGTTTTCCATCAATGCTTCTCAATAATCCTGTAATAATATAGTATAGAATAATTATTCTAGATGTAATAATTACATCTCAATACTAGTTGAAGAAGATGAGTGTAAGAGAACAAAGAAATACGAGAGAAACCATTTTGCAAAAAGCAAAAGATTTCACATCAAAACACCCTGTCGGAGTTCAGCAAAGTCTCCAATTTTTTTCTTAAGGAAAATGTCTCATTTCTCAATTTTTACCACAGGAATGAGCTTCATAGTGAAAACCATAGTTAAAAAATAATTACTTCTTAAATTAGCAATTGTTCTACACAGAATGTATTCAAATAAGTTCAGCAATAGTTTTGGTGTATTATAAGTTGCAATCCAAAAGTCTAATTCATGGGGATTCATTCACAGATTACTCTGATTGGTGAAACTTTACCCAAAGCTGCTTTGCTCATGTAATGTAGGACAAGTCAGGCCGACTCATCAGACAGTCCCAGAAGTTACTTGAGTCAGTCTCTCATAATGAATCATTTCTTAAATACACTGCTTTTCTGTATACTCATCCAGTTGTCTTTTCTACATCAGTCTACAGTATTTGAAGGTTGAGAGAAAACAATTGCCTTCTAAAGAGATGTCCATAGCTAAGATCTGCAGTTATTTCTCCAGAAAGGAATTCTCTTTCCCCACAAATATTTCATCCTTTTTTACTGGTACATTGTTGTTTGCAGAGTACCTATCCTCTGGGTAATTTACATTACCCAGAGGATAGGTAGGAAACAACTGCAATTCATAAAATGAATGAAAAGAAGGGTATTATGGTTTGGTGTCAATAAGGTATAAAAGGATAACTAACCTGTGGATTACCTTCAATATTAGCTAACATTTGTTCAGTCTATCAGTCAGCTATTCTGCCTAGGAGTACTATTAATTTTGGGTGGAAGGTCGTTTCAGAACAATAAGTTTACTGTATATGAAAGTCCACTAAAAGGATTTTGGAAAGTGCTGTTGTGTTAAGATAATTATCGGGTGAAAAAATTACTTCTTTCATTACAATAGCTCACTATCCTAAGTAGTATACTGAGAGTAGAAGGCGTGCAAAGAAGGAAGAATAAGTGAGTTATATGTGAAGTAAATCTTTCCTGCTTTCTTAGCAGTCTTGCTTACAGTTTAACAGACAGATATGTGTGTATGCGTATGTTTGTGTTTTGGAAAGAAAGAAAATGGCAACCAATCTGTTAGGAGAATGCCCAAAGACACAGAGGCACAGAGATTCAGAAAGTATCTTGGTTTTCTTAGACAGTAGACCTGAGAGAAGGTTGAAGAACTGATGATTTTCACCAGTTTTATCAGGTTGGCAGCCAAGTGTAATTAACGTCCTTACTTAACTCTTAAGTAGGCATAGGGTTTGTAGAAATAGATACACATACATACAGTGGAGAAATAGTTAAATATGAACTTCTTGAAAAGATACATATAATTCACTGTTTAATTATCTGCTTATCACAAAAGTTGCAGGAAAGCAGCAGATTGGGGAAAACAGCAAATTTGTTTTTTTTTTAAAGATCTCAGCAGATTACCGCTTTACTTAAAGAAAGTTGCACTGCTAAAAGAAATGTTTCTTATCTTGTTTGTTACAGCAAGAAACAAATATTTACAGGAAAGTTTTTGTGAGTCGAGTGTCATGACAGTGAATCCTGGATTGGATAGGTTTTCAATGTAATATATTTTCATGTAACTGAGCACTTATATATTAAATTCTTACAGAAATGTTCTTGCAGGTACATACATGTAGCCTCAGAATCTCATGTAGTCCTTGTTCCCCAAATATTGCCAAGCTCTTTATAAATCAGTATGAACTGGCTTTTTGGAACTCCCAGGGTCTTCCCAATGATCTTCCTTCCTTTTATCACCACAAAAACAACTGTATAATGTAAGTTAGGCTGAGGGAGAATGATTGTCCTTCTTGGCTGACGATGGATTTGAATCCGAATCCTAGTCCAGCACCCTCATTTTCTGATCAAAGTTCAGTATAAGAATTCGGTTTATGTGATGGAAAAACAAAACAAAACATAGCAATAGAGAAAAGAGGGTGATGGTACAATCACACAACTTACCTTGATTGAAGCACCTGCAAATCTTGCTAGCTGCTTAATATGTTGGCCCTTTTTTCCAATAATGGCACCTACTGCCTGTGTTGGGATGAACAAATTCACCACTTCTTGCTCTGGCAACTGTGGATAACAAAATGAGACATCATGTACCTTGGGAGAAGACAAGGAGTTGACGATGATTTTTGCCTCCCAAATTGGACTATCTTGTACAGTTGAAATTATTTGCATGCAGGAAAAGAGAAAAAAAAGAAGGGAAGCCAGCTTGTTAATGTCAAATATTACTGGAAAAAAGCAAATGTTTAGTTGTGCTTCAGCCTTACTTCATCCTGAAGAAAATTACAAAATTGTGGTGAAGGAAAAAAGATTATAACATGGTTCCTGTATTCCTTTATCTCTCATTCAATTGGTAATTCCACAACACATAAGAGGTTGTAAGAAGCAGACTCTCAAGATACCTTAATGACTCTTTAATGGCTACTATACAAGGTTCTACACGACAAAATAAATATTTTCTACACAGATATACACAAATTACAATAATCATTTCATGTATAAATATGCATTAAACTCTCTTTTACTATCCTAATTATTAATAAAATATGAGAGAAGTATTTTATTAAATTGTATCAAATTCATATTGTATATTACTGACCATCATCATCTTGAACCACATTAAGAACACTATATCAGCTTCTATAGGACAGAAGAATAAAATCAACAAGAAGGAAGATCAGTAATTTGCAATACAGGTAGACCTCATTTAGCTACTGCCTCAGGCAGCAACCATGCAAAGTTACAATAGTAATGAAAAAAATGACTTTGCAACCATGCATTTATTTACCATCTTTGTGGTGTCTTCTCAGTCATATATTCATTATTACAGTCAATCACTACATGTTGTCCTGTGCCATATTTTTCTTTCCACCCTCTTGCAGAGCAGAGATTGTATAAACAAGCTATCTCTTCCTCTGCTGTTTGTCTCTGTAGTACATCACTTAAACCAAAATGTGCTAACTGCAAGTTAACAAGCTCAACTCTGTGATTTTAATTAGCTGTCTGGCAACTGCTGCCTGTAACTGACAAGACTAGTCACTTTCCACCTTTGGCTCATAGTTGCAAACATGCTAAGCAAACAGCCAATACTAGTCCATTTCTTTCAGTGTGTATTTCTCAATGTGTGTCTGCTTATTGTCTTGCAATCCCTTCCTCTCTGATGAATGAACATGCAAACATTAATTCTCTTTTTGCTAATTATCCCAGCACTGAGGTAAGCATTCCAAAGGGTGGAGGAGTGGGGAAAAAGAGCTGTAAGATTTGCCCTTTTACCCAGTTTCCTCATGGTTCAAGTTCTGGAAAACTTCCCTGCCTTTTAGGCTGACCCAGCTGTTTGGGATCTCATCCTTCTGATGCTATAAAACAAAGAAAAATTGAAGTAAAATCATAAGCACAGTTGCAGTCACATGATTTCCCATTTAGCGACCACATCATTTAGCAACTGAGCTGTCAGTTTCAATTGTGAACTATCCATAGTTCACTAATTATGATGCTGATTTTTTTGTAATTTCTGCTTATTATTGTAACCCACCCAGAATCATTGGGAATAGGGCATACAAGTTCAATAATAAATTAATATTAGTTCTTTTAATGTTATTTCCTTCTCAATGACTAAGTCATTAAAAGTCAGGTGGTATACAAATTTAAATAACACAACAATAACTTCCTCTAGTCACTGAGAGTCATGAATACTAAATAATACTATGCCAAGCAATTATTGAAAGGATAATAGCAAGCTATGACAATGGGGGCCTGACTCCTCCACTTTTCCTATGTAATTTCAACTTTGCTTAGAGAAAATCTTTTGAATTCTAATTCTTTCTATAATAGAAATGCACATCCAGAGATATCAGGCTGTAAAGCATCACTAAAATTATTTTCTAGTTTATATTAGGACAGAAAAACTAAACCGTAAATGAGCAAAAGATCCCAATACACACAGATACAAACAGAGTGGAAAGACTGATAATTCACAGCTCTACAACTTTATGAAATGACGAACTAAATATACCCCCAATGATCTTAGGACCCCACTCCCAGATAAGTATATGCATTTTACCTGAAAATGTTGGAATGTCCCACAAGGACCATCATTATTAAAAATGAATGATACAGCAAAGTATAAAAGTAGGGCAGGAACGGGAAATTTGCCATTCTTATTGAATGTCATTTTTCAAGAACTGACAAATTTCCAATAGATTAATTGAGGAAGGATCTATATATTACTAAACTCTGATTCGTATGACCTTTAACTGGCCAAAATGGTGCACCATAGAGCAAACTTTTCAATTGAAATACCTCAAATGAGCTAGCTTATAGAATGTGTCCAAAATCTGGGAGCCATGACTCCTGTAGAATTGAAATTTGGCAAATGTTATAAAACATTTTATGACATTAAAAATTATCATGAAACACTTTATGACCTAATACAAAATGTCATAAAACATTTCCTGTGCTGACATTTGACTGTGCTATAAAGTTCAACATGGACTATTTTCAAAGCTAATACATCTCTGAATGTATCCCAGCTTTTCCAGTGAAGGTAATACATTGGAAACTCTGCCATTGTTGAAGGCACTGAGGAATCTGGTAAGGAAATATCTCTGAAATGATGACCAAAGGAGTCATGGGTTATCTAATAGTAATAAACAGCCCTCCAGATTATTTTTGGCCTTTGCCATCACTCTTAGCCAATATTATTAACAGTAACAGCTGATGAGAATTAAAATTTCAAAAAAAATCTGAAGGACAACACATTATCCACTTCCATTATGGAGCAAGAGAGACCAAGCTAGAATTATGAACATGAACTCTAGGCAATAACAGAATTGTATCAAGTGAAGTTATCTGAAGCTCAGAGATTTAGTTATTGATCTCTGCAGTTGATGAAGTTTTTGTCTGAGAAGGCACCAAGATGCTACATAAACAAGCAGTAGTATGCATAATATAACATACAGAAAAACCCAGGTTCAATCCCTGCCATTTCTTATTAATAAAATGGGTCTCATAAAACTTTTCCGCAACCTTGGAGAGCCACTACCAATTAAACTAGATAACTTTGGGTTAAGGTCAATAGCTGGCAGTATAAATATTATATGTTCATGTTACAGTACAAGTATTATATGTTCATGTGTAAAACATTATCAAAGTAGCAAAACTGATTCTGAGACATGATAAATAATGCTTTGCTATCAATTGTCCTGAGGAAAAACTATCGCCAACAACTATTATGAGACCACTGTACTTCTATACTTCATCTTAACTGGCGAGTTGCCCATTGAGACACAAAGTGTTGCAGTTGGTGTAGGTGCCGCCAGAACTGTAAGCAAAATGTGTAAAGCGAATTCTACATGCAAGGACAGGGAAGAGCTGGTTGGTAGTTTTATCACGCAGCTAAGTTACTTTCTCTAAACAGGCCTGGGTGAATCAATGTTTAGAAAACTGCCACAGTGCAGAATCATTTGACGGCAGCCTAAAAGCCTGCAAAGCAAAAGGCGGGCATGATAGAAAGCAAAGTGCATGAAAGGGTGGCATCCAGACAGAAGAGGGTAACGCACTTACGGAGTGCAGATGGGGATATGTGCCAGTCAGCGAGGCTCCATTAAGGCCCGAAAGGTATGCTGCTTGGCTCTACGGCAGGAAAAAAAGTTAACATCAGTGGGGGCAGGCCAAAAGGGCATAAGGGCGTAAGTACCGGGAAAATATACGCAAGAGGCCTTTTGGAGAGATATTGGACTGAACCCCAAATACCTGAGAAGCTATTCCTCTAGGTTCTTGCAAAAAAGCCTTTATGTATCATACAAAACTGGCCTCTATAACAAGCTGAGCTTCCTCAATAACATCTCCAGAAACTTGAGCTATTTCCTTTCTATTTTATTTCTAAAACCAACCAAAAGATAATGTAATTCTGATTTTATATGCTATTAAGAACTATTAAAGGGCTTCTAGTGTCTCATATTGATTAATTTTTATAATTGTACATTTGTACTACTTTATTGTTTCACTGACTTGACTTCTCCATGTAATTATGGTTATTATTGTCATAGTTGTGAACCATTATACAATCTTATAAAATTAAATAATATATGAATCAGTTTTATGCTGAATCAAATCACTGGCACATCTAAATCAGTGGTAGCAGTAGTTCTCCAAGATCTGTTTAAGATCCCTTATTCACAGGAGATGCCTTGGAGTCCTATGTATATAGAGCAAGTGCCCTACCACCAAACAACTGTATCATTCCCTCTATATATTCTGGAGGCCAATGTTAAGACTCAGAAAGGAACAGTGACTTTAACACATGAGAACCAGAAATGGACAATGAAAACCATACTTCTTTGCATGGAATGACATACTGGTAACCAAATAAGAATATACCTTTTCCCAAATGTAGACACAGATCTATAAAAAAAGAGTTTATATGTTTTGTTTTCAAAATTAAATTGATGCAAAACAAAAAAGTATCTTAGAACCCTTCTTCTACAAACAAATGTCACTCAAAAGACACTTAGCCACAAAAGGCAAATTCCCCCATGATAGTTGGCTTTCAAAGAGAGGTGCTAAATAAATATGTTGTTTTATCCTTGTTTGAAAGTGTCTGCTATATTACAAGTAATCCGAGAGATGGATCTCTATTACTGTACTGTCATGTTTAAAAATCTTGCTTCTATTCTGCTGCAACTTAACTTGCTGTTTCTCTCCAATTATAATTGGAGATTACAATTGTGTAAAGATAGTACCTAATACTAACATATTTCCCTTACAGAATAAAACATGTTCTTATACACAGTCAAAGAAAGAAAGGAAACCTAATACTATATAACCCTTATTTCCTAAAAAGAACTGAAGGCCAGCATATCAGCAAACAGCCTAGGCATTTGAGACTCTTATAGAAAAGGACGTGGCAGATAGGCACCTTCCAAATAAAGCACCGAAGTGCAACATTGTAGGCAATCTTAGAAAATAAACATGATAAGCCTTCAGTTCTTTCATCGTGTTTATTTTCTAAGATTGTCTACCAGGCCCTTCTGGAGCCCAGAACTGTTCTTGGAAACAAAGATGATACTGAACCTGCTTTATAAAACTTTGGATTCTTAAATGTACATATGTACATACGTACATATGTATAAAAGTCAGTATGGGGCAGGGAACTTGGCAATCTTCAAGGCAGAGGTCTGTATACCTACTGGCAATTTGGGAACCATGTTGTTGACTATATGTACAGATGGACGGGTGTCTACTTACAGCAAAAGGGTTGTAGGGAGCAGTAATAGCAGGTCTACGGGCTGCAGCTCCTGAGGGAAGCATGGATAAACCTGTTGAGAAGATGCCCAATGCATTGAGATTAAGTCCAGGGATGAGATTGGCTTGTTGCTAGAAAGAAACACAAAGAAAAATGAGATAAACAACGTAAGGAGAAAAGACACAGGACTTTTATTTAGCAAGCTCTGGGGCATCTCAGGTTCACTTCTGTCTTTATTAGACTTCTTATATGATTTGTAATTATTTGGTTTTGACAAAGAAAACACATATGGACACATATGGACTACTGCAATGCTCTCTACATGGGGCTCCCCTTGAAAAGCACCCGGAGGCTCCAACTGGTCCAGAATGTAGCTGCGCGGGTGATTATGGGTGCATCTCGTTGCGCCCATGTAACACCTCTCCTACACGAGCTGCACTGGCTCCCGGTGGTCTTCCGGGTGCGATCCAAGGTGTTAGTTATCACCTTTAAAGCGCTCCATGGCTTAGGGCCTGGGTACTTACGAGACTGTCTTTTGCCACCAATAGCCTCCCACTGACCAGTTTGTTCTCACAGGGAGGGACTACTCAGGGTACCATCAGTCAAATTGTGCCGACTGGCGACTCCCAGGGGGAGGGCTTTCTCTGTAAGGGCTCCAACCCTTTGGAATGAACTGCCCCGATATACGAAACATCCCTAATCTCCATGCTTTCCGCTGTGCCCTCAAGACCCTGATATTCAATCAGGCGGGGCTAAGCATGTTAACTGGGAATGATTAAAATATTATATAATTCTGGGTTTTATTTAATTTGGGCTAAACTATGCTATAATTTTAATTATCAATTTTATGATGTTTATGTATCTTTTATTTTTTCTTGACTGTACACCGCCTTGAGTCCTGCGGGAGAAAGGCGGTATAGAAATATAATAAACAAACAAACAAACAAATAAATAAATTATACTCTTGGAGAGGAACTTACATTGATTGCTACCACGTCATTCTCATAGGCTTCCCGCAGTTTGTTCATTATCTCTACTTCAGCATTGGTACAGGCCTCAATTGTACCCTTCACAGTGATGGTTCTTTCAGGGTTATAAATGGTTAAATCCTGCAAACTGAACAATCATAAAATAACAAATGAATATCCTTTCAATACCAAAAAAAAAGGATTTATAGCCAGCTCTAAAACGTGTTTTAAAGTTTGTCAGAATGAATCTTTTTAAATAAAATCCAAGCAGTTAAATTATACTGCTGGGTGGGTAAAACCCAACAAATTAGAAAAACGCCCTATTTAGGCAGAAGGCAACAGTGAATGGTTGACGTTGGAATCAACAAGCCACCAATAATTTTATGAAGTGCTTGAGTTTATACTAGGAGATTTGAGGCCTTTAATTTCTGAATGCAACACTTTGAATCACACTGGATGATAGAGTTGCTTGTGAACTGAAGATTTTGAGAAATGCCATGTGCAAAACGACAGGCTCAGGTTCCTAGGCTACTTACTGCATTAATAAATCACTGGGTTTTTTAGATGAACTTTGTACTGTTCCCAAACCAGAAACAGTAACGTAACTTGTGTTGAAGAAGGGAATAATTTAACATACATCTGCTGTAAAATACTTCCCACTGTAAAGATTACCACTCTGGTTTTATTATTTTCAATCGTTTTATTTAGCATTAACTACTTCATTACAGAGAGGTAAGTAGACAGGTTGGTGGAATGAATGGATAGATGGATGGACAGATGATTGGAGACAGTGAAGAGACAAAGGCAGGAAGACAATGGCGGCTAGAAAGCAGGCCCTCATCCTTATAAATAAATTAGTATTATAGAATTATAGTGCTATTATGTTCCTTCATGTAAGGATATTTTCCTGGTTCACTCATTCTTCCAGGCCACATAAACGTGTTTTACTGACATATTATGTATTTTACTTTATTTAAAAACTGATGTATTTTATGAATTATTAAAATTTATACAGCTACCCATGTACTAAAAGGACTCTGGGTGGCAAATTAAATACGCCATGCAAATTTACAACTCAATTAAACATTAGCACTATAAAACTACAATGCTTCTGGGTTCAATGAAATCTAGACGTCTCTCTCTAAACTAGGCTAAGACAGTACATGTGAGTTCTGCTTAGAAGGAGGGTGAGCAAGCTATGGATCTAGAGTGCACCATGCAGCAGACTAAGAAGTAAGAGTTGTGTCCAGCTTTTCCCAACCAGTGTCTCCTAAAAGTGCTGGACTACAGCTCCCATCATCCCCAGCTAACACAGTCATTTGATGTCCTGCATGGGGAGAATGGGTGTTAAAAGTCCAACGTACCTGCAGGGTGTTAGGTTGGGGAAGGCTGGTCTTGCCTGATGGCAGCAACATTCACTGGTACTCACGGAGAAATAGTGATTTTGGTCCCCGTATCTTGCTCAATTTTCTTCAAGTTTCTTCCTTCTTTGCCAATCAATCTTCCAACCAAGCTGTTGTGTGCTAAGATTTTCAGAGGAATCTCTTCAGCCCTAAGGAGTATGAAAAACATACAAAAGGTCACAGAAACATACAGAGATACTCTTCCAAATAATTTCCAACCAGATTTTTTGGGGAAAAAACAGTGCTGGATATTCCATCATCACCGTCACCCAATACTGTAACCAAGGAAGGGAAGCCTACTGTTAAGCCTTCACTTGTGGGCATGAAAAATCTGTTTTGTAAAAACTAACCTATATACAGTATTCTGCAATTAGTTAACAGCAGAATAGTATCAATAAGCAATTTTACTACAAGAAGGAAGTCATGTTGTTGGGAAGCAGGAGGTTGTGTGAGGTAGACTTTAAAAATTAATGGAGATGTGTTTTTCTAGGGAGTTATAGATATACTTCTTGATATTACTCCAACCCACAAAAAAATTTCCTGATGTGGAACTCTTCTGTTTATTCTAGTAATTTGAGTCAGTGGGATATAAAGTGAATGCAAACAGGTTCAATCAATGGTGCACAGTTTAAAAATAAGAGTAAGATAATGGGGTTTACTATTCACCTTAAGTTAGCATTTCTATGTACTAAGTAACAAGCTTGTAGTTGATAAAACGTGGACCCACATCTTTACTCTTTAGAGCAGCTGTTCCCAACCTTTTCACTGACGGCACGACATGGCACAGCACGGCATGTGTGTGTGTGGCACACACACACAGTTTCATTGATGTGAGCGGCTGCGTGCATGCTTCAGTGTGAAGCTTCATTTCCACAAACAACCTCTGCTTGTGTGAGTGGAGCTTCACACTTAAACACAAGTGCCCTCTACTCAAATGCCCTCTGCTTATGCAAATGGAGCTTTGTACAGCAGCACAAGGGCCTGCTACTTGCGTGAGTAGAGCTTTGCATGTGTGTGCTTGCCCACTGCTCACATGGCCTGGTTTCAAACAAGCCATGATTCAGTAGTGGGGCACGAACTGAGAGTTGGGAACCACTGCTTTAGTACCTTTATCTCAATCTTACAGAAAGATATTCAAGTTTTACTTTGCAATTGTTCATATGTACTTTGCTAATGGTTATAACTTGTCAAACTATTTACTTGACTCCCAGTAGCTTCTTCCCCAGTTATCAGCTCTAGGCTTCTTAGCTGATAGTTATATTGATTAATCTATTAATTTTTTAAAAGATTTATAGAACTGCCCATCTTATGCAGCATAACCCTTGGTGCCCCACAACAATAAAAATAGTAAAAAGAGTAGAAAAAAAATGAAATCCAAAACAAAACTTTTGACACCTCCAAATACAATATATCATCACACATCTACAAAAAACTTTACAGGGCTCCACCCTCATACTAACTCAAATGGGAAAAACCAGGATTTCCAGGCTTTGGGGGAGAGTACTTCCTAAGGATCTGATGATTTTGCAAAAGACAACTACCCAGAAGACACACTGCTGAAGTGGCCTCTTGGTTTTAAAATTATTTAAGCAGCGGTGAAATGCAAATTTTTTTGCTACTGGTTCTATGGGCGTGGCTTGGTGGGCCATGTGACTGGGTAGGCGTGGCCAACTTCTTTTTTATTTTTTAAAGCATTTTTACTACCTATTTGCCTAAACCGGTAGTAAAAAAAATGATTTAAAAAAGTAAAAAAAAAGGTTCAGATGATTACAGCTGTGCCGTGCAATTATCGGAACCTTTTTTAAAAAAACTTTTTTAAAGCATTTTTTTACTACTGGTTTGGGCAAATAGGTAGTAAAAATGCTTTAAAAAAGTAAACAAAGGTTCTAACAATCGTGAGGCACAGCTGTGATCATCTGAACCTTTTGTTTAACATTTTTAAAGTATTTGTTTACTACGGGTTCACCTGAACTGGAGTGAACCGGTAGCATTTCACCCCGTATTTAAGCCAATTTACATTCATCACTTCTATTTACAAAGAAGACCAGCCTACCACAATGAATGTATATATAGGGATAGGCGTCTGTTCATGTAGGCATGTGTGTGTGTAAAAAGAGATATTTTTTTCTCTCACTTCTTTTACTTAATCAATTTAGAGTGGGCTGAATATTGTAGCTTCCCGTCTTGCTAACTTCATTTCTTATATTTATCCCTCCCAAATGATGCCGTACTACATTTTCCAATAATTTCTGCAACTATGGCCAATGCTGAAAAGTGCTAGAAGCTGAAACAGAAGGATGGGACAGTTTTCTCTGGCTGCAAAGGCCAAAGCTAAACTATCAAAGACATTTATCTAACAGTATGTAGTGATGTGAACAAAAGCATCCGTGACAACACAACATACTATATAACACACTATGGTCACAAAGCACATTCCTATCTAAGTCCATCCACAGAAATTCATTGGCTGAATCGGTCATAGTATCTCAATCAACCTTGTGAGGGAAAAACTTTCTTAAGCCCCTGAAGGATATAAATCTAACCAATAAATAAAGTTCTAAGAGCTGACCTTTCCCTAATCTATTCTTCTGGCTCAAGGTTCCAATTTATGAAGAGGTATAGGACAACAGCAGGGGATTGAAGGACAGTTTGGGTAGGGGTTCCCCTTCAGTGGATCCAATTACATTCCAAGGTGAGGAGGGTCCCTATTCTTATGCCCTGCTGGAAAGCCAGAAAGAAATAGCTTTTCTAGACGACCTTTTTATATTGATTCCAGAGCCACCAATGTAGGCTTTCTTTTCTTTTTAGTATAGTTGTATGTTACATTTTATATCATCATCATCATCATCATCATCATCATCATCATGTTTTATTTACATGCATAGTAATCTTCCTAGAATTCAGTTGGATTGAGGCAATATATAAATTTTATAAATAAATACACTTCTAGCCACGTATAAGTACATCAAATCAAATACCTGGCATTAGAAATGCACGCCTTCTCAAAACTATAATGAAGCCAAAATCAGAAATGGGCAAAATGATGAGGGCAGGGAAGAGAGAGGCATATTACAAAGGCAGTTTTACTTAATTGCTTTACAATGATACACTGGCAGCAAATTCTATCTAACAAAAAGTTCTCTGCTCCAAAAAGATCTTTTCCATTGCATGAATATACAAATGAGCCCTTTTGTCTAGCCCATGGGTGAAAGCCTTTACTGTTCAACCAATCTGTCTGCATGCATCTATAAGTGCATTCAAGCAGATGTGCATTCATTACCTCATACAGATGCAATCCTTCCCAACAGTATTTTCTCTGACAGTGACTTTGCGGTATCTTGTCTCCACCTGCCAGTGGTTTCTAGTTTTCTAGTTTTTATTCATGTTTTCAAAATAATTTAATTTAAAATGCTGGGATTTAAACCTCGTGCTTTATAGCAGGGGTGTCAAACTGGAGGCCCAGGGGCCAGATGCGAAGAGAAAAAACAGCATGATACATCACAAGACGGCAAAGTGATGCGGTGAGTTTGACACCCGTGCTTTATAGCAAACAAATTTGCCTGATAGATGGCACATTAAGGAACATCGGGCCAGATCATCTTGTCCAAATAGCAAAGAAATATCAATTTATGAACTGTTAAAAATATGCTAAATCTTTTAGCATAAAAGATAGCATAAAAATATCCAAAATCTTTTTGACTATCCTTTACAAAAATTGTATTCCCTTTCTGGTTAATTTTAGGGTGCATTTTTCTCTTCTTCAGAGTTTTGACTTCTCCTGTAGCTAAGTAAAATATTTGCAAAGATTATCCAAGTAAGATTATCCAGCACAAGAACGGAAAAGAAAGTCTATACTCCTTAAAGTTTTTTGTATGTCGCTTTGATAACTGTTTTCATATAAATGTT
The DNA here is from genome assembly GCA_030761175.1 of Masticophis lateralis. NCBI lineage: Eukaryota > Metazoa > Chordata > Lepidosauria > Squamata > Colubridae > Masticophis > Masticophis lateralis. The sequence goes on along the minus strand of JAUDYJ010000005.1, from coordinate 42,127,316 downwards.
GTTTATTATTTATAGTTCTAGAGATCACCTTCCTCTTGAATATTTTTTTTAAAAAAGGAACATTTTTCATTTCCCACCTTCCCTGACAACATAAGAACTACTTACGATTTTGTTTCTTCAGCCTCCTTCTGCATAATATCAAGTATCATGCGACATGCTTCCGAACACCCTTCAGGGGTGGCGTGAATGGTTATTGGTTTCTCGGCAGCACCAGCATTTTCTTTTCGATGAATGTCTACCCTGCAGCAACAGAGTGCATACAAAGAAATCTGCTAGGGATCAGAGGATGGTGCCTAATTTGACACCTTGATAACAGGCAAAAAAAAAAAAAGTATTACAAAGATACAGAAAATTATTTATTTGCTTTCAAGGCTAATGCAAGAGACGTATTAAGACTTTGGAATCAAATAGATTTGGTTCACATGTTATTCCAAAACAATTGTTTTGATAATGGTGTGAATTTGTGTGCTCCTTCCTCCACTCTGACTTTCTGATTCATGACAAATCATATTTTATTATTATATTTGAATAGCATTTGCTGCTTTGCATTCGTTGTCTATAAAAGCTTGCTCTTTTCTCAAGCTCAGAAAGTAATTTGTTTAAATGGAGCCTTGTCTGAATAAAGGTAAAGAATACACAGCTACTTGTGTCTGAATGAGACACTCAAATCTAACCCATCTCTACAGGAGCTAAAATGAGATTTCTCCCTTTCTAGTGACATCATTTATAAAATGTACCTCTTTAATAGAAATCAGAGAAAAGATAGGAACCTCCTCTATACTTTAATTCAAGACTAGCCAGGACACAAGCATACCAAAGGTCTTTTGTCCTTTGTCAAATGTGTAGGTGGCCTTCTCAGGCATTTACTAGCTTTAAGAACACATGCTTTCCTGATATTAACACAATTTATATGTACTGAGAAGCCAAGCATTAATATTAAGTGTAAGTGACCTTTAAGAACAGAAAAAAAGAAAGATCTTGTAAGGCTTCTAAGAGAGGCCAATGCATGTAAAAATGTAGAAATGATTGTCTCTCATGGCTGATTGTCTATGACCAATAACTCATCCTGTAGTTTAGGCCCGTGATGGCGAACCTATGGCGTGCGTGCCACAGGTGGCATGCAGAGCCACATCTGTGGGCACACGAGCGTTCCCCTAGCTAAGCTCCAGTGTGGATGTGTGTGTCGGCCAGCTGATTTTCAGGCCTTCTGGGCCCATCAGAAGATGGGAAACGGCCATTGCCAGCTTCCGGAGGGCCTCCAGGAAGGTGGGGGAAGCAGTTTTCATCCTCCTCAGGCTCCAAGAAAGCCTCTGGAGCCTGGGAAGTATGAAAACGGGCCTATCAGGCCCACCGGTAACCTTTTTGCCGTTGCGTGCCAAAAGCGGGGCGGGGGAGCGCAAGTGGGGCGGTTTGGCACGCAACGGCAAAAAGGTTAGCCATCACTGGTTTAGGCAGTTCTTTGCACTTGCAATAGTGGTGCAAGTGTAGGATGAGGGTGAAGATTTCCTCTCCGAGCTTAGCTTGTGGGTTGGTTTCTGAATGTTTCGTTGCCAGGGTAGGTAACATTTTCAGCAGACTTTAGGGGATGGAAACTCCACTGAAGATGTTACCTAGTCTGGTAACGAAATGTTCGGAAACCAACTCACAAGCTCGGAGAACAAATCTTCACCATCAGTTCTTTGCACTGCCATGCATTTCTGCCAATGAAGACCTTGAGGAAACAGGCCCAACTATCTGACTCTGCATGAGAACATTTTGACAGGAAAGAGATTGCCAGACTGAACAATTAAAAATGCTATTCAGTTTTTTCTGAATTGGCCTTCATTTAGTACTAGTATCAAAATTTTCATAGAGAAGGGAACAATATTGATACAGGAAAAAGAAAAATTGGAGATTACAAAGAGACAGAGAATAAGAAAGACATAAAGGGGAAGAGAGAAATCTTTGAATTTGCAACTCTCTCCAAATATACCTAGCCTTCTAAACAGGCATCTTTGATGGAATTTGACTGACAGAGTAGCTATGTTGAGGCTATATACAGAAAGAATGGACAGAAACATATCCAATTCAGCAAGCATTTATAATTACAATTACAATAGATAGATGCGACCACTCGCAGGAAGCCTAAAGATATATGGACCAATATCTGTAAATCCAAACATTTCTAGGCATCATCATATAGTTTGGTTCTAAAAACACTAGACCATCATGTTGCATTGGCTCCAGGCAAACCGTATCAAAAATGTATTTATTTTGAAAGTGGAATAAATGACAAAAGGTGAGAATGGACACAATCCTGCGGTCTAGGCCCAAATTCTTTTTGTGAAATAGTGAAAACAACAGAAAATGAATAAAAAGTCATCTATACTCTTTAGCTACAGTATCATTCACCGTATTTTTAGGAAAATAATTACCCAGAAAAATAATATAAAGTTTCAATTAATAGTTTGAACAGTACTATATACATAACCATTGCTGTCTTAGATACCAAGCATTACAGAATATAGTGACTGCAATTTCTCCTTGCTCTACTCAATAGGTGAGCTTGGGAAGGTTTTCTTTTAAGGGTGGCCTACAAATACTAAGTAAACAAATGTCATTCTTATTTCATGCAGGCTGATATACAATTTGCCTTCAGTAAAATACCAAGCATCATAGTGCAAGATGTTTCTAGTGGTGCTGGAGGTAAATATACACAATATTTAAATACAGATATTATTAGACTTAATTAGAGAGCTAACATTGAGATGAAGGATCAAATAGTAATTCCACAATTATTTATACTATTTATGACAAAATGAGAAACATATTTTTAATCTGATCAGTTGACTGAAAATATTTCTCTTTGAATAGTAGAAATCATCCAGAGGTGGCTGAAAAGAAGCAGAAAAAAAAATCTGGAATGGGGAAAACATGCTGGGTTAAAGTAATATCTTAGAACATATGAGTAAAACCTGCCCATAATTTTGAAAAATAAGATGAGTGAAGCTGACAGGATAAACATTAACAGGACTATAGTACCTATTAAAACATTCCTAAGAATTTGTACAAAACACATCAATAGTGAATTAAAAGGCTTTTACACAAGGTAACAAGTTTTTGCCATGTAATGCACAGACGAGCTCACAGTTCAGCATTCGGTTCAGAGATCACAAGCTAAAGACACAAAGCTACAAACAGAACCCTTATAGAAGGAAATTAATCCATCTGGGATACTTACTTGGACTGGGTTTGCTTAGTAAGGTTCTTTATGGTCAAGCCCTCCTTTCCTATGATTGCACCAACAAATTGCGTGGGGACGAGGATCCGTAGAGGGAAATCGAGCTGTTTGGGCTGTGAAGAGCCCCCAGGGGAGGGGCCCTGCTCTCTGGAAGAGTGGCCCCCACGCCGTGATCTCTGGGTCGGCTGAGGGGAGCTCACCTCGTCGTCTGGGATGTAGGAAATCTTGAAGGAATAGTTCTCAAACTGGTGACCACTAAGCTTCTCAATTGCTCTAGAAATACAAAGAAAGGAGTGTGGAAAATAATTACTACAAGAAATGTTTACTTCAATACACCAGCCTCTGTAATAACCTGCCTCAACATGTGACACCTGCATATGAAGGTCCATAATAACCATTCATCCATATACCCCAAATAATTATGGGAATTATAGTTTGGAGAATGTTTTTTGAAAGAAAATCATGCCAATAGTACAAATCCCTACTTGGCATTTGTACTACCACCAATACAACAGATCACTGAGGATATTATCAGACTTAATTAGAGAACTAACATTGATATGTTTTATTTCAATATACTTACTAAAATAGAGGCATATGAAATTCCTAATGTATGAATGCATATCTCAATTCTAATGGTTGATTTCACCTTTTGGAAATCACAAATACCATGATAAAACACAAGAGGAATTTTGAAATATTGAACATTCAAAATCAGAACAAAAATCCAAATTATCTCAGAATATCTAAATATTATATGTGAGTATATGATCGCAAAAGTAGGTATCTATCAGGAACCAATATTTTCTATTTACCGGTAAAAGGTATTTTGATGTTTAAAATTGTAATCCTGCCTTAGATATAATTTGGCTGCCATATGCTTTGAAAGTACAGAATTGTCACATATAGAAAAAACCATCACAAGTAAATTGGGCATGCACATTTCTTTGAAGCAGGTATGTAAAACTTCATGCTTACAACCCTTATCTGGATCATAGGGATTTGAATGAGACTCCATTTCCCCAATCCATGTCTCTTACCTCCCAAATGGAGCACTTACCTTACAGAGGAAGATAAAAGGTGTTGAGATCAAGCAATAATGGCCTTTGCAGGCATTCTAGTTTCTATCACCAAGTGGCATCTATGTTTTGGTCATTCCACATTTTGCTCAAGCAATTCATGCAGAACATGAATTAGGAAGTACAAACTCCCCACTTCATACTGTATGACCAATAGCAAATCTTCTCAATTGCAGCATCTGCCCCCTGGAATACTATTCATTCCTGAATTTATCTGGCTCCCATACTGACTGTTTAAAAGAACTTTGAAAACATGGTTCTTTCCCCAGAATCTGGTTGAAGGATGTTGGAGCTTCTGTATTTCTTCTTTCACTTGTGGTTAGAATGGTTTCCCCCCTCCCCCAGATATTTGGGATTTCTTATTTGTATTATCTATATTTTATTAGTGTTTTTATTATAGGCTGTCTAGATACAGGATTGAATGGCCTACAACTTGAATAAAGAAACAAAATAAGCAGTTAAGATCTCTCTGCTTCTCTCTGTTCGTCTTGCACAGAGAATGAAAGTGAGCAGGAGGGCACTAGAAAAAGAACCAAGTCTTGTTGCCTTAAATCCCACCCCAACATTTTTCTATATGCCCACGCAGGAAGCAGGTTTAAGTCTTTATTCTGAATGGCAGTTGTCCAGTCCTGTCTTAAAATGGAAAAATCTGGTAATGTTTCAGACTATCTTCAGCCATTTGGTTCAGAGACTTTCACTTCACTGACAAAACAAAGATCCTTCTGTCATCTATTTTTTACGGTACATCAATCAAAATTCTTTAATTATGAAATCATGAGTACAGACTGCAGTTTAGTTCTTTCAAAGTATTACATGCTGAAAAGGCAGTGACACATTGAGGTGGGTGATTTGGTGAAAGACCTCTATGTAAAACAAGAGGGGCACAGATATATATTGCATTTACAAAACAACATAGAAAATAAGATTCTAATAAAAATAGTTGATATTTTAATATACATTGCTGATACAAGTTATTAATATTTCTAAAAAAAACAAATAATACATCTTGATTAGAAGCAGGGCATGACACAAGATAAGCTATTCTAGGCATCCACTGTCTTTGAACGTGGATCCTGTTTGTCAAATCACTGCAGAAATTAGATATATTAAATAATTCCCCTCAATTGCACTGATTTTCTATAGTTACCTTAAACCTGTTCATGTATTTTTTTAAAGCACAGATTAACCAAATATATTTTATTAATGCCTGAATGCCATTTGCAAATGATTCAACAATATTGTGTTACAGAGCAGGTACTGTGTGGAATGACTGTTTATAATTTATGAAATCAAATATATTCCAAGAATTATTAGGAATCAGCAGAAATAAGTTTGGCTTTACAACCAGATAGTTATGATTAAATGCTACTGATTTTTAATTATAAGGGGTGTATTATTTTAGGATGTGTTAGGTGGCAGAGCAATAATATTTTGAAGAAATAGTAAGGGATTTAGAGATATGACATAAACAAGCAATGGCTGAAATGATTGTGGAAACGAATGGCTCTGTTTTGTTGGAGTATTTTGGAAGACATAAAGAAATGGAGAAAGATTTCTTTCTCTGAAGGATTTGCTAACCTGGAAGGTCATCTTGTCTGCTGGTTGTTAAAAAGGCTGACTGCCAGCTGAGTCAGCTCTCTGGTGTGGTAGCAAAATGAAATGAAGTCCAGCAACTGACATGTGAGCTATGCTTAGATCTAGAATGGCAATGGAGTCTGCAGTGACAGGATGCAATTCAATAGCTGCCATTGCTCCATTTGGCTGAAGCTAAGGTTAAAGTTGGCACCAGAAGGCAGGCAGAGGTCAGTCTAGCAGCCGAGCAGGGGCTGATCTAACATGAATGTTCAGAATGTGAGGTCTTGATTCACACCTGACTGGGAGCCTCCAGTAACATCAGCACCCCAAAGTTGATTGTATCAATTGTGAAGAAGGAGCTCAAGGGGTGCAAGTTGGACTCTAGATTTGTTTGGCTTCCTAAAAGTCTGAGGGATGCCTAATCTAAGGTAAAAATGTAGGCCATACATGAGGCCTTTGAGTGGTGGGCACTGTGAGAGGTTGCTATGGTTTGGCCTTTCCTAAAGTTGTGATTTTTAGAGTACTAGAATGAAAAGAGGATGTGGAACAATGAGTGAGAAAGGGTCAAATAGATCACTAGATTGTTGGCCACTCAGTTAATTGGTGAGATTGTGAGGTGGCTATTTTCCATTGGGAATGCAGGGAATGGATTTAACACTGAATCTGCCAAGACAATCACAGCTGTAGTGAACCTAGGGAGATGAGGCAAGTGTGCTATTCCTGGCAAAGAAGAATTGATAATTTGATGTTGATTTCAATTTCTGGCTCATTGGCTCTGAACCCAAGACCTAGTTGTCAAATTACTGGAGATCTCAGCCTAAAATTGCTGAAGGTAAATGCCAAGTCAGTCTGTAAAAGGAGCTTGTTATTCAGCTTAGCAGTTGATGAATGGATGGATTTGTATTATTGAAACTTTGGACTAGGTCAACTATTATTTATTACCCTGAGATCTGCCTTCCTAGGTTTGAGGTCCTACAGTAGCCTTGATAGCAAAGCTGATGTGTTCATGTGTGATTTATAAAGATATCATACATGCAATAAGGTACTCTGCTTTTGCAGTGGTTAGGATATTGTATTTCTGTGTTAAAGTGGACTGTAGGAACAAGATGAAGAACCTATATGTGCTGTATCTAATATCAGGGCTGATGTTGGACTCCCCCAGATTTCTGTGTTAGAGGACTTTAATTTTCATGCTCTTGGATTTCAGTCTGGTAAGTTCAGGATTTCATGACCTTCATGGCAAGCATGGGGTTATCCCAGTTATCTCTGATTTAACATGCCGAACCTCATCTTTGCCTCTAAACAACTATGGAATGATCTGGGTAAGCAGGGCAAGCCCAATTCCATGATTAAATAAACTCTGTCCATATGATAATGACTGTTACCTGGGACGTCTGCAAGCCTAACAGATCAATTAGAATGGTCCACCCCAAGTGCTTCATAAGTGGATGGATTCCAGTTATGGAATTTTCCACCTATCTGCTAAATAGTTCCACTGATTGACATCAGGAGCTGACTCTCTGTTGACATCAGGAGCTGACCCTCAGTTTTGATATGATTTCTGGTAAGCAATCTTTCTCTGGTTGTCAATCTGTTTCATCTAAGATAAATTGGCAAAGTGAACAAAAAAAGATCAAAAAGTTGAATGACTGAGTCTGAGTCTGAGATACATTTGGGCTTATTCCCAAGGCATACAGAATACCCGCCTGGCTACTATGACTATTTCACACTCCAAACATTTCTTCAGATTCTTGACTATTTGCACACAGGGTCTAGAGTGGTGTTTGAGGGGACATTTTGCATACCAGCTGGGATTCTTTTTGGTCTTTGATGAATCTATACCAGTGGGTTTCAATTCAGTTTGCTACTGGTTCGCTTGTGTGCGTACACTCGCACATGTGTGCAATACTTCTGTGCACGCACAGAAGCTTCTGTGCATGTACAGAAGCATCTGGGTGGGTGGGCAGAGAGCCTCCCTCCGCCACTGCTACCAGATCACCCAATCCGGACTGAACCCACCATTAATCTCTACCTTATACAATTTGCACACTAGTTCCTTCAGAATACAGGTGGCAGCGTGAAAGGCAGAAGTTGCCATCAGTCACTGCTTCTTTGAAGAGGTCTGCAGAAGTCTTATTAGAACTGCCTCTGATATCATCAACCACCATATCTTTCTGCACCACATGAAAGATCTGGGTACTGGAAGCACTATTTTATAGTGTATTGTTCTAATAAGTGGTTGTGTTACTGGCAGTATAACAGTAGCAAAAACATAAAAGTGATAGCATGGCAGTCTTATTTTAATGTCTGGACATTATAGATTCTGGATGGAATGGAATGGTCTGAAATTAAATCCAACCAAGATAGTATTACTGATTGTTCATTGAGATTCTTGTCAACTCCAGTGTTGTCTCTTGAGGGAAAAGCCCTAAGGGAACAGGTCCATGACTTAGAGATTCTTCTAGCTTCATAGACACTGCTGGATGGTCAGGTTTGGCTATTTTACTAGGTAGTAGCAGCCCTGAGTATTCTGAAATAGCAGCTAATGTCCTCAACTGGATATTATAGCTGGACTACAGGCCTAGCATAGCTGGACTACTGCCATATGATCTACTGGGGCTACCTTTGAAGACCACCTTGAAGATACATTTGATACAAAATATGGTGGCTTGTTTAATGGCAGATACTGGTTACTAGTAACATGTTACACTTGCATTTCACACTAGTTGCTCCTAAATTACTGGATGCAATTCAAGATTTTTACTTTTCAGCGGGAGACCCAACTTTATGGATCCACCAGGCTTTAACACCAGGGCTTGCTGTATCTACTATTTTCTGGAAGATACTTATGTTACTGTTCTTCCAGGGAGCATCTAATGCTTAGTATCAAATATTATTTATTATGGTTGTTTTATCATGTTATTACATTGTTTTGTGATATTATTTCAACATCATTTAATTAATTATTAATAATCTCATAATAGATCTTTTAATAATTGATTTATGATTCTAAATCACTGGGATCTTATGGCAGACACAATGGTATGTAAAATAAATGGCTTCCTCCAGTGGTTTCAACGGAATTTGTGCCATAATTCTGAGTATAGTTCAGGGGTGGGTTCTACTTACCTTTACTACTGGTTCACAATGAGACTGCATGTGCTTGCTTCGCTTGCGCGCCTTGATTCTGTGCATGCACAGAAGCTTCTGTGCATGTGCAGATTGCTGATGACGACATCCAGGACAGTGGGTGGGGCCTCCCTTCAGTTTTACTATCGGTTCTTGCGAACCAGTCTGAACCGGGGGCAACCCACCAGTGGTAGTTACTTAGAAAATAAGCTGTAGCATATGAAATGAAGCCAATTTCAGTTGAATGAGAGAAGCTGAATGTTTATTAGACAAAATCAGAACTATGATTGAATGTTTCAGACAAACTGGATAGGCTCCAACAATGACAATGAAGATGACCAAGGATTAGTCATCAATGTCCTATAAACAGAGACTGAAGACTGGGAAAGCTTAGCTTTGAGAAAGAAGAGTGAGGAGATATGATGGCATTCTTTAGATAGCCGGAAAGATGTCACTCAGAAAAAGATCAAGACATGCTCTCTATTATTCTAAATGCAGAAAAAAAGATTTAAGCTTCAAGAAAGCAGATTCCAACTGGGTTTTAAGAAAAAAATCCTATGAAAGAGCAGTTTAACAGTGGAATCAATTGCTTAGAAAGGTTACAAACTCCATTTTACTGGGTATGTTAAACTGGAGGCTAGACAAAAATCTGTCAAGTGTACTTCATTTGGGATTCCTGCACTGAGCAGAGAGTTAGACATGGTGACCCGAATTTCTGGTTCTATGATTTCATAAGCAGGACACAAACTAAGGTTGCTCATTATTCTTCTGTGGATACACATGGGAATGTATTTGCCAATCCTTTCCTTGGCACAGAATTCCATTTTTCAAGTAGTGCTTTAAGAAGTATTTAACGCCTCATACATGGCACTCTAATCTGGTAATATTTATTCTGCACTGCTCTCAAAATCAAAGATCATTAGCTGATTAGTATCAGCCCTGATTCAGCAGAAAATTGAGACAGCAACAGATTGAAATTTATGGCATGACAACAACAGAGGCAGTGGTGGGATTCAGCCAGTTCGCACCACTTCGGGAGAACCGGTTGTTAACTTTCGGAGCAGTTTGGCAAACTGGTTGTTGGAAGAAATCATTAGGGCAGAGAACCGGTCGTTAAATTACTTGAATCTCACCACTGAAAAGGGGTATTCAGTGTCACTTTTTAAAGTTGTAAATTCAGAAAGAAAATTTAAGAGAACCTGCCAAGAAAATAAACTAAAACAGCAAAGACCGGGAGAGGTGGAAAATGCAACTGAAACACTCATAGCCACTTACACTTTTGCTTCTTCTTTTGTTGCATATGTAACATTGACAACTGCTGTCTCTGATTCTGTGTTAACTAAGAAACAAAAACAAAAGAAATATACTTGTGTGGTAACCAACTGGGAAAATTTTTAGAAAGGTGTATTTTATAAAATAACATCAGGACAAACATTTTTGTAGAACCTTGTACAAAGACAAAGTTAATAGCAGCTGAACAAGAAAATACAGATTGTGCAGATTTTCAATCCAAGAAAACAGGAATAGGGCAAATATTAGTATGGCCAACTTTTTAAAGCAAACTAGTGAAGTCTGCACATCTCAAATTAGTAGGCAGATATTTTTTTTGCTGACTTTGAATCAAAGCTGATTCTTGGTAGCTGATTGGACAAGTCCGAAGCTTTCTTGGCAAGACTTCAGAAATAATTTGCCATTGCCTCCTTCCTGGTGCTGAAACTGTGTGTGATTGGCTCAAGGTCACGCAATTGGTTTCATGCCTAAAATGGGACTAGAACTCAAGGTTTTCTGTTTTCTAGTCCAGTGTTTAAACCGCTACCCCAATACGGCTCACAATAGGCTACTTAGAAGATATCTATCCTTCTGATAGTATATTGCTGCCATTTTAGAGATGTGATTCCAGGTTAAGATTGCTTTAAAGTAAATTAGAGAAAATGACACAGAATAATATTTTATATAGGGAAAACTGAGTACAAAAAATAGAATTTTCATATTTGGATCTTTTTAAAAAACTGAAAATAAATTCTGAAACTGATTGAATTTTTTTACTAAATCATGTGAACTTGACAAAATTAGAACACATTATTATTCTAATGTCATTTATTTAGTTCATATGATATGGAAAGTAGAATTCAAATTGGAGTGAAGTTTGGTATCTAACCATTGCACATTTTCATAAAATGGCATGCCACAATCTGTATCTAAGATGAAGTGAATCCATCTGCACACAGTCTGAGAGCCACCTAGTTTCCATTATTGACATGATCTAAATAATTCTATGAACTAGAACCTTCATTACAGTCATCTTCTGGTTTAAAGAGATACTTTTAATTAAAAACAGCTTTGTGTTTCTTGCTACAGTACATAAACTGATGAAATATGCAGGCTCAAAATACGAAGTGTTAGCAGTCATTTCTGTAACAAAATACTGTGTTCATTGCTCTAGCATTTCCTGAATAGCAAGAAAGAAGTAATCTATAATAAGACATTTAATTTGACAACATTCTAAATGTTAAGAAGTCATGGCAAGTAACAATCATGTTGAAAATCTACATTCACACCAACTTAAAACCTCAAGAAAGCTTTCATATTTCAAAGAAAACAATTGAGTCTCAGAACAGGATGATGACATCCGTTCCAACAGAAGCAAATAACTATGAATAAATACATATATACACAAATGCAGAACAATTAGATCCAATGGCAATGAACAAGCAAATCATCTGTTCAAGCTCCTTTTTGTTATAGTTACTGTAACCCATGTTGAGTCATCTAAAGAGAATTAACAGGCTGGAAATTCCCTTCCCACTTCTAAACAATGTATATATACTCACCTTAATTATTAACTGATTTAGAATCATAGACAAATGTCAGAAATGTGGAAATAACTTGGCTACCTTATCATGCACCTATCAGTCATCAAAATATCAATAAGAAAATTCCCATTTGAACGTTTTTTAAACGTTTTTTAGAAAGGAATGCTAGAATTTTTTAAGGTGACCTATAAATTGCTTAGTCCATAGTTTTATTGCAGGCTAACTCTTGGACACCTGTAGAAAACCTGGAGACAACTACTGCAAATCCCTTGCTAATCAAACATTTTCAAGTGCCCACACAGTAGCACCTATATCTTTATACATTATGATATTCAGATCTTTTTGTGATATATCACAGCTGGAGTCCCAGAAGATTTGATTACTTAAATTAAGTCATTTTTGAAGTTCATATATGGTAACAAAATGAACTAAACTATGATTAAGGAGTAAGTTTGCCTTATTGCAGTCACAGCAAGTAAACCTTTGATCTGGTTAAAGACATATGAACCATTCCGGAAATAGCCCTAGATCTTCTTCCTTTCAGTGGTTATGCTGAGGTGAATAAATAGTCCTAGAACTTCAAGAAAACCTGTTTGTTAATGTTTAAGCATTTATACTTCACTAAAAATCTCCTAAAACATCACAAGGTCAACAGTAAACTTATTATCTTCAAGTACTATAAAGCAGATATTCAATACAGATATTGGTCTCTAAAGAATGTTTAATGTTAATAAAGCATTTTAAATTATATAAAAACAAAAAGCAGTAAGAAATGTCTTTACCTTGTTCTACATTCTCTACTGTCCCATGTTGAGCTAAAAGACCATCTAACACCTGAAATAGAAATCAGACATAAAATATACGTAACAAAATCCTGAAAACTTGTCATTCAAATTAAGTTAATAAAGCACAAATCAGCTCTCTCTTCAACTCACTCCAACTTAACTTTATTAGCAGTCAGAATGGAAAGTTATACTTGTTTGATTAAGATGATTGAAATCAACTTTTGAATTAGCCTATTTTTAATGAAGGATAAGGAATAAGAGTAACATGATAAAAGCATTTTGAAATAATTTTTTAGGGTATAATTTTCCGGACTTCTTTTCTGTTCCTCTTTGGTTTCATATAGTGAAAAAGAAAAGATCTTCATAAAATAACGGCTCTAAAACAAGGGAGTCAAACTCACATCACGGCAGCGCCACGTAATATTTCGGGACTTTTCCCCCCTTCGCTAAACCAGGTGTGAGCATGGCCAGCGCATGACACAACTGGTCCACGTTTGGAGTGTTAGAGTTTGACAGCCCTGCTCTAAGGGTTTTATAAATAGCTAGATCAATTCCCAACCTACATTGATATTTTATGAGAATTAAATACAGTTGATAGACCAGGTACAAAAAGGACTGGGGGGGGGGTCAGTATGTGACTGTCCTATAATGAGCAGAACCAATAATTTGACCTTTCTTAGCTGGGGAGGGGAAGGAATTAAAGTTTATTAAAGACACCTATTTCACTCCATAAAACCTAATGAATCTTCTTCAAAAATGGGTCTTGCACACACCTCAGTTTAGTATATCAGTCTTTCTCTTCCATACTGAGAGCTGAAAGATATAATGCATCCTTATGCTAGGCTAACAAACCAATCAAACCAATTCTAATCTTCCATACAATATAAGAATCAAAGCTACCCCTTTCCCTTAGCTCGAGACATATAGATTTATGTCTATATGTCTGAATATATGAATATATGAATTGTCTGAATTACTTTTTCCCAAACTGAGTCTCCAGATGCATTGGAGTTCAATTACTGTAAACTGAGTTTTTGTGGGAATCACATTCCAATTTATTAGAAGGGCATCAAGTTGAGAGAAGCTATTCTATATTACAAAAAGTAGTGACAGAAAATCTGCCAGGCAGTGTCAAGATATTGCTCAATTAAGACCCAGTGTGGTTTTCTACAACCACACTGAACAATGAATGCTTTTGAAGAAGAGTACAGAAATTTACAGCAAACAAAACAACCACCAAAGCAGCTTCAGGTTCAGGTAACCGGGATATTCCAACGATTTAGAAAGAAGCACACAAATTTCTAATTTTAAGTCAGCTACACAAATTATGCTGAAATTACTTCCAATCCCATAGACAAAGTCTGATATGACATCTTTTAAACATATTTTACAACTGGGGATCCTGATGCATAAAATCAAACTTATTCAGGGCCTAGGGGATATTAAGCAGGAATAGATGCTACCAAATATTTAGAGACAATATGGCTCAATAAAGATACATCTATAATCACCTTGGCAAGACATCATTACAGATGCTTCGTTCTTTCCCAACTGCCCGACACAAATTGCCAGACAACCCCCTTTCCCAGAATTAAACATTTAAGCTGTCCCCTTCAGCCAATACCTGAAAGCAGAAATTCAATCACCCGATTTTTATTGCCAACGAGTCATTTTACTAGCACAATAGCCTCTATATAAAAGCAGCACAACAGTCCTGCTAATGAGTAACATCATCATATTTGTGATAATGATGACTAAGAAAAACAAACACTCACATGTAGTCATCCCTGCAGCCAACTCCTATACCCAGAGTGGAAAAATAATCTAGTCTTGCAACTGAGACAATTGATACAAAAGGTTCCATCACCAAATGTTTCTATATCAACCTGTGTTCTGAAGGTATCTTTTTATAATTTTAGGACTCCAAAACTATGGAAATTAATCATACTGGTTCATTCTTTGGTTTAATTAAATCTTTCCAATATAGAGTACTAAGGAAACAATAAGACACAAATTACACTCATAAACTCTCTACAGATCCATTTCCCAAAAACTGATGCTTTCCAGATACATTAAGACTTCATTCTCAAGCTATGGCTGGCCAAACAAGACCCACTGCCTTCATTACCCCGGCCAATTTAAGAAAGCAGACCAAGGCAATCAACCTGGTTAATCTATAAACTGCTTTGTGTTTCATAATTGCACTTATGAACAGCTTTTTAAAAGCCTGAAATTTAGTGATAGGATTCCTGCAACAAATGGCCTTGTCTCCAGTTAAATAATTGTTCCACCTAGTTTTGTTCTGCCCCAGCTATGGACCCCAAAGAACGCAGCACACACAATGTCTGTACAAACCTTAGTTTAGAAAATTAAATCAATCTTTTTCAAATAAAGGCTGTTAATTAACTTTCTTAACAGCCTACAAGAATCCAAAGAGTAAATAATCGTAATCTTGCTATGGTTGGCAGAAAGCCCAGAAGCAATTTGCAGGAAACTGATAAGAGAACTAAGAACAGGACGCGAAGGAGAGTGAAAGAAGTTGTTCCCTGCAAATTGCCTCAGTTGTCGTCCTTCCTTAAATAGGCTAAGGGAGTGGCCAATTAGCCCCAAGTCTTACGCTTGAGGAGACCTCCTCCTGAGGAACCACTCCTGCCTTTTGGCAGTTCTGCGTGCCTGTGCATCAAGAAAAGGCTCCTCCTCTTCTTCCTCTTCACCTATGGGAGCTTCTGGAGGTTCTGAAGGCCCTGGCTGAATCCCCGCCTCTGGCACATCTTCTCCAGCCTCCTCATTGTCTGACTCAAGTGCCAGCTACACAGTCTGCTGGCGCAGCACCACACCAGCCTCCTCGCTGTTGGAATGAGCTACTAGCTGCACAGGCTGCTGACGGGCCACAACAAGTTTAGTGTTGCACTTCCTCAAATTTTAGAAAAACCTAGAGATGATGCAAATGTAATTTGGGATCTTTTCCATGCAAGGCATCAGTGGTGAAATCTGAACCAGTTTGCTATTGGTTTGCTGGCCGCGCAGTTCACACCAAATGCACGCTATGCGCGCATGCACAATACACACCAAAAGGAGGCTTGGGGAGGTAAGTAGAACAGCTGGGGGGGGGGGAATCAGCTGTGGCGCATGATCTTGGGAACCTTTTAAAAAACTTTTTAAAAGCATTTTTACTACCGGTTCAGGCAAATAGGTAGTAAAAAATGCTTTTAAAAAGTAAAAAAAGAGGCTAGGATGATCACAGTTGTGTCGCATGATCGTCTGAGCTTTTTTTTTTTTACTTTTTTAAAGCATTTTTTTACTTTCTATTCACCTGAACCAGTAATAAATAAATGCTTAAACAGTTTTTTAAAAAAAGTTCCGATGATTATGTGTTGCTCAGCTGATCATCGGAACTTTTTTTTTTACATTTTTTTTACTACTGGTTCAGCCAACCAGTAGCATTTTTTACTACCGGTTCAGGCGAACTGGTCTGAATCTGTAGTATTTCACCCCGGCAAGGCATGTGCTCTAACACTGAACTATAACTCCTCTGCTTGATGCCTCAATGGAAACTGATGGATTTAAGACCTCATTGTGGCTGAGGTACATTTGGAAGTAGTATTCATCACATATAAATGCCAATTGTAAGTCACACTCTGTTAGCCTACTATATGAAACAAAACTAAAACAGAACAACAGGAATATGGGTTCAAATGTACTAAATTGCAGGACCCTAACCCTGACTGATTGAATTAACTTACTCATATAAAAAATAATAGAGGCAGCAAAAGTTGTAGAGATAATATGACAAGGTATGCTCACAACACCTATTCTGATATGCATATCAGAACAATAGCATTTAATGCTTACTTACTGGACATAAAATAGAAGTATATACAGTTTTTATACGGGCTTTTATTTTAAATGGGCTACTTTGATTTTACAGAAATGTCCCAAAGCTGGTCTGATCTTACGAGAGGTTCCTGAAATCAGAATACTGCTGTGTTGACCACAATGGACCATTTTAGCTTAAAGGTTTCAAGGTTTTTGTAATTTTTTGCATATACTGTTGACATTGAGTCAATACAAATTACAATAAGTACTTCATCCTCTGTAGTATGTCTATTATAATATCCTGCGTAATGTGATGGAGAAATAGTAAAAATAATTCTTATACATAATTTGGGAAAAATAGACAGCAGAAAATAATTAATCTTATCCCTTACCTCCCACTGTAAATGTGGAGGAATATTCCGGATTTGAATCTTCCTGCTTCTGTGAAGAAAGAGTTCACAAAGCAAGATCAATTTAGTATAGTACAACAGAACATAGTTTATCTAGTGTTACATCAAATTCTAGCAACTCTAATTGAATGAAATGAACCAAACTACAGTAACACGGAAATACCTCATGCATTTGGTTCCTGCAAAGTACCTCTAACCTCTAGTTGTTTTTAATCACAACAGACAAAAAAACAAAAGCAGTTCAGAATATAATTCTATGGTATTCATCCACTTCCTGATTAAGAAATGTCATATTCAATATGTTTTGGAATTATAAGCAATCCATTCTTAGCAAGTAACATATAGTAAATCAACATAAAAATATATAATCAACATCAAAGCCTTTTAATGACAATTTAAAAAATGAGTTTTTTAAATGAGTTTCAGGTGCACAGTCTAAAATGTAGGAGGCATTCATGTATGACAATATAGTATTAACATCTTGAACATACATATGGCATTGTACAATACTGGTCTTAGGCTGTACTAAAGTTTCAAGTTTCATACATATCTACACATAATAAAGTCCTATACAGTTCACTAAAAATGGTTTCCAGATAAATGTATGCTAGATTCAGCTTTAATGATCCTGCTCAAGTTGGATGAAAAAACCAGGACTAAAAATCATTTTCGTTCATTAATAGCTGAATGTTATTTTAACACACACAAAAAATCCCAGGGTAGATTATAATATTTATTTACCAAAAAGGGGGGGGGGCAGAATATGCTAGAATATAATAGATGTCAACTGTGAGGAACTTTAAATTACAGAGGATTTAGAACCTGAACTGTTAATTTTGGATTGCATTTAGAAGAACCATTAGATGAACTGACAATAAAGCTAAAACAAATCTCAGTTATCAGCAAGTTTCTAAACAATATTCATCTACTTCATCTTTTCCCCCCAAAGAAAGTGTAGTTATCTGATTTTTGCATTTCAGGCCACATGATTGCTATTCCCTGGCATTCTCTGGTTATTAAATTTTAAAAAGAAATATGTTGGTTTTAAAAGAAATATAATTGCGAATAATTTTAATTGAATCAATTTTGCTTTCTATTTCGTATGTTTATTGTAAAATGTCTTGAGTATTGGATAAACATCCCAGTAACACGGGGTATAAATGCATTGATAAATAAATAATGTGCAAATGGGAATTGTGGCATTCATAATTGTGAACCGCTCCCCTCAGTGGCGAAGGATATATAGCAGACAGAGGAGAACAATGGCAATTGTCCAGGGTGAGGTTTGTCCTCCTCTGGTTTCTGTGCAATGCTATCTTTTGCTCTGGAGCAATGGTGGAAGGAGGCTCCGGCCCTGTATTAATGTAAGCTAACTCAATACTTTCAAGAATTCTTGAACATGCAGCAAAAGCCTATATTGTTTAAATGCAGAAACATTAAACCTTAGGAGGATTTCATGTATGATAAATTTCCTGCAGAAGGAGAAAAAAATTATATTTACCTATGAATTCTTTTATATGACAATATAGCATAAATTCAGATACTACATTTCTTAATACATCCCAAAAAGCAAATACATAGTAATGTCTAATTGCCTGCCTGCCTGCCTGCCTGCCTGCCTGCCTGCCTGCCTGCCTGCCTGCCTGCCTATCTATCTATCTATCTATCTATCTATCTATCTATCTATCTATCTATCTATCATCTAATTAATTTATATACTGCCATCTCGCTGCTTGCTGAGCCTCTTTTGTTGGAAAACTCCAGATGTTGGAGTTACATCTGGTCAGATTAATATGAAAGAGTTGACAAGAAAAATGTATGTGTGTATGTATAATGTATGCGTGTATGCATGCATATTCATTCACATATGTCATATTAATCCTTTCTGGGGCAAACAATATTATGCAAAGCTGGAAAAAAGGACAGAAATAATGGGCAACAGAAATGAAAGGTAGGCAACAAGATATTTGTTAAGGAAATGTAAACCTAATTTAAAAAAGACACAATTACTTACATCTATCAACTTTGTATCTTTCCATAGCACCCTTTGCCTGCTCTGACTACACATGCAGCTTTATACAATTTTCTTTTGTTTGTTCATGAGAATTTCATCAACTTAATTTAAACAGAGTTTGCTTGGCTTTTTCCTTTTCTCTTGATGCATTCATTCTTCCTTCATATATTTATTTTGTGTTTGGTCCTTTTTATCTGACTAAGCTACTTCAATGTATTTCTTTCACACTGGTCACTCACTTTTGTATTAAGTCCACATTCCTTCAGCCCCCTTATTTTTCTGACCTTGCCTTTCCTTGTTTGATCATACATGTATTTACTTAAGTAGCCAATTCCCACTGCATTATTTAGTTTTATGTTTACATTATACTAACTCTCACTCCCACATGACTAGGTGAGTAGAAGCATGCTTATACATAGCTATTTCTGCTTTTTTTTTTCAAAATTATTGCTCACAAAAAGATGTACTTATTTATTACATACGGTACTATCTTTAAATGAATAAAAATGCAATACACCTTCCCACCCACCCCTCACCTTCATACATTTCTCAGTGACCTTCTGAAAACCAAAAGCTGACAGGGCAAGTTACATATATAAATAGAGAAAAAAACCCACTCCCTTCTAACATTAAAGATGTTATCTAGTTGGATAATGAAATGCCTGCAAGCAAACAAACAAGCTCAGAGACAAATTTGGATACCACATACTTTACATAACTGTGCTTCAAAACTTGCAGACATTGTCACCTCATATATCTTTTCAATCAGATTTTGCCAAACACTTCAGAAATGCTTAACCTTATTGCATTCACCTCTTATTTTCCTTTGTATAGGAGAAAAATAAGGCATTTTTCCAACTGTCAGACCATAATTGAGGGTAAGTAGAGTCAATGAAATCTCACTTTAGAATGATCATTTTTTGGGGTTCGGTTCCATTTAGCACATTGAGTGCATTATCTGCACTCAATTGTTATTCACTACTGTTAATTTTCTGAATTTTTATACTTACACTCTTATCTCTATTTCATGTGTAGGCTTCAATGAACCATATTTCAGTCATTGATCCACTTCTGCAAGCCAGTTAACTGTGATAAGGGTCTAGCCAGGTGGTGAACAAGGGGAAATTACAGTGGACCGCCTTGTACCCCTGCCTGGGGGGGGGTGTCACAGTTAGCCTTATCATTGCTTTTGATTCATTCAATGGATTATTTTTTAACATTGTTCATGCAAAACGTGCACAGTATTTTCACTTCTGGTATTTGTTTCATTTTCCCTCTTATGTCAAGATCCATTCTTGACGCTATCAAAAAAATTACTTGCCTAACCAAGGCTCTTATCACCTTTGCATTCTTCACTAATCCTTTTAATCTTTCACCATAAACAATCAAATCAAGCATGTCTTTAAGTTTTTGCCACGTGTACACAGGAATAAACATACTTAAACCATTTAGTGAAACAAATAGTATCTTTTCCTAAGCAGATGCCAGTCACACTGCTGATTCATTCTTAGATCTCTGAATGGCTGACTCACAGTTTAAGTACATCTTTGTTTCATTCCCATTCATCCATTCATTCACCCATCTATGTTTTTTCCCAGAACACACTTATTCAAAATGTTGTGTGCAATTTTGCCAAAACTCATCTGGGAGTCTTTCATTTTCATCATCCACTGAAGCATAATATGCCATTATTATTATTCCATGAACTTTCATATACACTGACAATTTAGGTAACAATTCATTCTCTGATATACAATTTAAGTTGTAATAAAACCTTCATGGTCACTTCTATTTATGTATTCAAATGCATCCAAATGGCAATGTCACATACAGTAATTTGTATATGGTAAAACAACACATAGTTGGCCTTGGATTACCACCAGACGCACAAGCAGCAATGCATGATTTGTGTAGAGTAGTTTAAGCTTCAAAGACTTTGTCATTCAAGAATCTCCTCTCTTTATTAGGTACTTCCGATACTTTCATTTTCATAAGAAGCTTCTTTGTGAAAGCTTCTATTAGTGTTTCTTGTTATGCATTTCAGCAAAGGCTCCTTTGCAGAAGCCAAGATAGAGGCAAAATGGAATGAGTATCTGAGGGGAGCATTCTGAGAAAGCCACTGCCTCACTCATGCTGAAAAATAGAAGAATAAAAGAGATTTCTCCCTGCAAATCAAATATAGTATAATAGAGGGAGCCTGAATCCCATATTCTCTCCAGTTAGTACAGCAGCACCTGTAATACTCTGGTTAATAACCATTTACTGCTCTTATGATTCTACTGGAAAATTAATTTCTATAGTCCAATAATATCTCATAATTGTATTTCACCCCAAGTCAATTGAAATAGCAATATATATTCAAGGGAAATCAAACAATTCCTTCCTCAGATTATATAAAGAATAAAATCAAAGCATTAGTACAGACTATAAAGGTTCACTTTTCAAGGTAAAATGAGAACTTTAAACAATTATAAGATTTTTATCCAGCTAAGACTTGTATAATTTAGATTTTTTTTTGTTAATGGTGTTTTAATTGCCAAATTCCACAATCCACAGTGATTTCTTAAACACTGAATTTGAATTCTGACATGGATTTCTACAATGGTAGTAATTAATTTTTTACTGTGCCTAAGAGATTTAAACCCTGTAAAAACAGTAAAGAATCAGATCATATGTTCATCTATCCAGCATGCAGCTCCAGGGCTCAATCAGAAGGCAATGGGAAACCCACAAAACCAAGACAAAATAATCATTTTGTCCTTATCCCAGAAACTGATGTTCAGAAAACAATTGTCCCCAATATTTGAAGTAGCATACATATCTATCATAATTAGAAGCCATTAGTAGATTTATCCTTCATTAATTGTCTAATCTGAGCTTTAATCCAATTCACATTGGGCAGTACTACATTTTACAATAGTGAATTCCATGGTATAAATATGTGCTGGATTGAATATTTAATTTGTCTGTACTGAATCTCTCAACCTTCAGATTTATTTGTTGGCCTATAATTCTATACTTTTGAGAGAGTGAGAGTTTTCCCACTAACTTTCTTACATAATAATTTTATACATTTCTATCATATTTCCTATACTTGGCCTTCTTCTAAATTAAATCCAAGCACGGCATTTTTTCTTTATAAGGAAGCACTTCTTGATCTTTTTACTTGACTTATTCTCCAGCTTTATCAGGTAGTAAGGCATGAAGGTGATGATGATTGATAACTCCCATGTTGTTTCCAATGTGTTTGAAAATTCTTGGTAAATGTTCAGTTAATTCCTTATATTTCCAATATAAATGAATTAAAAATCTATCAGGAATTCTTGCTCATACAGCCACAAGAAAAATAGGCTTAGCAGAAGCCATAAATACAGCCATGTCGCCAAGTACCTGAATTGACTGAGAGGAGGCCTCCAACTGTCAGAACTTTGGAACCAGGTTGTAACTCTGCTTTTCCAAGAAGGCCATAAATCAAAGACTATAGCAATATTCAAGTCTTGTGAAATTAGCTAGAGCCTAATAAAACATGCATAATCTGTATAAGAAATTGCTAGCCTTTTCTAAAACAGAATGTGTACATTTATTAAGTTAATCTGAGAAACAGATGTTTCTTTCCTTGTCTGACAAGCTTGTTCCAGAACTAGTTCTCCCTGACAATTTTCTAGAGTAGTTATCTTGGTCAATTGTAACTCCGCAAAACTTAATTGATTTAACATCACTTAAATTTTCACAGAATAGAAATTATTTTGATTAGCAGATATATGTGATCAATCGCCACTCTAATTGGCTATATTTTGTGCTGTTCATTAAAATGTTTTTCAGTAGAATAGTTGTGTTACTTTTCAAGGCTAAGGAGAATCAGATTTATAGAATTACCTGTGAGTATATGTCTAGTTTGGGCATGCAAACACATCAACACATATATGCATAGTTATACACAAGCCTGAATGCTTAACACGTTGCTTTTCTACACTATCCAGGGAATACACATCTAATTTTTAGTGTTGTCTAATTCACAATGACCTCAAAGAGGGAATGCCAAACTGGAGAGAGGAATATTGTATTCAGTTCAAACTGGAGAGAGGAATATTGTATCTAATATTGATTAGATATGCATCTCAGGAGAAAGTGAAGAGAGGTTCAAGAGTAGTAGGACATCAATTGTGAAAGCCAAATTTTAACAGGCCTGTCACTGTGGCTACCTGTTCAGTAAAATTTATATTTCAAAGAAAACTAAAAGATGCTAATAAAATAGTATTTCTGTTTAGACTAAAACATTACTCATGAGATCATTGATTGAGTTTCTTCTTACAAACTAAACCAATCTAAAATGTGATCACAGCGCTGAGACAGGGATAGAAAATTTGTTCACAATGGTGGAAAAGGGAGAATCTATCCTTTTGCATATCAAAACTGCAACCTGGCTCCTTGCAGAAAAGGCAACTGGTTCAGAGAAACTGTAGGCAATTAAAGTAGGGATGGGAGGGAGGTTGTTTAAACTCTACCATTATGCCTAGCAAATTAGCAAAGGTCCCACACTGCTTTTCAATCTCAGATGCATTTTGTTTTGTTTTTTAAATCAGGTCTTCCACATAGTGTGCAGAAGGAAGCACCACCAATCATCTATAACATGACTCTCTCTCTCTCTTTTGTAGAATTAAAACAAAACAAAACAAAGAAATGGGTAAACTTCAGGGACTGGCATGGGGGTGGGGGTGATGAAGATTCCATAAATGAAGCAAACTGATTGCATAATAAAAGTCTTGTTTGGCAAAACTCTTAAGTAATGTTTGCTGTGGCCCAGAGGATTTTTAGGTACTGTATATGGAATTTAAAACTATTTTCTGGCTGGCCACAAGAGGGCATATAGCCCTTTCCTTCAAGATCCGGATGTACTACAAATGCCACTTTTATTATAACATTTGTCTTGACATCGATCGTTAGATTCAATCTTGCCCCAGGGCTTCAAGTGGCAAAACCTCTTGGTTTATTGCTAATATTTGAGAACAATGGCCAAACAGTGTACAGTAAAGGGAAACTCACTGTAGATATGTTACTTTATCTGTGAATGAACCTAAGTTTCGGAGTTAGCGAGCAAGGCAGGAAAGATTAGGAAATATGCGGGACCCAAATGCATGAACTGTAATTATCACTGATTACAAAACATAAGTCTAAAGTAGTACTTAGGAATAAAATTAAATTAAACAAGTCAGAATAAACTAAATCACATGTTCTTATTAGCCCCATAGCTATAGCCAATCTTTCTATTCAATCAGTTATAACTGATCATAACTGATAATATCTAAGTGTTACAACCATTTTTACTAGTTCATGAATGTGAAGCTTCTAGTAATAGCATGCTGTCCAATTTGCAAAGAACTGTGTAGTAATCCAATAAAGGAAAATAAAGTGAAGGGAATATTTTATTTCAGCTTCACCTAATCTTATGCATAGCCAGCTCTTAAAAATCATTGTTAGTATGATTTATTTTTATAATTTTGTGTACAAGTTTACATAACAGAACTTCTTGGGGAGAAAATAATGTAAATGTTTTTATTATATCATGAACACACAAAGTAGCCTAGATGGAGAAGGGGCCAGGCTACATCTTGCATAAGAAATTACACTACTGGATTATACTCTGCTATACAACTCCGAACAAGACCTTTCTAATTTTTTGCATCTGAAAATTTTGCCCCATCTTTTTATTTTAAAAAATCAGGTCAATTAAAAATAAAGTGTTCTTTCATGTTAATGCAAAACACTTTATACTAGAAGACAAATGTAATCTCAGATATTTCTGTGGGAATGTTTTACATAGCTTGATATTATGTTAAAGATCATGTTTTAACAATTATGTTAGTTGTTACTGATGCTTTTAGGAACAGGAAAACCGCATGCTTTAAATAAAAATGAATGGCTGGATTTATTTATACAATTATTTATTAATTAAGCTTTAAGATCTTCACAGTCATAGGATTCACAGCAGTTCAAAAATAAAATAAAATAAAATAAAATAGCTACTGCTCTGTAGGAAGACTCAGTGGGCAAGAACTGAGGCTAGACAGGTTGTGATTACAACAACCACCTTTACTGCTAACAGAGTAATGCTAACATAATAACAGCTAACAGGCTAAATTCCCGTGAGGCAACAACCACAAGTGCCGTCTGACAGCTGCTTATATACAGAGCTGTCAGATGGCTGAACCAATGACAGGGCATCGGGTTTCCCGCTTTTTAGTAGCTAGCGTCTTAGCCAATCAGGATAGCCTGGCTGCCGGCAAGTCTGTAGGTAGCTTCGTAGCCCCGAGGACTTAACACCCTTCTCCTCCCAGATAGCGCACGGGTAATCGGATAGGTAGCTCTACCCAGATCATCTCAGTTCAGGGGTGGCGGCTGAAGAATGAGGAGCTGCTGGGAAGTCCTCCGGAACTTCTGGAGACTGTGTTACCACTTCAGAAAGAGGCCTAGTCATTGCTGGGCAGCCCGATTCTTCAAGTAAGTCTGGCGTCAAGAATGCTTTGGTTGTGGAGGGCTGGAGTGCCTCAGGCTCGGCATGCTGATATACTCGGGAACCTTCTCTTAGCTGGTTTATATGTCTGCGCTATTCTCTCCCGTCTGCAAGCTGGACCCTGTAAGAATAGGGCCCAGTTAGTTGAGTTATGTGGCCTGGCAGCCACCTTGGATTTGAATCATAGTTCTGAGCAAAGACAGGATCTCCGTTGGTGAAGGATCTGGGTTTATTTTGATTGCCAGGAAGTTGTTTGCTGGCATAGCTGGGATGCAATTGGTCTAGGGTTGTTCTGAGCCAACATCCCATAAGCATTTCAGCCAGGCTTTGCTTAGTGGCTGGGCATGGGGTCGAATGTTGAGCCAGTAAGTACTGGCAAATTTTATTGTGCAAATTTGCAAGCCTAGGCGGCTTAAAACCTATTTAGCTGATCTGATGGCTCATTCGGCCAGGCTATTAGTGGCCGGGTGGAAACATCTGGAAGGGTGCCGACGATAATTGTGGACCATTGTCCAACACCATGATGTTGGGCAACCTGTGGGTCACAAATAGCCGTTCCATTACCTTTATGGTGGCCTCTGCCATGGTAGATGGCATAAGAGCCAGCTCCACCCACTTAGAGTAGGCATCGACTATCACCAAAAAGGACTGGCCCAAAAAGTGTCTGGCGAAGTCCAGATGGACTCATGAGCAGGGTGACCTGGGTGCTTCCCACTTTCTGACAGGTACCGCAGGGGGTGCTGGCCTGGATTGTTGACAGATCTGGCATTTGGCTACCCATTCCTCAATCTCCTGATCCATTTTGGGCCACCATACATAACTGCGGCCCAGGGATTTCATGCATACGATGCCAGGGTGGGCATCGCATAGGCTGTTTAAAATTGGCACTCTTAACTTGGTGGGGGGGAATACCATGTTTCTCTACAGGAGGACCTTTTCAGCACCGACAGCTCATACTGTCTGCGCTGGTAGGGTTGGAACTCTGCTAGCACTGGTTGCTGTGGCCAGCCCCTGCGCACCCAGTCCAGCACCAAGGAAAGGGTATAAGCTGCTGCGGAATGATGGGTGATGTCCACTGCAGATATCGGTGCTTGTAATTCATCAATCAATAGGACGGTCATGGCCGGGTCAATGACAGAGGCAGGGACGGGGCAGTGAGTGAGGGCATCTGTGTGCCCAGGAGTCTTGCCTGGCCTATAATGCAGCTGGTAGTTATAGGCAGCCAAGAACTTGACCCACCTTGACATGCGCAGTGACAGAATTTGTGTCGTTTGGTGTTCTCCCGCCAACAAGTCTAGGAGAGGTTTGTGGTCTGTTACCAGATGGAAAAAACGGCCATTCACGTAGTCATGGAATCTCTTCATTCCTGCTACAGCTGCTAACACTTCCCTATCTAATTGACTATAATTCCGTTCTGATGTGGATAGCATCCGGGAATAATAGGCAATTGGGGCTTCCGTTCCATTGGGAAGGATATGGCTTAGCACAGGCCCAATGCCATATGGGGAGGTGTCGCATGTCAAAGATACAGGCTGACTGTTGTCATATTGGACTAGTATTGCATTGGACATAAGCATGTTCTTCACAGCTTTAAAAGCGGCCACTGCTTTCCTATCCCAATGCCAAGGTGTTTTGGCATCCAACAACCAATGCAGGGGCTCCGCTAGCGAAGCCTTGTGGGGCAAAAAAAAAAAAAAATGGCATAGAAGTTAAGCAACCCCAGGAAGGCTTGCAATTCAGGCTTGTTCGCAGGGGCAGGCACATTTTTTTCGCTTCTATCTTAGATGGAGTAGGGTGGATTCCCTGGGAATCAATAAGAAATCCCAGGAATTCAACTCGGGGCACCCCCAATTTGCACTTTTCTTTTTTTAACTTGAGACCTGCACTTCTGAAACAGGATAGCACAGATCTCAACTTATTGACGAGGTCGACTTCTGGTCTGGCACCGCGGCGCTACAGTCAGGGAAATAGCAGGCTCTAATGAGCCCATGAAAACCCTGTCTGACAAACCACTGATTGATCGGTCTTCAGACCGACCCTGTCCTGAAGGGATGGGGGGAGAAGAGGAGCACCTTGGAAGGCCAAGAGGAACAGGTAAGTTCCTCAGAGGCCAAAGGGAATCCTCGAAGTTGGCGATGGAGGTAGGCAGCCATGGCAGACCTTGAAAAGATCATGCAGGAGCGAAGAAAGAATGAGTTTTTTCAAAGCGGCTACAGATCTTTGGGGCTTGAAGATTTGGTAAAAAACAGTAATTGGAAATAAAGACCTATGATAGAATTTGCTTCAGTAAAATTGACTTGGAAGAATTGGCTTTTAATGAATTAAAAATTGGGTTTTTCTCTCAATTGGAATGGATTGTGAAATGTTTCTTTGGGAGTAAACACCTTTGGAAAGTTAATGAAGAAAGACAAACAGATGGTTACATAATAGCAATGGAGTCTGCAGTGACTAAGCGGGAATGTGGATTGAAGAGAGTTCCCTTCCATTTGGAAAAGAAATATTTTGAATGGCTTTTTACTTGGATTACTTTGAAATTAACTTCAGACTTACTGATTTTGGAGATGCTTATTCTGTCTTTGGGTGATTTTATGAAGAAAGAAGAAATACTCTGGATCTATTACAATCGAAACTAATTGTTTTAGCAAAAAAAGATGTGGCGCAGGAAGTTGATGTATTATATATGGAACAGATGTTTTAAAAGCATTAAAGTGATATACAGAGTTTTCAATTTGGACATATGGATTTTGAATTGGAATATTCATGGACAGATAGGGAAAGGAAGAAACAAAGCAGATAAAATTAAAATGTAACATTTAAAAGCTTAAATGTATAAATGATTTTTGGATAAAAACTGGAGGGCTCTTGGAATAATAAAGATGGAAAATAAGAGATGGTAACTAAAATAGAGGATTGATGTATAGGAGGTTAAAAATAAAGATAATAAAAGTATATACTAATATGAGATAACTTTAAGAAAATTTACTGTTTGATGTAATATATCTTAATTTTAATTTGCAAACAAACTTCAGATTGGTAAATATGACTGATTAATGTTTTATTGGACGAAACTATAAGATACACAGATTTTAGTAACAAATTGTGTTTTAATTCAATTCAATGCATGCTGGAATGATTAATACTATGAAACATATTGAGAATTAATTTGGAAGAGTATGCTGGGAAATTGACATATAATAGATAAATATATTGCAAGGGAAAGATAAAATAAGAGATGATGGGCACCAATTAAATAAAAGTTTGAGATTTGGAGGAGAATATGTTGGAAACCAGTTAAAATAGAAAATGCTGGAAATCAGCAAACAATAGTGGGAGTTTTGAAGGAGATTATGCTGGAAATCAGCCAAATATAAAATGCTGGAAATCAGCCAAATAACAGTGGGAGGTTCGGAGGAGATTATGCTGAAAACCAGCCAAACAACAGGGAGTGCTCTGGAGGAGATTGTGTTGGAAATCAGCCAAATATAATATGCTGGAAATCAGCCAAATAGTAGTTGGAGGTATGGAGATTATGCTGGAAATCAGCCAAAATACAATATGCTGGAAATCAGCCAAATAACAGATGGAAGTATGGAGCAGAATATGCTGGAAATCAGCCTAAATAAAAAATGCTAGATATCGGCTAAATAATAAATAGGTGATATGGAGGAGGATATGGATCTTGAGATAAATCTGTGTAACGTGAAATGTGTAATAGATGATTAGTGGGAAAAAATCAGAGATAAATTGATAAAGTTCAAGATTTTAAAATTTGATGAAATGAGTCTAAGATTTATAAATATGGATAGAACTTTGTTTTATAAACTGAAATAAAAAGAGTTGTACTGAATTTGAAATTAAGATTCGTGATGATAAAATTGCAAGGTAAATAATTAGACTAAGAGGTTAGAATATTGTTAAAATTTAAATTTTGATATTGATGTTAAAAGATGTAACGAAGACAATTTGGAGAAGAAACAGATATAATTTGAATTGATACATGGATATAAAAATGAGTTAAGTTTACCTGGAAATTAAATCTGTGGTGATATAATAGAATTGTTTAGATTAAGATGCTAGAATCTATGTTAAAAAAATTTCTTCTTATGTTTTGATTTTGATTTTTAAAAGATGTAATGGGAAATTGTGAATGGAGCTGGTTAAGGAAGTGTAAGAGTTGTACCTATCTATGACCAAATCAAGACTTCTTTCTTGAAAGTTATATTTTATGTTTATGTTTGGAAGAATAAAAAATATTTATAAAAAAGATTTTAAAAAACTTATTGACGAGGTCTGCCTGATTAGATGCAGAGATCAACACGTCGTCAAAGTATGAGATGACACTGGTTAGCCCATGGAGCAGCCGCTCCATTAAGCTTTGAAACAATCCGGGGGCTACGCTGACTCCAAATTGGAGGCATTTGCACTTAAACGCTCCCCAGTGTGTGACAATGGTTTGAGCTATTGCTGCGGCCTTGTCAACAGGTAACTGCTGGTAAGCCTGCACCAGATCCAGCTTGGCAAAGATGGTGCCCTGCCCTAGGGAGTGGAGCAGATATTGCACCACTGAGACAGGATAGGGTTTGGCTTGTAATGCCCTATTTATGGTGCCCTTATAATCAGCGCAAATCCTGATAGAGCCATCCTGCTTGAGGGGGATCACTATTAGGGTTTCTCAATTGGAGTGATCCACAGGCTTGCGAACTCCTTGGGAAATGAGCTTGTCCAGCTTCTGGTCAATCTTGGGGCAGAGCACAAATAGCACCCTTCTAGGTTTCAAGCAGATTGGTGCTATCTGGGGGTCCAAATTGAAAGATATGGGGCTTCCCATATATTTACCCAGCTGATTATCAAAAATGTCTGTGAATTTGCTGGCCCAGGATATCAGAGACTTAGAGGACCCTGTGTCCACCTCCATCTTACAGGGAACACCTTCCAGCTTTACTGTGAGGTAGATTTTATTGTTAGGTGAAGTCACCGTGACAGTCTTGCGACGTCTTGGAGGTTTTTTGAATATTTTCCTGTAGTTGGTGGGCTCAGACGGTGCATCATTCGCAGGCATTGTGGCCCGACAAACCCTTGACAGATGGCCCCTCTTGCCACAGTGCCAGCAGATGGCAGTTTTGAACCTGCAATTGGCTCTATTATGGTTCCCACCATAACACAAACAACTGGTCTGAGGGAACTTGACAGCAGGGTTCCCTTTCTTTTTTGGCGTGGTTTTGAGGTGTCTCACTCCTTTGTCATCATTCGAGGTATCATCTTGGTCTGAATCCTCATGATGGACACATGGCCTTTCCCGGCCACAAAGGTAGATGCCTGGAACCTCTGGATCTCCGCAGCTGACCTGTCAGACATTTCGGATGCTCTGGCTTCGTCCATTGCCATCTGGAGGGTCAGCTCCGTGTGGGCTAACAACCACCATTGCAGCCTCATGTCTTTGACCCCATAGACAAGCTGTTCTAACAAGACGTCGTCAAGGTCACGGAAGTCGCAATGCAATGCGACTGATCACAAGGAGGCCATGTATTTATGAATTGCCTCCCCTTCTCTCTGGATCTGTTGGCGGAATGCATGCCTTCTGGCTATGCGCAAGGGCACTGGGGCATAGTGGTTCTTCAGCTTTCTCAGCAGGGTCTCCCATGGCACATCAGTGACTGGCTGAGCGGCTGCTAGGGCTCACGGAGTTCTGAACATCTCAATGCCATACAAACTGAGAAAATAGCCTCGCTTCTGAGTGCTAGACAGCTTAGTGAACTTGTTTGCCTTCAAGAAGCATTTGAAACATTTGAGTTATGTGTCCCATGTTTTGGTGGCCGGTTTGAACAGCATGAATGAGGGCTAGATTGCCATCCTTAGGACAGAATGGAAGATAGCCTCTAGTGACTATGCCTCAGCTCTGTTAGTGGCTTAGCTGGTCCTACTTCAATTTAGGTAGGACCGCTTTTGTTGCCAGTGCTCTGTAGGAAGACTCGGTGGGCAAGAACTGAGGCTAGACAGGTTGTGATTACAACAACCTTTATTGCTAACAGAGTAATGCAAACGTAATAACAGCTAATAGGCTAAACTCCCATGAGGATACAACTACAAGTGCCATCTGACAGCTGTTTATATATGGAGCTGTCAGATGGCCTAGCCAATGATAGGGTTTCAGGTTTCCTGCTTTTCAGTAGCTTGCATGTTAGCCAATCAGGATCGCCTGGTTGCCGGCAAGTCTGTAGGTGGCGTCGCAGCCCCGAGGACTTATCAGTTACTGTACAGTTATATAATAATAATTATAAATAAGAAAAAAACATCCTTCATTTTAAAAACAGAGTTCTTCTTAAAGAACTATCCTAATTTTTAAAAAAATCCTTCCAGAATAGCTCCTCTTTGACCTGCTTTAATGTCCAATGAAAGACTACTCTACAACAGAATGGAAAAAGTGCTTCTTCCTAATCTGCAGCTCCTTGATTTCATGATGGCAGAAAACCACCAGCATTTTTCCCCATGTTATTTATATGAAAAGAGTTTAAGGAGGATGGCTGCTGCTGCTGCTGCTATGCAAAATCTTAAGAGAACTTTATGGGTTAAAACCAACTCTTTAAATTGAATCAGGAAATAAGCTGACAGTTACTAAGGATCTGCAACACAGATCTACTAACATCAGTTAGGACATGAATTACATTTTATTCCAACTGGAGTTTCAAAATTGTGTGCCTTTAGACAACTTTCCTCAAAGCAATAGTCCAAACAGGTGATGGTAATAGTAACCATATTATAAGGTTCTTTCCTGCAAATGTCTGTATATGTTCGCTTTTGTTTACTTCAACCATGGGTTAGTCAATCAACAATATTTTTTAGTTTGCATATCATACTGAAAAATAAATTCATGATTATAACAAGCAGTTAGTTAAATTACCATTAGCAATCCAGTGTATGGCATATGAACACTGCCTTGCTCACTTACACAGATTTATTCACTGATTATACCTTATGCAATTCTTTACTAACAGATATGCTTCTTAAAAGAGTTCACTTAGACTAGCAATTTAATACTGCTTTTCTGAGGAAGTAATTGTCCTACTATGGTTTAATTGTTGACCAGCAGTGTTCCTGGAATATCTGAAGGTCAATGCTCTCATCGCTTCCCGCCTACTGCAATGCTCTCTACATGGGGCTCCCCTTGGGGAGCTCCCAGAGGTTCCAACTGGTCCAGAATGCGGCCGTGCGGGCGGTTATGGGAGCGACGTGGCACTCCCATATGGCTCCCCTCTTGCGCGAGCTGGACTGGCTCCCAGTGGTCTTCCGGGTCCGCTTCAAGATTCTGATTACCGCCTTTAGAGCGCTCCATGGCATAGGACCAGGGTATTTACGAGACCGTCTTCTGCCACCAGTAACCTCTCACAGACCAGTACGCTCCCATAGAGGGGGGCTTCTTGGGGTGCCATCAGTCAAACAGCGTCGACTGGTGGCCCTCAGGGGGAGAGCCTTCTCTGTGGGGGCACCTACCATCTGGAACGAGTTCCCACTGGAATTACGGAGGATCCTGGATCTGCGCACTTTCCACCGTGCCCTCAAAACATTCTTATTTAAACAGGCGGGCCTGGCCTAATCTTCCCTTTTTAAACTGTTTCAAATCTATCCTAAATTGGGTGTTTTAAATTATTGGGCCAAAATATTTATTATATTCTAAATGTTTTTTAACATTGCACTTCATATGCACTTCTTCTGACTGTTCACCGCCCTGAGTCCTTCGGGATAGGGCAGTATATAAATTTAATAAAATAATAATAATAAAATAATAATTCAGAAGAATGAGCTATTTTCATTTCCTCGATTAAAGAAACCAAAAAAACCAAATAATTAAAAAAAACATTTTTCTTCAAATTCCAAAGATAGATGAAAAGCAAGAGTTGTGTTAAAATCTTACTGAAATAAATATACAAGCTCTATAAAAGTCAAGGGTTTTCCTGCGGAAACTAATGTGGTGA
This sequence comes from Masticophis lateralis, assembly GCA_030761175.1. NCBI lineage: Eukaryota > Metazoa > Chordata > Lepidosauria > Squamata > Colubridae > Masticophis > Masticophis lateralis. Next base: position 42,093,994 of record JAUDYJ010000005.1, on the reverse strand, counting down.
ACAGACTTCAGTAGTTAATTTGAATATGCAGGCACACAGATATTGACAAACATGAATAAATATCCTTTTTGTTTCAGTTTCTGCTCCTCTGAAGAATTCTTCAAAGAAAATAATACAAAATAGATTTAAGATTGCTGCTACACACTACTTATGTCTAGCACTGAGATACAAACATAGTATCAGGTCTTTGGTTATTTGCTTCAGAATGAGTGATTTACAACAGAATATAATGGCAACTGAAATTTAGCATTTATGTCTAAGATGCATGAGTCTTCACAAATAATATCCAACATAAAAGCAATAAATAAATAAATTAGTAATACCGCTTCACTGCTAGCTTTCTTTTTTTCTCACAAGAAAAAACTAATCCAGTTACTTGCTATAGAAGAAACTCAAACTACAGATTTCTGGACAGAAAGCAATCATGTTTTAATGCAGCAGTTGGGCATTTTAGTTTCTTGCCTTTTTCAAATGTCAATGAGTGAAAAGCTTAAAGCTGCCAGGTACAGGAGTACATCAGTTGATAACAAAGGAGCCAATATCTAGTGGTCAAATATACATCTTCTAGTGACGCAAATTCCTACTATCCTTATAGTCACTGCTCTAGCCACACAGCTGGTCCACAACATTAAGGAGCAGTAGAGCCCAATTCAAAAGTATTCCCACTACAGATTAGACTAGATGATTAAAAGTACAATCTGGTTTTTGTACTGTACAGGTCCACCTGTTTCCCAGTTACAGGGATATTGTAATGCTCAGTTAACTAAGTTTAATTCAGTTCAACAGCAGCAAAGCTCACTGAAGTTCCTGCTGTTTCTCAAACAACCGAACCTTTTGTTCTATCCTGTGCCGATTCTATCTCCAAAGCTACTAACTCTTGTGTTGGTTTTGACCTCTACACATTAATTTCCCTGGAGTTTGGGTATCCTTCTTTCTCTCAGTCGCAGGATTCAATGGGCTCACATATCATGGTAAGACATGGTCTGCTTAAACGTTTAATGAATAAATTACAATAATTGAATTCACACACTAAATGAAGCCATAAACTAGAGTTTACAAGTAACAATGATTGAGTCCCACAACCTGAAAGCAAACAACCACATTGACTTAGTGTGATGTATGAATCAATCTCTGCCACTCAGTTCTAAGATCAACTTGTGGTTTGTAATCTTTTCTTTAAAAATGTCCCTATCTTATATTATTGTGAGAAACTTAAGACATTCTCGTTGCTATAAAAAATGGCAACTCCAATGTTAATGTCTGTGATAGAAGAAAGTCAGTATGGTATAGTGGTTAATCTATTGTCAGCCACTGAAACTCATGTAGGAATTGAGTCTCTCTCTCCCCCCCCCCCTCCCCCTTTCTCCTTCCCTCTCTCTCCCTCCACTTCACAGAATTATTGTCATGTGTGAATGGGAAGAGATGGTTTGGACTGGGTAAAGGTTGGTCCAGATGATCCCCAAAATAGAACTTTACATTCTATGTTTCTATACATGCCACAGTGAGCACCTGGACAAAAGAGAAGATATAAATCTAATGCATAAAATAAATATCTCAACCAATTTTAAAGACTTACAATCTCTACATAAATATTCTTCAAGTCCACTGTTGCTATATTGAAACAAAATACATATTTGAGTATACTGTCAATCATATCTTAGATTAGAATATAATCAGTGCATGTTCTATCTTCTTTATTTATTTATCTTGTACTTCAATATATTAATGAAAGTTAAGTTGATAGAAACATATCATAACATTTGAAGGGATGGTTTCAGGTAATAGGGTATATCTCTGCAGAAAAACCTATGGCTATTGTGCCTAAACCAGCTTGCTAGCAGTGAAAGAAGGAGGAGTTTGACAACATAGCAGGACATGTTGTCCAGTTGCAGGGTAATGCTGTTGAGAAAAAGAACCAACCTCTAACACATCATCTGCAGAAGCAGACAACACACAGGGCAAGCATTCACAAACAAACAAGACCAAAGGGCAAAAGGAGGAATAGGATGAACAATGAACAAACTACACACATCAGTGATTCTAATTTTACTTTCACTGGGTCAGTAGGCTGAAATCAATACCCCTGTTAGGTACTCAATAATAAGATACGTGCTAGCTTCTACATTTTCCATGCTGTTATCTGACAGGTACAGTATCAGTAAAGCATCTAATATTTCTACCTATAATCTCAATCTCTCTCTCTTCCTCTGCTTGCATTTTTCACCATAGAAAGTGCTTTTTCTTTTATCCATATCATTCCCTCTTTTTTTTACAGGTTACTCTATATATCAAAAATAGAAAATAAAATTAAGATGTATGACCAGATTCTTTTGCATGACTCTGCTCTCTTGAGGTGGCCAAATTTGTAGATGTTCAAAATAAAGCTTTGACATATGATACTCCATGGGTCTTGTACTTGATCACATGGTGAATCAGAACCTTTCCCAATGTTAAATAACGATTTGAGCCTGGCTTCTCAGTTTCAGTATCTGATCCATTTTAGCACAGATAATAGGTTTCTTTTTTTAAAAAAAGATACCTTCTCATTTTATTCGAAGTAGGACTTTAACACTAGTCATTTAAGAGAAGTAATAGGTTATAAATCTTGAAGTAACAACCAGAATTGGAATAAAAAAAGTTACTGTATAATTGCAACTAGAACATCAAGAGTTTCCATAACTATGAGATTAATACAAGAACTAATGTAGAACTAATAATAATAATAATCTTCTGATAAGTCAGTGAGGAAGCCAGATTCACTTAACAACCAGATTCACCCATGAAAAGTCATAAAATGAGGTAAAATTCACCTAACAAATTTCTCACTTAGCAATGTAAGTTTTGGGCTCCACTGTGGTCGTAAATTGAGGACATTGTAAATGTCGGGGAGATTATATTTCATGCTCTGCTTCTGAAAATCTTAGATTGAAGGTTTGGTTTTAAAAAAAACTATTAAACCAAATTACAATTCTATAATGAAAAATAATGATCACTTAATTAAAACCAGAAGTATATATCATAATCTAGTTGTTTCAAAGATGCACTAAAGCATTACAAACCTAATTTGTGGAATGCATTTCTGGATAAATATTCAAGCAAAAAAAGAGGAAAAAAGTGCACTGGAGATATACGAATCCCCAAATACCACTTGCTAATTACCATTAGATAAATTAATACCAAGGTGCAGTTTATATATTGACATCAACTGCAACGGTGTGCTGCAGTTGATGTTAATGCATTTGAAAAGCTGCATTGTGCGCTTTAAAATATGATGTTTCTGATGCCTCAGCATAATTCATGCTTTTTCAGGACTTTTTTTCTGGAAGTACTCCAATAATGTGTATACACACACACACACGCACCATTCCTTTCAATTTGCTGAATAGAATTGCCCCTGAAAAGCAGCACACGTATATTGCAATCTAACTTGGAACTAAATCCAGCAAGCTTTTATCAGCAATACTTGGAAAGATCTTGGCACATGCCAGAATAAAAACTCAGACAAAAGTTTCATTGAAAGCGCAGCCAGACTGCAGGTTATCTCTCCTTAAGCCTTTTCTCCACTTTGCTATAAGCATGTTACAATTCTACAAATCATTACACGTCTTAAAGTGGCCAAGTTTAAAAAACACTGAGATACAACTTATAATTATTTGAAGACAGGGCAGGTTTTTTTTGTTTAACATACTGTATAGTAACAGGTCTCATAAGCAGAATAAGATTTTCTTCTTCTCCCTCCATGTATTTTCTATCAAGAACAGTAGTTTAAACAACAGTTTAAATTTATTTTTCAATTTAATTCAGCAATAATTTTCAAGTAAAAAGCAGTGAAATCTTTCAAATTTTCATGAGAACACTAATGGAGTAGCGTGAAAATTGCTAAAATATATTACTAATATCTATAATATTCAGCACACTAAACAACAATAGAAACTAAGTGGTCAAAAATAATATTGATTGGCAAAACCAGCATTGTTATTAAATATTTATATTATTGCAGTGCTTATAGAATCATTTACAAATTGTCCCTTTGATCTGCTGATACATCCATATTTCCTCTGAACTCTGATTAGCCACATTAAGACAAATCTTGGACTAAACCATATTAAATAATCTGGCTGGATGTGCCACGTATCTGCTGCTTCAACTGTGCAAGGCAAGAAAAGCAAAGAGCCAAGTGAGTAACGTATCATAGCAGCAACTAATCCTGGGTTTTGATCTTGCAGATTTGAGGATGATTGTAACACTTTGCCCAATATAGCTTAATTTAACAATTGAACTACTTGTGTTACCTCATTGTAACAATTATACAGAAGCAGCCACATATCAGCACATGGCATTTTATTTTATAAATGCCAAGGGTTGGCTGCCCTATAATACTGATTTGAGGTGATGGAGACTTAAAGAGGACTGCCATGTTTGAAAGGTGGAACCACCACAATTTTCCACAATGCACCTGAGTCTATACAGTACTACTTTACAAGCAAACATTATGGGTAGGGCTGTGGAGGCTTCCAAAATGATTTGAAAGTCAATGTACAAAAATGTAAGCAAAGCAACCTTTAAACACAGCTATACACAATCACATCTTTCCCTTCCTTCCTTCCTTCCTTCCTTCCTTCCTTTCCTTCCTTCCTTCCTTTCTTTCTCATATGGTAAAAATGTTAAAAAGCACACCACAATTACATTCTCAATGAGCAAATATGAAAATATTTGTTCTATTTACAAATCCAAAGATAGACTTTATATAGTCAATCATGTTCCATAGAGAAAGTCTCTGAGGTTTTCCCTGATATTCACTCAGAGGGCACTGTTCCACAATATGTCACACTATCTGCTTTGGAATATCACAGCTACATTCCAACATTTCATATGTATAGTCACATCTATTTTAAAGAGAGTATTGCTTACCAGTTTACCCAAACATAATTACAGCAGAAATAAGACATTTTATTGTTCATTCAATAAAATATGGTTAAGTAAAGCACAGCTTAGTGCAATGGGTGAGTCTGGTCACTCTCTCTCTCTCTCTCTCTCTCTCTCTCTCTCTCTCCCACACACACACACACACCATGTGGAACATTTCTGGTTATAACAGCCAATGTTTTAATTTGCTTTATTGATTTGCTTTATTTGCTTGTCTGTTTTATGCTGACATCAGAGTAACGGTGGTGGGTGTTGATCTTCAGAAAATTAATAAAGCCAACACCGTTTAAAAGCAATACCTGAGAACATTAGAAACAATGCTCCAATTTTTTTAGAAAATAAAAATAAATAAATAACTAGCAAAGTTAAAGATTGTCTGGTCTTGAAGTAGCTATTATTCTATAAATATCTTTATAGTAATGGATTTTCAGAGTCAGGTACACTTCTTTCAAGATAAAGAAATGTAATTTCATAGCAATTATATTCAGAAACAACTTTCAAGCCCCTATTATATGTTAAAGATATTATAAATTTTTATATAAAACAAGATTAGTTATTTTAAGCTAATAAGAGTTACAAAACATTTCTTCACAGTTTATGAACAAAAGCAAGACTATAATTTTTTACCAAGTTGCTTTTCTAATTTTGAATTTTTTGTGTGTTCCTTTCTATTGTATGCATATTATCAGACATGACACTATGAAGAATTCAGATAAATATAACGCTTCAAATATTCATACTCAGCAGCTGAACAAAACCATACTGTGAACTTTCCCCTATCACTCTTATACAGACTTCAGTTCACTGTTAAAGTGTTGCCCTTTGGATATCAGGATTCTTCTACATGTACAATAAACGCTGGTATCATGCATCAAAATAAATATTTATAGTTATATCTGCATTGATAACCAACAACAGAATAATAGAATCCAGGCAACAAGGCGCCTTGAAAAAGTCCATATACACAATGCAGGTGGGATTAGAGCTGTGATGGTACAGTGGTTACAATGCAGTACTGTATTGTACTGCCGGCTGTCTGCAATTTGGCAGTTTGAGTCTCATCGACTCGAGGTTGACTCAACCTTCCATCCTTCCAAGATCAGTAAAGTGAGGACCCATTTTGCTGACTTTGTAAACTGCTTAGAGAGGGCTGTAAAGTGCTGTGAAGAGGTACCGGTATATAAGTCTTATTGCTATTGCTATTAAAGACATGTATGCCAGAATCTGGATCCAGCTGCAATTTACAAATTCTTCCCATGAATGCAATAGAGCCCTAAAATTTAAAAAGGAAAACTTTCCAAAACCTATCTCCACATAGGTCAACAAGTTGAGAACATGTAAACTAATTTGCACTGAAATGCAGTGGAGGCAAAGGAGCTAAATCAACTAGAAAGTGACCAAGTTAGGGCACAATTGGGATGTTGTACAATCAATAGCACATATAGAAAACGCTATACTTTCTTTTCTTCATCGCGCCTACATCTTTTAAAGACCAGTGACCAACATTTAATACTTTATTCAACACTTAATTCAGTCACTGTGTTTATATATCATCATTTCCATACCATTCTTTAATTGAGACATCAAGACAATGTAGATGTTCAACAATGCAACAATTCCATTGGACACTCCTGCCTCCCCCTACCCAATTTTTTACAATAGAAAGAAAATAGGGAGATAAAATCATTCCCTAAACAAAACTCTATGTAACACTGGCTTCTGGAAAGAAACACAGGTATCTAATTACACAGAATCCATTCTTCAGTCTGGCATCAAAACTCCAAGTCATATATGAAAAAACACTTTTGGAAAAAATAATATTCATTGTCAATATGCCATAAGAATCACTCTAAACATCAATGGCACTGAAGCGGTTTATACCAATGTCTTTTATGCAGATGAAATAAGGAATCTAATAATTGATTATAGAATATAGAGCCAGCAAACTCTGCCGTATCATATTTACCCATTCAGAATTAATTCAGCTCTGGACTGCATTTACATCTCTAAATCAGTGGCATTGCCACAGGAACTCACACATCCCCATAATACACTAACATCTTTGTGGTGGCTTGGAACAATAATTATTCAGTTAACAATATTCTCTCAGTTCTGATTCCAAAAGCTCTTTTCACTACTTGAAGAACATTGATGACATCTTTATTATCCGGGTTAATGGCAGAAGGCCCTGGTGAAGTTCCATCAAGATTGTAGTAACTTTCACCTCAATTTCAACAGAAGATTGCAGGAAATACATGTGTACCTCTACATAATTGATAAATAAGTACAACCTTAAACTGGAATCCTACTTAGTTTTGCATGTATTTATATGCTTATAAATAGCCAAGCTTTTCAGTGAAGTGATATCTATTCAGAGATGCTGAATAGAGATTTATAATCCACAAATTTAAAATTTCACTTCAGGGATCTTTAGTGTTAGGCCTCTATACATGCTCGCAAAGAATCTGTTTTGCCTGCTTATAAAAATGTAGGGCCATAGCTTGCAGCAGCCTTAGATGTTGGTTTTGTCATCAAGTCGTTTGTTAACACTACAGGTAGTCCTCAATTTACAACCATTCATTTAGTGACCATTTGAAGTTACAATAGCATTGAAAACAATAACTTTTTCAAACTTATAACCATTGCAGCATCTGCATTGCCACGTGATCAAAATTCGGACGCTTGGCAATTGGCATGTATTATTAATAATATGAACTTCTGGGCAGTATTGGTTGAATAGGTTCTTCATGAAATTAGAGAGAAACAGTAAGTAAGGTGCCACAAGGGATTACCTTTGGGCTTCAACTATAAGGTCAGCTTGTTATAAAGCAAAGCACCAGCCTTTTCAGCACCTTTCTTATTTCAAAGAATTTCAAATTCTACTACTCAGGAGAAGAATGGAGAAGAAAGGAGAAGAATGCTGAAAACTATTTTTATTTAAAGTGTGTGACCAGTTGAAACAATCAAACAAACTGGAAATAGCAGACAGTTGAGTCTTTACGATCCAAAGAGTTTGATCAGTGGAAGTTCCTGTGCTCTACTGTGTATATGTTTATTGTAGGTGTTAAATAGGGAGGGCAGATGTATGCCAGTGAGACTTGGACTGTATATAGGAGGCACGCTAAGCAATTGAACCACTTACACAGGACCTGCCTCTGCAGACTTCTGAGGATCTGGCAACAGGTCAAGGTGCCAGACCCACAAGTCCTCTCCAGAGCAGGCCATTAGTTCACACCCTGCTGATGAAAGCACAGACACACTAGGCAGGCCATGTTGCAAGGATGCCAGACCACCGCATCCCTAAACAGCTCCTTTATGGTGAGCTGCCTCGAGGAAAGCGATCACACGGGAGACAAAGGAAGAATTACAAAGATATGTTGAAAGCCTCCTTCAAGTCCCTGGATATCGACACCACCTCCTGGGAAACCATGGTACAAGATCGATCGACATGGTGCACATTGATCTACCAAAGCTGTCAGACATTTGAATACAGAAGAACCACAGCACAACCAGAGTTATAAATGCTGCAACATTGGTGCCCACATACGTCTGCCCGACATGTGGCAGAACATTCTGTGCCCATAGAGGCCTTACCAGCCACCTGTGGACACACCGTGGGCAGCCCATGATCCATTACAAGGTCCTCTTCGAACATGATGGATGAACATCATCACTGTAGGTGTTAAATAGGGAGGGCTTTTTTTCTTTCTTATGTATGTATGTATGTATGTATGTATGTATGTATGTATGTATGTATGTATATGTAGGTCTTTGGTAATTCGGGTCTTCTCCTGGATTGCTCCTGGAAGCACGAAGCCGAGAACACCAGCCTGAAGATGACGAATGAGACTTTGTCGAAACGTCGCCAAGATACTTCCAATTCTACGCGGGAGAAGACCCGAATAACCAAAGGCACACACACACACACACACACACACATATATATATTACCTGAGAGCTTGTGTGCGTATGTATTTGTTACTTCTGTAAGTACATTCTTATTTCTCCAAGCCTCAATGAGGTTGTTTTGTTTTCTGTACAGTATTTTGTTGGCAAATGCATGATTTGGCCTGAGGCTCAGATCCCAATACATTCTCTATGTATATTTAACATAACTAACACTTTTTTTCCCTTTTATTAGATCAGACTCTTTGTCTATCTAGCCTAATATTGTCTCATCTAGCCATAAGCAGACAATTTTATGCTGAACAGACAAACAGCCTGATCTAATAGAAGCTGAACTTGCCATTCTTGAATCTGGAAATATATAGCCTTTATACGTCCAGTGTACCCCTCCTCCTTTTTTTTGAGAGAGAGAGATAGAGGGAGGGAGGGAGGGAGAGAGAGAGAGAGAGAGAGAGGGCAAAAATTAGATTTCCTGGACTTTTAGAATCTGAAATCTGAGAAAACAGCTTATGGTCTCAGGTTTGTTGGAGTTTTCCATTAACTTGGCTGTGTCTCATATGAACCATGTGAACAGAAATGCCTACTGTTGTCATGATACCATCTGTCCCCCTCATTATATAGCCCCCTTCTTAATGGATTAGATGTCTGCCGAAGGAGTGGGATCTTGCCCTCTCAACATTTCTGAATGGCAGCTCCCAACATTCCTCATCACTGCCTATACTGGCTGGGGCTGCTGTTAAGTGTTTGGAGGACCTCAGATTCCATATCCAAATCCTATAGTTTTGTGAATGTCTGCCACCAGGTCTCAGAAATTAACCTTAAATTCCTCCTATCCATTTCTGCATAAAGAACTGCACATGTGCGAAAAGAAACCTGTCCGATAGCTAGTATAATGTGCTTAGTTTCTCTAGATTAAATGCTTGAACATCATTTTAGTCAGCCTCCCAGAGCTGCCTGCATATTATCTCTAGCCCTAGTCACATGTCAAATGCAGTTAATTGAAATGCATCCACCCTCCAAAAAAAGCCTCTTTCTACATGTTGTCAGAAAGATTCATGGGGAGGGGGCATGCCTTGAAGTTGTGTTTCTAGAAGAAATAAACCGTTTGATTCACAGCCTAACATTATCTCAGTGTCCTGAACATCAATGGATGCACTTGCAAGGATTCCCCTGGAAAAGTTCCAAAATATTCTGCAAACAACCATACTGAGAATCCCCGACCAAATATCTTATATACTTGAAAATAAGTTCAAATATTGGAAAAATGCTCCTTGCATTCTCAACAGCCCTTCAAGAGATTTCCATAACTATACATTTTTAGGAGAAAGCTGAAAGACGACGAAAATTCTCATATCTTAATATGCTGCAACTATAGTGTGATTTGACTAACACTATATATGGAGGCTTCCCTTTTAAACAATGCAGTAATGAAGTATGCACTAAATGCTTCAATGTTAAGTAGTACATCATCTCACTATGATAAGCTGGACAATTTTTCCTGCTTCCACCATGTGTTACTGGGCTCCATATTCTCTTCGTTGTTGTTCTCTGCCATTACGTTTATGTTTATAATACCAATGTGCATGGTGGGAAGGTTTGGTATGAGGACACACATATATTTATCAGTTATGAAAAATGACCAAAACTCAGATATTTATAGACAAAATTTATGGAAGAATTTAGCACTTGCTTGGTGGGCATTCCAGGTGAAAGATACTGTAAAATCTCCATTCCTTCCCCACTCCAGGGGAAGGTTACTGCAAAATCCCCATTTCCTCCCAATCAGCTGGGACTTGGGAGGCAAAGAATTGATTGGGACAGGGCCAGTCAGAGGTGGTATTTAACGGTTCTCCGAAGTACTCAAAATTTCCACTACTGGTTCTCCAGAACTGGTCAGAACCTGCTGAAACCCACCTCTGCTTCAGGTGCAGTTTTGCAAACTCCAAGTGGACTTCCATGTGTTTTGCGATGAGGAGAGGCTTCCGTCTAGCCACTCTGCCATAAAGCCTAGATCAATGGAGGGCTGCAATCGTGGTTGTCCTTCTGGAACTCTATCCCATCTCCACATAGGACATCTGGAACTCAGTCAGAGTGACCATCGGGTCCTTGGTCAACTCTATTAAAGCTCTTATCCCCCAACTGCTGAGTTTGACCAGATGACCAGCTCTTGGGAAGGTCCTGGTTATGCCAAACTTCTTCCTTTTGAGAATTATGGAGGCCACTGTGCTCTTAGGAACCTTCAGTGCAACTGAATTTTTATTGTAATCTTCTACAGATCTGTACCTTGCAATAATAGCACTAGCACTTAGACTTATATACCACTTTACAGTGCTTTATAGCCATAATCCTGGCTCTGCGCTCTGCATTCAGTTCCTTTGACCTCATATGCATTGTTAGCTGTGAGGTCTTCTATAAAGAGGTGCGTGCCTTTCCAAATCATGTCCAATCAATTTAATTTACCATAGGTGGACTCCAATCAAGGTGTAGAAACATGTCAGCAACTATCAAGAGAATTGGGAGACATCAGAGCTAAATTTCAAGTGTCGCTGCAAAGATCCTGAATACTTATACCAGTATGATATTTTAATTTTTTCCTTTTTAACAAATGTATAGACATTTCTAAAATTCTGTATTCATTTTGTCATTATGGGGTACTGAGTGAAGATTAATGAGAAAAAATGAATTTCAACAACTGTAGAACCAGGCTGCAGAATAACAAAATTGACAAAAGTGAAAGGAGTCTGAATACTTTCTGAATCACTGTATATTTGTATCTTCGCTATTGATATATAATGAACAGTAATGGAAGATATTTGCTGGGAAAATTCTGTGTCCTGGGAATTAGGTTATATCATTTGGCTAGTTTAAGTTAATTTATAAAAGAGAAGTCATAGTTTAAGTACTTAAATTGGTAGTATTCTGCTATTTGAAAATTGCATGAACGTAAGTCCTGTTTTTAACAAATCAACAGGGATCTCTCACATCAATTAAACTGCATTTAAAAGAATCTTAAATTCATGCTTATAAGGGTGCTAGGCAGGGGTGAAATGTAAAAACGTTTGCTACCAGTTCTATGGGTGTGGCTTGATGGGTGTGGCTTGGTGGTCATGCGACCGGATGGGCATGGCCAATTTGATGTCACTCACTGTTAGAGCCAGGAGCTGCACATTTTGAAGCACATTCTGTCCTTCTGAAGCCCCCAACGCTTTGAGTTTCCCTCTGCCACCCAAGCGAACATCGGAGCCTTCTCTTGCAGAAGCAGGCACAGAAATGGAAAAATGGGGGGGATGGGGAGGAGGAGGTGTAATTAGTAGAATCCAGGTACAGAAATAGAAAAACTGGGGGGGATGGGAAGGAGAAGATGTAATTAGTAGAATCCAGGTACAGAAATGGAAAAGGGGGGTAAATGGGGAGGAGAAGGTGTAGGAAGACGTTTCCTTAGATCACTGACACTCCCAACAATGAGTTTGTGGCGATCTAAGTAAGCTCTTCAGGATCGATTTTAATCCGACAGCAAAAGTAGTGGCAGTGGCAGGGGGCAACAGGTGTGTGTGTGTGTGTGTCCCTCCCTCTGCAAGGACTTGGAGGCAGACACTGCCTCTCTGAGGAAAGAGGCGGTGGTAAAGCCCTAGTTGTCACCTGGGAGAGGACGACCACAGAGGGGGACACACACACATGCCCCGTCGCCCACGCTGCTGCTACTTTTGCTGTCAGCTTCTCGGCATTCTTAAAGTCAATCTTGAAGAGCTGGAAGACATTTCCTTAGATCGCTGATGCTCTGAACAATGAGTTTGGCAGCATGGAAGGCAGGCAAGCGTGGTGGGGCTGCTGGGAAGGGAGTAAGCTGCTAGCTCCCCTCCCTGCAGTCCTGCCATGCTTGCCTGCCTTCCACGTGGCCTTTCACTTGCCTGCCTTTGCAAGCTGGCCACGGGAAGGCTGCAGGGAAGGCAGGGAAGCATGGCAGGGTTGCGGGCTGTGGTCCGGTTCAGGAGCGTGGCCAGCCAGCAATTGCTACCAGTACAACGAACTAGCTCCAATCTCCGCTACCGGTCCTCCTGAACCAGTAGCATTTCATTCCTGGTGCTAGGAATATAAAAAACTTCAACTCCCAGAATTCTACTGTCAGTCATGACTGAACAACCTGGTGTATGGTATCTATGTCTTTGGCATGCCACTACTTCCCAAACATAATAAAAGTTGCTTAGTAATCCCTACAAATATTTTTCAGGTAAGCACAGCTGCAGCTTGTTCCAAAACTTTTGCTGGCATTCAGAATTCCATAATCCTCAAATTGAATTGTAAAATGGATTCAGTAAATCAGGCTTCAAAAATGCATTTTGCACTAGTGAAAGAAACCATTCCATTCAATGGGACCAATGATATTAATACATTAACATGCAGGAATGTTCTTAAGATCTGCAAACTCATGACTTCCCTATCTGCTATTTTGCATAAGTACAGAGAAGGCAACTCTCTAAATTTTCCAGCAACATGATATATTCTGGAGAGATTCAGATAGCAACAGCCTCAAATATCATTTGGTGGTGCTGTCATCAACCGTGAATTGTGCTGGGGGCTCCAGGGAAACTTTCAAATAGCTCAAAATAAGCATATTTGGAAGGTACCATTAAGGAAATTCTGTATTGCACATCTACATTACTTCCCAGATTCTGGATGCACAGACTGTAGTCAGTCGTAGTTTAGCCAGAGTTTACTGAAGAAATTACAAATGACAATGGGAAGACCAAAGCCAGAAACCATGATTTTAAAACAATAGCCCAGGGGTCCTCAAACTTGGCAGCTTTAAGGCTTGTGGACTTCAACTCCCAGAAAGCGTAAAGAATAGTAAAGTTAAAAAAAAATCAGGTCAGATAAGGTAGACATGCTCCTAGTGAATGGACCTAGTGTATTCCCCTAAATATTGCCATCTAATGGGAGCTAGGAAGCATATCTTTTCTGTGGCAGCTCCTGTCCTCTAGAACACTCTGCCCCCCTCTCCCCAAAAGTTTGGCAGTCCTACTCTCTTAGCCGTCCATAAAGCTTTGAAGACCTGATCAGATTGGATAAGATTGGATAATTGCAATTTTGAAGTTTGACTTGGCACTAGGTCTTTGTTATTCTCAATGTTTTCATGTGTTAATCTGTTTAATTTTATAGTTTTAATGTGGCCGCACCAACCCTCTGGAATGGGTTACCCACCGAGCTCTGGACGGCTACCGATCTCTGCACATTCTGCACCGGCCTGAAAACATGGCTTTTTCATCAAATTCCCTTACTGATTATGGGGTTTTAATTCGGGGATTTTAAATTTTGGATTGAACTTTAATACTGTATTATTGTTACCATTATTGTTTTTATTATTGTTTTTATTTTGTGAGCCGTCCCGAGTCCTATGGGAGAAGGGCAGCATATAAATTTTAATAAATAAATAAATAAATAAATAAATGTAATTTTATGTGTTGTTTTAACTTTTGATTAGGAGCTGCCCAGAGCTGGTTAGAAGATAGGTGGCTATATAAACATTTTAAACAAATAGTGTGAAATTTCTACCTACAACTGAAACTATTTACAATCCCATTTTTTTAAAGAATAAAATTGGAGAGAAATATTTCATTCATTTAAGGTTCAAATTGTTCCCTCTTTGTTCATTTTTGCTGGCATGCCAGCAAAGGATAATTCAATGGTATTCAGAATCCAATATCCTATGTTCACTGAGGGTATCAAAATCCTACATCAAGTAATTACCTTTAAGAATAGCTCTGGACTAACAATGAACTTTCAGAATTTGTATAATCTTGTCTCTTCGGGGAGAAGGAATAAAGGAGAATATAGATTTTTCCCAGCTATTGCTATAGGATAAAATGGCTCTTCATGGTACTAACTAGTTAAAAATGGTTTTTTTACTAAACAAAATTAGCATGAAGCTGAACTGTAATGTCTTTTTAGTAATGTTATGTGCTTGATAGGGCAAAAGCACTCTCTCTATTCTTCATCTTAAAATATGAAGCTGGGATAGATTTTCAAATGTGCAAGGCAGCAAAATTATCTACTTATGAAACTACAAATCATAGGAATTGTTCCAAGGTAACATCTAATTCAGGATACTGGAACTGAATGCTAAAATTTTAGCTTAAATCATTTCAATTCTGGATACATATTAATTACCATATTTATTAGGTATTAAGTGAAATTGAAACGGATTGAAAGGTGCCAAAAGGCTGCCTGAGAGAATCAGCTTGAATGGATATTGCATTGTGACAGTAGTTTATGTGCACCTCTGGAGTTAACCAGGAAATAGTTAACTTCAGTTTTCAGAGGTGGGTTTTATTATGATTGGAGCTAAAAGTTTTAGTGTTATTTGGGTGGCAGAATTACAGGTTGTTAGTATCTTTGGTAATTCGGGTGCAGAATAATCCAGACTAGCAGAGAAAAATGCTAAAGAATTTCTGAATATAATCTAGGAGATAGTTAGGACTGACTCCTAACTTTATTTAAAAAAAAAAACTATGAAGAGTGTAGTTAATGATTTGACTGAATTTCCTTACCGATGTCGCTAAATACAGGAAGCCATCTTCTACTATTTCTGTCTCAAAGGATCAACAATTTACTGGGTAGGTGATGGCAATCCAGAGCCTGATACATCTTCATTTAGTAACTGCCTCATTCAGCAACCATTCACAATTGTGACAGTAATGTAACTTTATGACCAATCATCACATGTATGACCTTTGTAAGTCAATAAAGCAAAGGAAAGCTAAAGCAAGATCAAAAGCACAGTCATGGTTTCACTTAGCAAACACTTCTCTTAATGACCAAGTTGCGAATCTCAATTTGGTCACTAAATGAGATCTACCTATACTTAATTGAAAACCTCTCCATGTGAGTTTCAACACTGAAACATTGTCCACTGATTTAAGCATCTTCTGATATTATATGATGAGATTAAGTTTTAGGGGCTGACCAGAGGAAAAGGACTTCTGATTAAATTATGAACTGTTAGTGAACTGTGTCATGCAATGAAACTGAATCCTGGAAGAATAAGATCAGTCAAAAGGAAATGTGGTTTTTTTTTTACACAATGCATAATCAAGCTTTAGAATTTGCTACAAGACATGGTGCTACCTATCAGGTTGGCTGGCTTGGAGCAGTTAATTGAAATTGTGTGGATCAATGATTATTAGTCTTGATGGCAGTGTGAGTTCAATGAGAGTCATTGTTGAGAGATTAAATTCCTTGTATGTTTGGTTAATCACGGTGAGAACAGACTGCTGTACTAAATTGGGCAGGAGTCTTATCCAACAGGACACCGTTTATATTCTTAACCAGCAGTGTCTACGTTTATCTTACCTTTATCTTATATGTGAGGGAGATAATATCCTGGGGGCAAATAAAAGAACTTAAATAGGCAAATATTTTGAATCCTTTTTGATTCATTACCAGAGGATTATTGGAAGAGTAAGTGTGAGACTTTTCAATGTGACTCTTTTTTGATGAAGTTTTCCATTTTAACTCATCCATAGCTATGGTTTGCTGCGGACTGGACTTGGATTGTCCAAGATTAGAAATATAGCTGAATGAATAATTCACACTTGAATAACAAACAAATTTATCAGCACTCAGAGTCAGCTTTAGCATTTGAAAAATGATATGGCAATTGATTTACATTTGAAAGAATAGCCTTTTGTGGATAGTCTGCGTACTTTCAAAGAAAAGGCTAGCATGATTTCTTACAGATTAATGAACAATAAGTACCCCAAGTAGATTACAGTAAAATGTAATGAGCAAAGCAGTCTCATGATTCTGGACAAACCTGAGTCATGCCATTTAAATCCTCAAAGAGGGCACTATTACAAGGGTGATTGCCATTGAAAAAGATATCATGTCAAAGGGAAACACAAGAGACGGTATTTCAGATAAAAGACAGGGTCACTTTCATGAGCTCAGGCAAAGGGTAGGCTAAATCTTGACTGGATGGCATGAGTTCAATCTGAGTCACAGAGATCAGTGGAAGACCTTGATCTTTTTCAGGGTGAGCCATATGTATATAATATAGGAAAGTTGATGCAAGTTCATATTAAGGTAGTATATAATAAAAAATCACTTCAGTGTCAATCATAAGAAGATGGAAAAAGTAAAAAAAAGAGAAAGAATTTGAGAAATACATCAAAGTATTTCTGATGACTGGTGACAAACCTGCTGAGAAGGTATTCTAAAACCTAGCTTAATATTAGACTTCAGATAGCATCTTTTTTCTTTTTGGAAAATTCAGTTTTGAGTTGGTCAAAAACAAAACGAAATCCCAGAGTTGTCTTTGATGTAGATGCTTATAGGAGTAATTGGCATATACAAATTTTATGTCATTGGTTACCTATACAATCGTTCTTTTATAAAGCAAGAAACTCCATCAGCACTACATTACAAAAATGGAACAGTTAAATACAAAATTGAAACACATTTTTGAAAAGCAGGAGTGCATTTCACCAAAAAAACAGATGTTTATAAAACAACAATGGCTGTCTATAAGGTAAAGGCTCCCCTTGCACATATGTGGTAGTTGTTCCCGACTCTAGGGGGCGGTGCTCATCTCTGTTTCAAAGCTGAAGAGCCAACGCTGTCTGAAGACATCTCAATGGTCATGTGGCCGGCATGACTAAATGTCAAAAGTGCACGGAACACTGTTACCTTCCCACCAAATGTGGTCCCTATTTTTCTACTTGAATTTTTTCATGCTTTTGAACTGCTAGGTTGGCAGAAGCTTGGACAAGTAACGGGAGCTCACCCTGTTACGCGGCACTAGGGATTCGAACCCCTGAGCTGCAGACCTTTTGATCAACAAGCTCAGTGTCTTAGCCTCTCTATACCTACTGGATAAAGTCAATTTACTCTAGAAACATCTAAACAGTTTGAATCCATTCAGAAGCAGAAATTTCTTCCTTCTATATGCTTCCTTTTGACTGGAAGAAACACATTTCATGAATATGTTACTTAATTTCAGGAACATCATCAGTTACAATTACATGTAAGATGTTAGAATAAAAATGTTTACTCATGGTGAAATGGAAGATGTTGTCCCTTTCTCTCCCCTCAATTGTGGGCAAATATGTTTTTTTCTACTTCTAGTTTTCCTTTTCCTTTTTCATCCCTATAATCAATAGACTGACTTTTCATTTAGATTAAAGGAAAACATTCCTGGCAGTTTCTTTTTCTTCCCATTAGAGGCTATGCATATATATCTTTTATTCCATCTTCTATCACTTGGTTGAAGCTCCATCCAGACACAAAAAAATTTCTTCCCATCTTTACTGAGAGAATTAATTATAGGGAGTCTAATGACTTTAAGGTTGTTATAAATATTTGTATACAGCAAACCTAATATTTCTGAAAAATATCCCTTGGGTCTACATAGTGATTTATAACCTTAGAAGGCATATCAACGGTATCTTTAGGAAATGGAATAATTCATATACATAAAAGGCATTTCAAAATTGATAATTATTTATATCTAATCATTTAAAACAGTATATAAATAATGTGGTCATTCTCAGTACATTCATCAAATCTTTATTAGAAATAAGGATGAAAAAAAAATCATTTTATTCCATGCATTTTTCAACTAAGGACAACACTCTTTCTCACAATTCCCACATAATTTGAAGACCACTAATTTGTTCTTTCTAATTCTTTTCCCAGTATATATTATTGCTTCTTTTACCTTGCATTTAAAAAGCCCAAGAACAGGGACATCATGGTTTACAATCCTGAAAATTACCATGCAAACTAAATATTTTGTGACCATTTGTATCACAGAATAAGTTGAAACTCTGACTGCTCTTTATGTTCCCCCTTTATTAATTCTTTGTGTCTCTTTACCCTTTTACCCAATATTCAGCAACTATTTCTATCACAACTTTCTTAATCTCTCTAGATCTCTCAGGTTCTTTTACACTGTTGGTTATTTTTCATTCAGAAACTACTATGAAAGTGACTCACAGAAGCAAAAAAATCCAGATGAATCACTAAAGTGATTACTGAGGAACCAATTTAATATGTTTTTAATCATATGTCAAATAGAAATGATAGTTAATTCAATAATGATTAATCAGAAGTTGTTCTAAAATATGTATATTTCCCTCTTAAAGAATAACTTTAGTTTTGTGCAATACAGCATAACTACCCTGCTATTATTCTTTGAAAGTACTAAAAACAGTTTTGGGAATTTATTCTAAACAGAAAATAAATTAAATGGAAAGTATCTATTTTAAAAACAACCTATCTGACAAGATGAAGAAGTAAACAATGACATAACAGTTTATATTAGCAAAATAAAGTCTAGCATCTTCTAGGTTTTAAGAATGCAAAACCATTCATAATGTAAAAGATCAATTAATGATACCCAACTCCTGCCCTCATCAGTGGATAAACTGTTTCCCACTCATAGCTCACCACAAAAAGTATTTTAGTAATTCATGTGTTTTTTCTTTACACAAACATTACTTTGCTTTTCTCTTTATGTAAAATTAGAAGATTTGGAGGAATCAAGAAATAAAAAATCTTAGTATTCTTTCCTTCTATAATTGATTAAAGATATTTTCCCATTCATATAAATCAATTAGAAACCAAATATGACAAAGTCTCTTTCAAATATCAAATATTTCAATCAATTACACCTAATGGCTTTTCAGGTTCTGACTATGAAGCTATTCTCTTATTTTTTAATATTATTTTTAAAGTAAATAATTCATTCGGTTTTTATATGTTGAATAAACAGTTTTAATATTTTGCAATATTTTTCCATTTTGAAAGTCTTTCTAAAATACATACATTTTAGTTTCTACAAAAACGCCCTATAACTGCACCTCATAGGAATTCAGAATATAACACTGAAATTTCCATAAAAAGTGTGAAATCAAAATTAGAAAAAACAATAGTTACATAGATTGTCCCATTCCAATATTCTATATACATAGGTTTTAATTCGTAGAGTTACTGAACAAATTATTTTTTCACCTAATCAAAGGTTCTGCTTCATTTTATTTTAAAACAGATATTGAGAATTGATACAATGTATACTACTTATCTTCTCAACAAATGTAATATATAGTGAAGGCAAAAATATGAATATATATTCTCTAGTTTAAACTACAAGACAAAAAATTTGTGAGTAATTTGGTCTGTGGCTCTTTGACCCTATCTTCAGTATTGTCATGTTGCTGCCACTGTTTTCAAAGCTTAGGTGATTCTTATAAAAAAGCAGTGCCAAATTTAATGAAAAAATGGAAAGTGAACATTCAAACTTAATTCATACCTACACCACCAAGAAAAACAATACTTTATAAGACTTCCCTTTACAATTCATTTAATACAATGCATATATTTATATTTGCAGACTTATAGATCCCATCTAATGTGTTGAATGGGAAATATGCAATTGAAGTGGACAGCTGGGAAGTTAGGATCCAGCAGCATCTAAAAGACTAGCTATGGTACTATATTGTGAACTAAGCTATCATGATCAAAACCCATAATTCTGATTATGGCAGCATTTCAACAGATAATCTGCCTGAATGTACTCAAGCTCAAAAATGTCTTGTGTCCAATACAATCCTTTGCCTATAAGGTACCTGATGATTTCTGATTTAATGAAATATGTATCAAAACAGAAATGTTGAGTATTTTGGGCTCATTAAAAATTAAGTAGAATTCTGGTTTTCAGTGGGTGCTTTGTATAAGCACTTTACACAATGTGGTATTTCAAGTTATTTCCATACAACACTGCAATACACATCACTTTTATTTCTATCAGATTTAAATAATCAAACTTAATACACAAAACTGTAAATTTTACACTCTCTTGCCATACTTAGCCATATATCAACAATGTTAAAATGCACCCTAAATAGAAAATGTATCTTTATTTGTTTAAAATGATTAGTGTATATTAACTTCCACAGTATGAAAATAATCTATTCAAGTATATAATATTTCTAACCTACTTAAGTTTGGCAATATTTGCATCTGATCAAAATAGTTGTCTTTCAATGAACTCTTTTTTTAAAAATCATCTAAAAATAGCTTAAGCAAAGGAACTGTTTTGGATTTTGAGCAACTCATAAAAGTTAATGCAAACTTCAAGGACTTCTGAATTTCTAACTAAACTCAAAAGCATGATAATATTCACACTGAATATTATCAAAGATTTTATTCTTCAATTTTGAAGCATGGAAGAAATTTTCTTAAGTTTAGACAAAGACACACCATTGTAAATACATGGTTAGATTGAAACCATAATTCTGACTGGAGTAATTAAAAAAATATAATTGAAAATGGTTGCAATTTTGGGGATAACAGTGAATTTAAGAATTTTAAGTACCATATAAAGGACATAAAACAAGACAAATTTATACAATTATTCCAACAAATCAGCATTAAACAGTTGTCACCACAACAGTTAATGTAGCAGTAACTGTATGATTCTCCAGTTCCCATATTTTTAAAGCACATAGTAGCACAAAAATGTTTGTATAATTAGATGCTATATTTTTATCATATAATTCAAAATATTTTAGCTATATACGATTACATTTTATTGCACTGTACACAAAACATCATGCTAGAATCTGACCATATAGCATCAAACATGTTACTTTTGCATTAAAAATGATTATGTTTCAACTAAATCTAAAACCCAATTCATGCCTGCCTAAGTATCAGTTCTAGTAAGTACAATGAATCTTACTTTTGTGTGAGTGTGCAGAAAACTACAATAACTTTTTGAACTTCCTTTAGAAAAGTAATTACAAAGGCCAGGATCATATCATGCGACACAGGAGCAAGGGTTTTCAAACAAAAGTTCTAATAGACTGAACGTATTTTGGAAATGCCACACTGATGAACAGATAAATTCTGAATCACATTACAAATTTTATGCTTGTGACTTGATAACACTTTGAAACAAAGAAAAACTCCCTCACATTACATAAGTATTTTAGAAACCAACTTTTTATACTATATTTAGATTTAAGACAATTTTCTTTAAAAACCATATTCATATACCACATATTTCTGGAATTTAAATTTTAATGTTCCATTTTTAAACACTGAAACTTTTTTTAAACAGAAGCTCAAACATATTGTTGAAATGTATGGTGTTCTCTAACTAAATGAAGAATCCTCTTAAGATCTTCAAATCAGATCAAATCAAATCTTTATTCAGTTATAGACCAGCAAATTAAGATTTTCAGAAAATTGAAAATTATTTGACACTTCCAGGTGCAAAAAAATTTATTGATTTCATTGCAAAGCAATATAAAGGCAGAGTTTTCCAGAGCAACAGAGGTATAGTCAGTTTTCCAATTTGCTATAGAAGGACTAGTACAATACCTACAATTTCAAATAATTTATATATAGAATTAAAAGAAGTAAAAAAAAAGACCAATAACTATTCATCCATTCCACTGTTTTAGTAATTTGGAAATAAACTGGAGCAGAACTTTGAATGTGAAATTTCAAAATTGTGTAGATAGCTATAATGATGAAACAATTATCTAACAGTATCAATAAAATACATTAAAATTATATTTTAAAAACATTATAATTTCACTGCTCTCTCATCAAAAATACTACAACTTTTTAGAATATGCGTCACTTAAGAACAGTGGAAAATATCATGCCAACATAGAATATAGGAAAACCAGAATAGCAAATTAGAAAACACTAGTATCATCCCATGTAACTCACATTTCTGCCACTGATTACTACTTTTTGAAAAAGTACCACAAATAAGACATGGTTTATACAAGTCACATAAAAGAAGCTTTTAGAAATAAAGCTTTCCCACATAGTTGAGGCTTGGAAGCAATGAAGTAGCTTTGAGTACAACTTCTCCCAGATATGCTGAATTATAGTTCCCATCATCTTCAGCCAAAGTTGTTTTTATATTTATTTTATTGAGCTAAGAACTCATATATATGTCCCTGGCCATATCTTTACATCTGGCTGACTGGGTACTAAAATACCTATATGACTTAATCCTTGTGAAAATCAGGGTCTCAGCTGAGAATCCTGAAAAACTTTTTTTCAAACATAACATTTGTTTTACAGCATCAAGACTTTTAAAAAGAATAATCAGGTTTATTAAAAAACTGTATGTCACAACCACATGATACAGGAGGAACCTCTCCTGATTTCCAAGAAACAAAAACAACTCTCCAACAACAAAAGCAAAAATGTAACTATTGAAGTATTTTCAGCACTGCAGTTTAAACTTCAAGATGCAACTTTCCGCTGCTTGTTTTTCTCCAATTTACTAATAATTTGTAATAACAGGAAGAACAAATATTTTACCTTAGTTTTTTGGGGACCGAATAATCCACTTCCATGACTTTGCCATGCAACTCTGCTTTACCTTAAAAATAAAAATAAAAAAAATCCATTTTCAAGTGTGAGAGTTCTGAATGCTAAGCATCCAAACTCTGTTGCAACTCACTGTGGGCATCTCATTTTTTGATTACCCAGAGGTGATGGTAGAGAATGGAAAACGAGAGAAATTTGATAGGGAAAATAGCAAATAGTCATCCTTTGGGAGTAAAAACTCCCTTAAGCAGAAATGGGCTTTGAAAGCATTTCAGGCATGCTGGGGGGAGGGGGGAGCCGTCTTTGTTTCCTCAAGTGAACTATTTGGCCAAAGAAGCTACTTCATCCCATGCCCGTGGAAACATTTGACGGGGGAGGGGGTGCCCCTCTGCCCATCAGGATCTACAACTGGGACCGTTCACACGAATTCTTGCGCCAGCATCGCGGTTCAGCCCAAAAGACTCCCGAGCCTGCTCCGTTGGTGCGCGCGCGGACCTCCCCCCACCCTCCACGCCGGCCCATTCAGGTAGCTTTCTTCTGCCCAAACTATTCCTAGGACCGCGAGCAAACGACCGAGGAGTCAGCAGACAAATGGCCATGTTAAAGGGCTGGTGCTTAAACAAGCTGGGCTCGCCCCACCTGAGCTCCGGCTAACCTTCAGCCTCCGGAACTAAGCGGCGAGGAGCGCGTGGGAGCGAAGGGCCAACTACTCCAACTGGTTCGCTCCAGGCCGGCCCGCTCAAACCCGATGGCCGGTCTGCCTCCTGGGGCTGGCCCAAACGTTCCTCTCCGTCAATTCAAGCCGCGCTCTGCTCGTCCCCGGTGTGACTGGCCGGCCTCAGGGCTGCACGTCACTCCGGGCCCCCGGGCAGATTTGGGGCTCTTTGCTCCGGGCTCCCGGCGAGTTGGGACAGGGCACCTCGTAGAAAGGTGCCCCAGATCTAGCGGATGCCGGGAAAACTAAAGGGAGCGGTACCCCGAGCTCGGGAGCCGCTCAATAAAATCGGAGAAAAAAATCAGCGAAAAATCCCTCCCTCGCCCGCCGGGCCGCCTGCTGAAGCGCAGCGCGCTCAGGGCGAACGGGAAAGGGCGCCTAGGCGCGGGCACCGGCTCAGAGGCTCTGGCAGCAGCACCGCCCTCTGAGAAGCATCAAGGATCGCTTCGGTCAGGAGGGGGGCACCGGGTCCCCTGTACTCCGTCTCTCGCGGGGGAGCTGAGTCAATAAGGGGAAGTCCCCCACACCCTGCGTCAACATCTCGCCCAAGCAGGGATTCTCCCCGAGACACTCGCTGCCCTGCCGGCTCTAAGGGGCCTGGTCCGTCCAGACGGAAGGCGGACTAGTGGCCAGGAGCCAGCCGGGGGAGAGCGGGGGGAGGTCAAGGCAAAGAGGTATCTCCGCACGCCCTCTCCTTAGTCCTGAGCGCCGCGCTTCCTGGCTTACCGGAGAGAGTTTCGATGGCGCGGATGGCCCAGTTCTGGTCCGGGTAGTCCACGAAAGCGTAGCCGGACTTGAGCAGGACCTGCCCGGTGAGGGGCAACTTCCTGTCCCCGAAGAGCTGCCGGAGCTCCTCGGCAGTCACGGCCGGGCTCAGGTTGCCGATGTATAGCTTCTTCATCGTCCGCCTATCAGGAGGGGGAAGAGTCGGAGGGAAGCCAAGGCCGCCGCGGCCACCCCCTCCTGCTTTCCTACCACCCACCCTCCTAGTGAAGCTGGAGACCCAGCACCTCCCCGCCGTCGGCCGGCCCAACCCAGCTTAGCCGCTCCTCCTAGCTGCTTACAACAGCGCCCCGCAGCCGGGCGGGCAGCGAGTAAGCGAACAGGCGGAGCCCAGCCCAGCCCCGCACAAGCCCTTCCTCCAGCTCTCCGGGTCCTCAATCCCGCCTGTCTCGCCCGGGACAGACAGGGGGCGGCGGTTGGGGCAGCGGTTATCCTGCAGAAACTCGGCCGGGACGCGGACATACACACACACACATTCACAGAGAGAGAGAGAGAGAGAGACGAGCGGCGCCACGGCCAAGCAAGCCCCACCTACCCTCTCCTTTCCTCTTAGCCAGAAACACGTAGCCACGTGCTCGATTGGGGTTTGTTTCGCGCCCACCCTGCGCCGGATGGCTCTTCCGAAGGTCGCGCGGCAAATTCTTACCGCTGTTCTCCCGCCCCCCGCCCTTTTCTTTCTTTCTTTCTTTCTTTCTTTCTTTCTTTCTTTCTTTCTTTCTTTCTTTCTTTCTTTCTTTTTAGCTGGAGTAACTCTCGGAGAATCGCACGTGAGCCAGGAAGCCCTCTCCCCACATCAAAGTCCGCGCCACCGGATGCCTGAAAGCGATGGCTCTGCTCCTCTGCTGGGCGTGGGTGGGTGGACGGACGGAGCGCTCTGAGGTAGCGCTTCACCGACGACCTGAGGGCACAGGAGAGCGAAGGGCGGCATTTTTCCGGCCAAACCTTTTTGGGGGCGCGTGCGGCTCAAAACCGCAAACCTCGAGATTTCCTCTTCCTCTCCTGTGCTGTTCGTGCGAGCGTGCTGTTTCTGAACCTCCCTCACCTGGGGGAGAAGGAGGGCCGGGGAGGGAGCTTTTCCCGTCCATCGTTTCTAACCGCGGTTTACGATCGGAAGCAGAAAGCAACTTTTCCAACAAGTCTCTACTTTTAATGCTTGAGTTGGTTTGATGGGCATTTCGTCTTTCTTCAGCCAGAATTAGCCTATCAGACGAGGCGAGGAGGAAAGCTGTCTTGTGAACGAAGTCGCAAGCGTAATGGCCGGGCACTTCCTGCTAC
Source organism: Masticophis lateralis (assembly GCA_030761175.1). NCBI lineage: Eukaryota > Metazoa > Chordata > Lepidosauria > Squamata > Colubridae > Masticophis > Masticophis lateralis. The sequence continues at coordinate 42,068,037 of JAUDYJ010000005.1, read as the reverse complement.
TCGGGCCGGGGGAAACGCTGAGATGCTCCGCTTTGACGCTCCGGGTCCCTGCCCCCCCACTCCCCCGATTTGATCCCCAGCTGTCGGTTGGAAATCAGTTGGACTGAAATCGGAAGTGCACGCCGTATAAACGGATTTGGAGTAGGTGAATAAGGACTCGGAGCCTGGTTCATCCCTATTTTCCTAGCCGCCCCCCCCCCCGCCCCGCCTGTACTCTACTCACAGAAGCGATGATGGTGATGCACGTGTAAAAAACTGTTGAGATTGATGGCATCCAAACGTAGTATATGAAATTAAGTTCAGTATTAATGTGTGAAGTTGATTATTAGTTGCTACCGCCCATCCGAGTTGAAAAAATAAATTGCATGTTTTGACTAATCCAGTAAATAATTTACATGGAACACTCCCTTTCCCCCAAATATTAAAGAAGCTTGCTTTATCCAGAATAATAAATCAGAATTGTATTAAAGTTTTTAGCAGTTTCCTTCTCAAATAAGAAATGGAAGGATTATTTACTACAATTAGTAAATATAAATGATTTTTAATAAATTGTTATTCATATTACTTTGCTTATTTTTTATATCATGCCTTGTACTTGGAACTAGATACCTAACAAGCTTTTGCTGTCTCCAAATTCTCCCATTTCAGTTAAATTAAATTTAAAAAGTGGCAGAAAGGGAGGAATGATAAAAAAGCCAAATCCTACACTTTCTAACCTTTTGCAGAAAATTGTTTCTGCTTCTCGTGTCATCCCACTTTCTCCTGTTGTGTTCTTGTTGCAGCCCTGATTTCTGTAGCTTCTCAATGTCTCCCCTTCTTATCTTCTTGCATTTCAGGCTCCCCATTCTCTTTCTTTCCAGCTTCTGGACACTAGGGAGTGCTTTCCATTTTTTCTAATATATGGGCTATTTAATAAAAGAGTGCTGCCAAAGCTGGAGCCATATATACCACCTTGTTTCTGAGCCTCTGCATACTACTGATGATGCATTTGCTTTCTGCTGCTGTCTCCTCTGCCAATTTCTTGTAAATGTGCTGCAGAGTCCTGGCCCCGTGCCCTCTTGTAGCCACTGGATACATAAGTTCATCTTATGCTTCTTTCTTCAGAGGTTACCTCTGGGTTTCATCAGATTGCTCCTTCAGATGGATGCCGCCATCTGTTCACAATTTTGTGATAATTCAGTCTGATGATGGTTACATCCTGCTATGCGATTATTGTTTCTTCCTAATGAACTAAATAGCTAAATGATTTGTAGTTACTTATACATCAAGATCTCTGTGCTTATATTTGTCACACATTTGATTTGTTATACTTATTTCACTTTCAAAGAGAACTGCTTCCAATGTTATATATAAGTAGAATAAACTTGCAGATGGAGCGGATGGCTGATTAGAACATCTTCCCTTCCAGAAGTCCTTTCGTTGATTTATAGTCATTATTGCAGAAATTAGCAACACTCTGATTTGCTACCCAATTTGTGACAGTGTGTGTGTGTGTGTGTGTGTAATGTATCTGTGTGTCGGGGGCTGCACCTTCATTTTAAAGGACCTATATACTTCATGCATCAATGCTATTTTAAGAAAAAGAAAGCATATAAACATTACAGACGCTCCTAGAGTGACCATGGCAACAGTATTGTTGCATGCTATTATTGTTCCCCATATTAGTACTACATGGAAGGAACCCATCAACACATGTGAATTGGATAACCATGATATCCAATTCAACATATATAGAAAGGTAACATAACACAACTAGGACGAGGCATAATGTGTTGTTCTAGTTAGATAGTTATGGCGAATCAATATGAAGAATATTCCATTCAAAGATATTGTATCAATAGAAATGTATTCCAGGATTCCCTGCAGATAAGTGTGTACAGTAGATCACTGTATGAAACCACCTATTTGTAAGGGGGGAAATATCCTTGAGGAAAACAGCATGATGCCCTCCAGATCTTTGAATTCTTAGACTATTGACTATTAACTTAGACTATTGATGGGAAATTCTCTGGTCAGCACTAGGATATCTATATTTGCAAAATAAGCAGAAATACTGCTGTGATAATTCCATAGCTTAGTGGGTAAAGCAAGCATGAAAATCTCCCAAGTTTTCTTGAAAAATGTTGTACAACGCTTTGGATTTGCTTTCAAAAAGGACCCTGTGCATCATCTCTAAGCTCTGTTCCGCTGCCCATCCTACACTACATTCTGTTGTAACCAAGCTGGAAAAAAGCTAAAACATAAACAGCTTTGAGTCATGAAGGGAGCTGAGTCACAAGCAGTCAGTTTACTTAGAATTTATACTTTTTTTCTTTGTCTTTATATAGGAAATGCATGCCAAGTTCCAAGTTCCTTTGTGTTTTTTTATAGACAATAAGATTGGTTGGTTGGTTGACTACTTCAGCTAAGTCAACAAGGGTTACAGAATTAAAGTGCTTACAGTACTAGCAGCCAGACAGTTTGACACTACTGAGCAATTATGAGATCATCTGCATAATGTTGCAGTGTCCATCTCCTAATGCGATAAGAGCAGAATGGTTGTCAAGGGATCAGAGTCTGAGACATGCTTGTATTAACGTAAAAGGGCCAATAAATGCCACATTACTAGTATTCTGATTTCATATCTGATTCAATGGGTGGCAAATAATGACATCAACAGGAGGGGAAGCAAAAATGTCAAGACAGTATTGGGACACAAGCCCACAGGTCAACATCATAGGCAGGTACTAAAAGATGGAACTTGAATTGTGACACCTCTTCTATCATCTTGCCTTTTCTGATTCCTTCATAGACACTTCTGGAGTCACAGGATAAGATCTTTCTGGTATCTGAAGGTTCTCAGTTTAATGGAGAAAGACCAGGAAAGACTTAGCATAACACAGCTAAGTTTTTCCTGGTCATGGTCTGGGGAACAAAAGAAAACAATGTAATGAAGAATAAACAAAAATGTTGCCAATAAGTTTTTGTATCAGAATTAGAATTATTTATTGGCCAAGTGTGATTGGACACAGAAGGAATCTGTCTTTTGTGCATATGCTCTCAGTGTACATGAAAAGATACATTCGTTAAGAATCATAAGGTACAACACTTAATGATAGTCATAGGGTACAAATAAGCAATCAAATAATAGGCAACAATATAAATCGTAAGGATACAACAACAAGTTACAGTCATACAGTCATAAATGGGAGGAGATGGATGATAGTAACGATGAGAAGATTAATAGTAATAGTAATGCAGACTTAGTGAATAGTTTGACAGTGTTGAGGGAATTATTTTTTCTCTCAGCAGAGTGATGGCATTCGAGAAAAAACTTTTGTCTAGTTCTGGTGTGTGGTGCTCTATAGTGTCATTTTGAGGGTTAGAGTTATGGTTACGGTCACGGTCATGGTTAGGGATATGCAAAGGAAAGCCTTCAGTAGTTCATTTTGAGTTCAATGTCTCATCTTTTTTTATAAATGTTCTTGAATCATAATACATGTTTGTTTGCAATAAGGCTGAGCAACTTTTTATGGATGTGAGAGCTATCATCTCATTCAAATATTCCCTGCAACTAAGTACAATTGCAGGGTTGCAGAGAGGTGTGTTATCCATCTCTCTTCCTAGTATGTTGTTGGTTACCCAGGAACCAGCCCAGGAATGGCAGTAGGAAATTGAGGGCTATAATGGGGGTCACTAGATGGAGGGGGAAAAAAACTTCCTGTTCAAGACTGCTGGCATTAGATCTGTGAGTGCAATGCAATTAAGAAAGCATTTTCTTTCATAAATTCATTCAACCTCATGTGTTCCAACAATTTATTAACCCTGAGGAATATCAGTTCATTCTAAACAATTTTTGCACAATTGTGATTATTTACATTCTTTTGAAGATAAGTCTGAAAATGTTGTTTCCTTTCAAGCATCTGTATTAGCCTGAGAACATTGTCTAAAAAATCTGGAATGCCAAGTTATAGAAAACAATCTAAAGCAACCATTCAGCATTCAAGAATGCCTTTCCAAATGCTGCATCTATATCATATTAGATTCGGTTTCTACCTGTCCTACATGCACTATTAGTGCATGTAGGACAGGTAAAACTTTAAACTTTTTTGAGTTTTTCCTACTTTTTCCTCCAGCAAATGGATTTAATGAATAGATTTTGAGAAATTGTATTTGTTGTCATCAAGAGAAAACTACATTCCTACTTTCAATCAGCTCAAGAAAACAATTGAATCTACAAATGCAGACTATAATACTTTTTTTAAAGCATAACTGCATATTGCATCCCATTCAGTAACTGTACAGCAAAACTGTTTATTGATCAGAAGTCTTAAGTTGTGTGCTTTGGTGTAGATCACAAAGGAGCTATTAATACACTGTCCCCATTTAGTTGCATTCATTTCTTTCGTTCATATCCATGTTTATATTTATACCTGCTATCTTGAATATGTTTGACAAACTAATAAATACAAATACAAATACATGTCTTATTGCTTGGACTCGCACATCAGATATATAAAGTGATGATAAAATAGCACAAAACGTGGTATCTAACTAAATATAATTGTTTAATTGTCAGTGAATGTTTTTCTGTCTGAGGTAATACACAATACCATAGATACATTGAAGTCTCATTAATCTATCATCTCCCACAAGATCTCTTCTAGTTTTTATTTTCTCCAATCTCTACTTGAGATTCTGCTCGAGGTCCTGCAATATGAATGAAAGTAGAAATAGCAAAGGAGGCACAATGTTATTAATGGAGGATGATAAGCTGCTAATTTTTGAATGGAAACAGGACCCAAAGGCATTAGAGAGTAAGAATTAGAATAGTTTTATTACACAAAACAAAGATGATTGGGGCATTTTTATAGCTTATACAACCCATTTTTAAAACAGTACTTAAAACATTTTCCCTTTCAATAGTTTTTTCTTTTGTACCTTTTAAATGATAAGTATGTGATTCCTAACTGTTGTATTTGAATAAAGAACCCAACAATCTCAGACATATAATGCATTATAAATACAATAAATAAATTCACATTATTAATGTGATTATATTCAAGGAAAAGATTTTCACAATACAATCACAATTCTGGAAAGTGAAAAATTACAATGCTAGACAAGCATATATAGTGAAACTTATTTTATTTAACATTTGTTTAGCCAGGAAACTACAGTGTTAATACAAAGTGATTGTTTGGGTATCAATGATTACCAGTCTGACCTGTTCATGCTCGTACACTATCCAGAGTGACCCACAGGGGGCTCCATACTCATAAGACTTGATGTTGTGCAGCAGCATCCGGGACTTTTCTCACCATCAATATCACCTCACATTCAGGCATCACATTTGGATAGGTCTGACACCAGTTAAATTTGTATTGCTGCTCGACGCAGTTTGTTACACACTAAAGTGGTGCTTTAACAATGAAACTTATGCAAAGAAATTTGACTACGTTTTTATAGATTGCTTTGCTGGAATTTTAGGATCTAAGTCATTATGAATTTGATTGGTTTTAAAATTTCTAGCCAAGTTGTTAAAGTGAACTACCAAAGGATCTACAGTATATGATCTCTAACTGAACAGACCCTTAAAGGCTTGAAGGTCTACTGGATGAACCTGAGAGGATGCAGTAATGGAAAATAAACATTTTTTTTGCTTCCATCATCGTCAAATTCTATAAGAATTTTAACCTATGTTGGGCCTGAATAAGATCTGCAATATATGAGAGGATACATATATGTTGAATTCAGAGTAGTCAAATTTTTGACAGAAATACAAAGCTTACTAACCAGAAAACACTGAAGAACTTGGAATCAATTGCCAATTCATCAGCTTTCATGGGCAATCATTCTAATAGGCTCCACATCTCTGCGGAGAGAAATAGTTGCTATCAACATAAATCTCAATAAGAATTGATTCAACAATGACAGGAATAGATATAAAATCTGTTACTTTGGGACCACTATTCTTCTACCCAATAGAAAATCAAATCAAATTCGGAGTGTGATCTGCCATATGTGCTGGGCCAGAAACAAGTTGACAGAAATCCGTGGTTGGCATGGCAGTTATTAATTCCTGGAAGCCCCAATCAAACAGTCCTAGCATGGAAGTTAAAATTATCTAGACTTCATCCTCTAGGAGTTCTGAACCACCTCCATCTGAGACCACCTCCATCAACTCAGATAGGGAATTTGTTGGGTAAGTGACTGGATGGTATACCAGAAGAATCCCCATTTTCTTCTGAATAACCAAAACTAGATACCAATATTTTAGATTGATACTTGATCCTGGAGAGAGAAAGAGATCTATATGTTCCAAAAATTCCCCTGCCCTGACCACCTGGTCTTTTTTGGTGCTATTCTGTGCATTCCCTAGTTATCCAATTCAGGTGTTTGTGAAACATCGTAGAGCAGTCCTCTCACACACAATCAAATCTTAGATGAGAAAGCTCTTTCTTGTTATTTACCAATCTGATGTTTAATAGCAAAATCTGCAGGTCAACAGAAGACCAATATAAGTTCATCTCGGTGAGGAAGTAACCAGAAGAGAGAAGCCTGAGATCTCTCATCTCCCTTCTTATTTGGCATGCTTTTGCTCCCAGGGTCATTCTTTATGGAATTACAGTAAGATTTAGAGTTTCCCAGAGAAGGAATGCCAGTTAAAACAACTGGCACTTGGCATCAAGCTGAGAAATATAGAACAAGTGTTTGTTAAGCAACGGGAAAGGAAAAGAGACAAAAAGAAGTACCAGATTTAAACTGAAGAGTATAAAGAGAAATTGCACTCTAGTGCTGACAATTGCTTTAAATGTCTTTATCATACTATGCAATGAAGATTTTTCTCTGGCTGTGTCATGTGAAGTATCTTGGTAGCTTCTGCTGGGAAGCCTGGCAACCTGAGTGCCCTTTCACTTACCTCTAGATCAGTGTTTTTAAACTTCAGCAAGTTTAAAATGTGTAGATTTCAATTTCCAGAATTCCTCAGCCCACACTGATCTAGATTAATGCATGCTGCTCAGGAATCAAAGCAATGTTTGCTAGTCTCTTGCATCCTCATCTATAAAAATAGGAGAGCAGAGCTGAAATGTGCGAAGGACAGGGAAACAACCAGAACACAACTGTTTCCCTACAGTTCCGCTTCTGGTTTTAAAAGAAAAATATTTTTAAAATCTCCTACCCCAAGAGAGGGATGAGCTGCTAAGGCATCTGCCTCTGCTTTCTGTGACAATATTCATGCCTTCACCAAGTTTGTTTCTGCTTGAGATGAATGAATATGTATTCCCACTCTAGGAAGCCAGTTATCATTCTGTAGGGAGCCTTTGGAAATGACGTTGGAGAAGGCATCCAGAAGTTATAAGGACAACAGATACTGAAAAATGTGCTAAACCCATGGAAATGGAAAAATGTTGGGGAAAAAACATTGACTGGCTCCTCCTTGATTCCCTGTACTATAGGAGGGAGTGAGGGAGGGAAAAATTCAGACACACTTGCAAGATTCTATTACTATAATCTACCTCCGTGATGGCAAACCTATGGCATGGGTGCCACAGGTGGCACGCGGAGCCATATTGGTGGGCACGCCAGCTTAGCTCTGGCATGCATGCGTGCGCCAGCCAGCTGATTTTCCGGCCTTTTGGGCCCACCAGAAATCAGGAAACACACTGTTTCCGGCCTCTGGAGGGCCTCTGGGGAGGGGGAAGGCCATTTTTGCCCTCCCCAGGCTCCTAGAAAGGCTCTGGAGCTTGGGGAGAGCAAAAAACGGGCCTCCGGGCACACCATGCTATCAGGTGCCAAAAGCAGGGTGAGCACAGGACGGTGGGGTGCATAGAATTATGGATGTGGGAGCGCGTGCATGTGACGCCACCACGCTCCCCCCGCTTTTGGCGTGCAATGGCAAAAAGGTTAGCCATCACTGATCTACCTTAATAAATCATCCTGTGGAGTCTGTTTCTCTTTATTCTATCTTATAGTGCTTTTATGTTCTTATAAACTCTGGCTGTCATGACTAGAAACTAAAAAACTGCCCTCATCTCCAACCATTAGATATGTTTGGCTTGAGAAGAGAGGGCCCTCCAAGGTGCCAACACATAATGCACTTCCTATGTTGTAAATTTTATAGCTAATTACTCAGTAGTTTTAAATAGATGAACTTGTGCTGAGGAAGGCCAAGGAGGAAGTTGACATACTGACACATGCTTTTTGAAGTATGGGCAAAGAAGTCTTATTACCTGGATAAAATTTGGTCCATGTTAAAATTCAAAAATATGAAATATGATTTGGAGACTGACATAAGAAATGCCCGCCACTTTTACTTGGATATTTAAATGCTGGATTGCAATGTGATGACTTTCTTTGGAGGTAATGGCATTTAGACTGATCTTGATATCTGTGCATACTCCTTAATGAAAAGTGACTCAAATAGCCTGAGCAAGTTTTTGGTTGCTATATCATAACCTCATATCCCTGGATCCAGCTCAGGGTTACTGACAAATCAGACTGAGCTTGCAACTTGAAGTAAGTAACACAATAAGTTGGTTGAAAAGAACAGTTCTGAATTTGAAATACTGATTCTAACAGTCACCTGAGAAATTTTCTTTGTACATGGTCATCTGGTACATAAGTATGTTTCTGTCAAATTTATAGAAGGTATGTTTGCAGGCTGTACAGTAGCAATTTGACAAAACGTGTGATGCACCACAAATATATTGATTTAAATCCATGACTATTTTTGGAAATTACAAAAACTACGGAATAAACCCCTGAAAAAAATTAATTGCAGAAAAAGTAATAACTATGCCTAAAAGATGCTTGATGTTTGGTTTTGCTTGACAAAGGATGAGGGCAGACGTAAAATGATACCTGATAGATTGAACCTTATGTACTAAGTACTCTGGTTGGGATATAGTGAAATCATCCTCTCCTCACTAAAATACTGTGTCATAAATTTAGTTTCCTTGATTTGGAAGATGGAGAAAAATAATTCAGAGGTATGAGATTTAGTGCTGGGGAATTTGAAATTGAAGTTGGTTTGGGAAACTTAACTTCTCTGAACAGAATATTCTACCCCCTCCCCCTGGAAAGAATACAATTGGCAAGACTTCTGCTCTTTTCTGATCTGAAGCATCCACTAAGTTGGGGTGGGCACCTATGACGACTTATGGACTTTTAACTCTCAGAATTCCTGAGTCATTCATTTGAAAATGTCTTTTGGATTTCCAGAGATCATTGACCTTGAAGAAGTGACACAAAATAACTCCAAAAGATGGGCATGGCAATATTCAATCTGAATCTCCACATTCATCTTTCCTATCCAATTTGAGGAAATTAGATTTATAGTAGATACTGTAAATTAGCAAATCTAGTTTTGTCTAAATATTGCATTGACCCACTAAGAAATGTTCTAATTTGCATTAATTTTACTCTTTTAAAGTGCGTTTTTATTTTTTGCACTGAACAGGATTTTGAGGATTCTCCTTGTGTTTGTATCAGCCAGATACATCTTTAACAATTCTGAGCTTTTTTTTTTTGTTTCATATCAGCGAGTATACTTTACAAGGTTGTTGCTATGGAACAAAATGACAGGAGAATGTTATGTATGTCATCTCAAGTTGCTGAAAGTAGGATACAAGTCTAATAAACACAGTGTTCTCACTGTTGCCATTTTAGGGGTAGGGTGGGTGGGAGAGAAAACAGCTCCTGAAGCAGAAGGTGCAAGGTATAAATATTAGCTTTGAAATGGTGGTGACTGCCCTCTGGTGGCACTTAAAGCTCCAGCTGCACTGGGTAGTGATAGCAATGCTGGAATTTCAAAAGGAAAAAACATTTTATCCTTGCTTCCCAAAAGATATAGTTATTTGGAGACTTTGGAACGGTGTGATGTGATCCTCTAATAGCAATTTGGAATTCTTCCAATTCTGACATGTCTTCTGAATAAAGCAAGCTCTGGGCTGAATTGTGGAGTTTTTGATACTAGTTCATTCTTGAGCTGCATATATTCTCTTCTATTGGTAAATATAAATGATTGGCATGCAATGACTCTTCTTTCCAGTATCAAATATATTGTTTTGATTGTACAAAGCCTTCTGATCAGGATGCTTTAGGTGTTATAATGGCTGTAAGTGGAATATAAATGTCTTCCACAGATCAATTCATAGAAAATGTTTTTTTATTTAAATAGATAACAAAAACAAGGAAAAGTATGGTTTGAACAAATCTGAAACTAATAGAGAAAATATTAAGGATAATGCAGAAACAGAACTTAATTATATCCTGAGTTAAAACAAAGAATGAGTTGGTTAATGGGAGCAACAATCAAATTTTGGTCAACTATTTCGTCTTACATTGTGAGGAGATACTAACCCATTCATGCAATACATGATTGGTATCATAGTCATTATCTTCCTGCATCCTTATAAATAAACTGGAACAATACTGCAAGCACTGGTCAGTCATTGCTATCAGGATACGTGATGATTGTTCTGGAGACATGTACTGCCCTTCAGCACAGAAAGGCGAACAAATATTAGTCATACACTTGTACTGTTATACAAAACATAGGGGTAGCTACCTTTTAAGTAAGTTTTATAGAGATTATAAATTATTAGATTAACCTGCTAGATAGGTTCAAAATGATGTTCCTGTATTGGCCATCAATTTTTAAGATTTTAGGGATTATCTCTGAGTCTGCTCCATAAACCTGGAAAAACACATACCAATTTTCTAATCTTTTCACGTACATTAGCAGATTCTTGCTATAAAATTAGTTACCAATCCAAATTTGTATATCACCTTTCCCCCCTCTGATTACACTTCGACTAAAGAAGAGATACAAACTTCAAAGTAAGTAAAAAAATGTTTATTATGCCACCATTTCAATGCATCTTACACAGGTTTTGATCTTCAAAATACCCTAGAAACTGAAAAAAAAAAAATCGAAGAATTTAGATAACAGAAATCCTTCTGCAAAGTTCAGACTAAACACATGCGAAAGACATACTCTTCTCAAAAACACAATTCTGAACAAAGCACCAACTACACAAATATGCAGAATGGTACAACACTTTAAAACTTCACCAAAATATTCTCCATAAAAGGTGTAAAAGTCACCTAATTCACTAGGCACCATTCAACTGAACAAAAATAACAAGTATGCAATCACACTGCAGTGTTTGCAGCTATAAAGTCTTCATTTTTTCACTTCAATAGCGACCTGCAATGCAAAAAGAAAGAAAGAAGACAGTTAGAATTTTGAATCTGCAATTCTGTCAAAAGACATTGTTAATTTATAAACTATACTATTTGGAGAAATAATACAGAATACTGGACAATTATTGAAGGCATTTCATCCTTATGCAAAGATTCAGATTTCCTCTCCCGTTTGCAAAATGTGAGTGCTAATAGAGGAGAGGAAATGGCAATTTTCACCAATTTCACCAATAAACTGCTGTGCCATTTCCCATTATTCTGTAAATATTTTGGTAATCCAGAGAATGTTTGTGAAACATTGCAAGAAATTATACACTGCAAGCAGACTTTGAATCATGCCAGTATATGCAAAAGCAAAATGGGTTTATGCACTTTAACTTAGTCCAATTCAATAACAGTATAACTTTCTATTTGGATTCAAAGGGCCTCTTTAAAATATTACTTTTTAATGAAGTTAATGACTAATTTTAAAATGAATCTAAATTTAACCCAGAAAACATACTTTGTTGGTGTTATTCCAACAACATATTCTATTTATTGATGTATCATTTCAATCAAGAATATAAGTTTAAAATTTTCACTAAGTCACCCAGGAACTCTTGAGGAACAAGAATTAGTACAAGTACACATGCATATATAACAATGGGGCTCATAGTAAAAGGTACGCTAATTAATTTAATAGTTAAAATATTTTCTTTCCAAAAGAACATTTTTGTATCAAGGTGAAGAAAACTGAGAGCAGGAGGTTGTTTGAAATCAGACAAAAATTTGGCAGTAATGTATCTGTTTGTTTGTTTTTTAAACAGAAAACACAACTGAGATTTTTTTTTTAAATAACTGGAACAGGAATCAATTATACTTTCTAAAAATATTATATTACCTCACTGTCCAATTAAGGACAAATGTTAGGTTTTCCCTCACCCAATTATGTTATGAGGATTTGTTGTGCAAAAAACGGCCTCCAATTATTAAAACTATTGCTTTATTTCATTTGGAGGCAACTGAATTAATTCAAAGCTCTGATAAACATTGTTTTCAATAACTGAAGATAATGGAGATAATGAAATGAGCAGAGGACAAATTAGGTTTGTGACTCAGTATTCCAGAAATGCTTAGTAAAACCTGTTAGGGCAACACTGCTCATCAAAAGATTAAAGCAGGCAACTCTAAAATCTGTTCTCACTTGCCTACTATCTGCTTTGGTATGCACATGAACATGCTTCTGATGGATGTAGCTGGTCTCTTTGAGAGCAGAGCTTTAGCTCTTTGCTTGTATTACTATTCTTTGTAATGGATAGCTTTCAAGTGCTTTGCACAGCTCTTAGTTCAAGTTTACTATAGGTTTATAGTTATATACTGCTATGGTCCGCATTAACCCTACTGGCCTGTAATGGCAAAATTATATTCAACTGAACTTGTTACTTACGAGGCGAGTAGGATCGAGACCGGGAACGGGATCTATAACCCCCTCGGCTATAATATGGAGATGGTGATCTTCTCCTGCACAAAAAAATGTGACAGTGATGATGTGCACACTAACTTGCACTGCTACAAATAACCTTGGTAGCTACATATATCAAAGTCAGTACACAAGAATTCTGGATCATCATGGATGTTTCAAATCTACTGGTTTTATATATATATGTATAGATACATATACTATATCTACTGTATTTATCATAGGGCAACAATTTTGAACCCAGGAACCACAAATGGTCTAACTTATAGAATGCGCCCAAAGTCTAGAACCCATGACTCCTGAGATAGTGAAATTTGGAAAGTTTGTAGCTGTTCCAGTGCTACTGGCTGCTCTAGTCATGTGATTTCCATTTGCTCAGCCAGTCTCACAATCCCTTGTTCCCTCTCCCACCTAGCAGCAGCCACTTACCTCCTCCTAAGAAAGGAGAATGGATTTCCAATGCTCCCTGCCAGATTTCCACAATTAATTAAGAATTCCATTTTATAGGAAAGCTGGCGGAAAATTGGAAGTCGCTCCTGCTCCCACTGCTTTTTTGTCCACCCTTGGTCATTCTTTTTCTGTGTAGGTAAGAAAATATCTTCTGGAAAGATGACCCAAAGGGGCACAGGTTGTCTAGTTATTATTAAATGCTGCTATTTTTACAATCTGCTTTGTAATATTGTACAGCTGACATCAAATCAGATAAGCCAGGAAGGAAGTTAGAAGTTAACTTTAAAGATAGTTTTTAGCCCAAACAGTAATGTTATTGCTACTGCATCTGAATTAATGTTACTTGAGTAGCATATAAATGAATTACAGCTGAAAATTGGAAATAAGATTGCTCAATATAATGCATTTTAATTTTAAATATGGCAGAATAGTGTTTTGAATCACATAAATGTTCTAACTAAAATAACTATTTCAATCTTGTAGTATTAGATGTAACAATGATCTGCCTCCTTAATATAGCTAGATCAAAATATTTATTCGGAAACCAGGTTAAAAAGTCGCTCATCAGTATTTTTACCACTGTCCAAAAAAGGTTCCCATTTCACCATCGCCTGCATTTTAAAAATCATATCAAAATCCTTCAACATACCTGTACATCTGATCCCTATCCTGGGCAGCTCGCCATCCTCCTCCACCTCCACCTCCTCTGTGAAAGGATAAGCAGAACATTTTTAAAAAGCCTTATTAAAATTGCAATACAAATAACTGATATAAAGGAATAATGTATAAAAAAAACAGTCCTGGAATTGAAAAAAAAAATTGTATGAATTGCATTACCGCACCAGTCACTGATGCAACAAAATACTCGAAACAGAAAGTGTGTTGAATCCTAAACCCTTTGTTTCAAGCTCAACACAGATATTCTATTTTTAATTATATGTTTCAATGCTGTTCCAATTATCCCAGAAATTTTCATCCTTGAAAAAGGCCCTTTCTTAATTTAGGACAATTGCTTTAAGTTTGAATGGGGTATTTTGAGCTTGGAATACTTTGTAAAAATAACAGAAAAATCCTGCTGAATCAGGCTGTAAATTTACTTGATCCAATATTTCGTGGCCAAGTGGCTACATTTGGAAAGATTATTATGCCTGAACTGGACACCAATAATGTCAACTGTTAATTCCAGCAAACAATACAGGTAGCCCTTGTCTTAATAACAGTTCATTTAGTGACTGTTCAAAGTTACAACGGAATTGAAAAAAGTGACTTTTGAACATTTTTTACACTTACAACTGTTGTAGCATCTCCATGGCCTTGTGATCAAAATTAAAAAGTTTGCTAACTGGTTCATATTTATGACAGTTGCAGTTTCCAGAGATCATGTGATCACCTTTTGCAACCTTTTGACAAGCAAAGTCAATGGGAAAGCTGATTACTGTGATAAGGAAAGTCGTAAATTAGGGCAAATCTCATTTAACAAATGTCTCACTAAGCAACATACATTTTGGGCTCAATTGCAGTCATAACTCAAGGACTACCTGTATTTAAAGCATATTACCTATGATTTAAGAGGCAGTAAACAACAGCATCAGAAACAACTCATAACCTGATCTTAAATTAATCTGTCAAGTCTCCTTTTAAAAGCCCTGGCCTTAATTATTTTAAGGGGGGAAAAAACTGCCCTATTTAATTTTTCTATATCATGCCTGATTTTATTGGTAATCCTCCTTTAACTGTTCATCCAGAAACCATTCAAACTTAAAATGGCATTGAATAAATAGTGTTTACAGCTGGACCTTAAAGTTATGGCCTTGCAGCACACCCCATGATTGTGTGATTAAAATTTGGGTGCTTGGCAACCTGCCTACATTTATGACTGCAGTATGCACTTCAACATTCCCTGCCTGTCAGCCCCCTCCCCATCTCTGTCCGTTTGGTCACTTCACTCCAATTTTCCCAGCTGACCTTTGCCATCTCCTTCCTCTCATTGCTGACAAGGTAGTTGTTGGTCTCTTGTGATAGGACAGGAGAGGTGTGAGGTTCCCCCTAACAACCACAACTGGGATTAATAGAACTGCCATTGCTAAACGGGGCAATCACTTAATGATCAATCACCCAACGACTGGTTCAGTTAGCTACAAAAATCCCAATCCTAATTATGGTTGTTAGGCAAAAAAATACCTATATCCACTTTGTGTCTGTGTTGCCTTTTTTAAAAACTAAAGAATCCTAAATATTATACCATTTTCTTATAAATATTATGTTGGAACGTTCTATTAATTGGATATATTTAGACTTATAACTTATTTTTGAATATTTATTAATATATAGCTGAAAAATTCATTCACAGTATCCATGAACTGGCTTTTATCAAAACCCTTGCAAAAAGAAAATCAATTCTGTTTAGATTTATAGGGCTGCCAATCTCAAGCTTACAATATTAAAAAAAGACAAAAGCATATAGAAAAAAGAAGTGTATTTCGTTTGCAATAACTACTATTTTGGGATGACTCTATTCTATCTGTTTGAACATAACCAATAGTTTTGTATACACACACCCACACAACAGAATATAAGCAATACTTTTATATTCAGACACCAACTGTTGGTGAGGTATCAGTGCAAATGATAAATAAGCAGTTTTAAGCACTTCTACATTTTGTGTAATTGGAAAGCACTCTTATCCAAAACATGATCCAAAGTAGAATCCCTTCTTTAGAATTTAGACAAAAAAGGCCGTGAATGAAAGTTATCAAGATTCTTTTTAGACTCAATTCAGCCTGGGACACTCTGGAGGGATGGTACTGGTCACACTTGCAGATGACTTAGGATGGAGCTATGCAACCACCTAGATTTCTTATCATGACAACAGTATCTTGAGATTGTGAGGTACTGTAGTGGTTCTTCTCCTTCCTCTATATCTAGTTTCCAGTCAAGTGTTGAGTGGGAGAAACTAGCTCTAAGTCCCGGCAGCATGGGGTGCCTTAAGCCTTGGTCTCCTATTGTTCTCTTTAACATTTATATGGAACTGCTGGGTGAGGTCATTTGACAGCATGGGGTTACACATCTCCAGCTCTGGCTGGACTATTGAGGTGGTTATTTTTGACTTTTGACAGGATAGCACACCTTGGAACAGAGTTGGCAATTTGGTGTCAACTGTGGATTTACTGCTTCAATCTACAAAGCAGGTTGTAGTCATAGTTAAGAGGCTTTTGCAGAGATTCGCTTTGGGCACCAATCATATCCATTCCTGGACCAGAAGGTCTTGCTTACAATCATTCACTTCCCAGTTGGACTATTGACACATTGGCCTTGAAAGCAACCCAAAAGTTACAACTGGTCCAGAGTGAGGCGGCACATGCTACACTGTATGTTTCTAGATTTGCCCATTATAGACTGCTACAGCACTGCGCAGGGTGCACAAAATTCCCAGGGTTTTTTTCAGGTGTAATTCAAGACGATAGCTACCACCTTTAAAAGTCTTACATATTGTGGAGTCAGGCTGATTAGAGTGAACAAGCTTTAGGTTCCTACTCTTTAATATTGCCATTTATTGGTACTTAGGAATTGTGCCTTTCCTACATTCTACATGTGGGAAGAATGTTTCACACAACATTCTTCTCCCCAAGATCTTACCCCTCCAGAAGGCTCTTCTCCCATGTGCTGGGATAGTGTGAATTTGAAGCCTGGAAATGGTTGTGTTGGAAGAGTTTTTCTTGTATTGTTCTTTTGTTTTTTATTGCTATTGTGAGTCATCCAGAATTGTGTTTTATTAGTTGGGCAGCCATATAAATTGCAGTGCAAAAGAAGGATATGCAATCGTATCAAACAATTAATTAAATAGATTTGGGAAGACTGTCAATACTGTTAAGAAAAAAGGGAGGAGAGGATGACAGAGACAGAGAGAGGAGGGAGAAAGGGACTGAGATAAACAGGCAGGCAGACTCACCTATATGATCTACTATAATAGTCACGATCATCATAGCCTCTATCATAACCTCTGTCATAATAGTCTCGCCGTCGGGAACTACCACTAAATGGGAAGTACATATAATATAGTATTAGAAAAAATGGATTATATATGTACAATAAAGCATTAAATTTGTTTTCCATTTTTCTATCAAATAGTGCTCAGATAATATAGTATATGTTAAAAATATAATATCAAAACATATAAAATACTTCAATATTACCAGAAAACTATGTTAAACAGTTATATCAAGTTTTGCACTATGAAGGCAGTTATATTACTTGCAGTTATATCTTATCTGTTAATTTTCTTTTTTCTCCTAGGTCATTGTTGTAGCTCTAGATAAGAATGATTTTAAAGCTTTTTGTAGGTCTACAATGCACTAAATACATAATGAAACAACTGCTATATGTACTATGCTATTAATGTAGCTTAAGAAACGAGCTGACTTGATTCTCCTACTCAATATTGCATTTGCAGATTGATATGCAAAATCATAGAACTCAGCCATCAACCTTAATTTTTAAAAATATGAGTGTCAATGAGTATCAGCTGGGAAAAGATAAAATACATGTAGCCCTTAAGATGGTCGCTTAGCAAATTTTCAAAGTCACAATGGACATACCTTGGGGTTAATTATAACCAGATTCAAAGTTCCGATGGTTGGGCTTGCCAGCCAGTAGTTTGATGGTCATTTGCAGTGTCCTGCAGTCACTCACCTCACTTGTTTTACAACAGTTTTGCCAAAAAACTGGCATATACTTCCAGTTTTTGGCAAACCTAACCCAATCGTGAACCACTGGCTTGCTTAACGACTATGCCGGTCACTTTACAATGGTGCAAAAAAGGTTGTAAAATCAGGTTGACCATATGACTGTCCCATTTTATAATAGTCACAATTTATGATCATGATGGGCAGGCTTCATTATAGTCGTTAGTCAAAGACTACTGTTACTTCAGCCAAAACAGGATGTTGTGTGTGTCTCATATTCACATTTGTAAAACATAGAAAGCTGTGATATAGCTCAATAAAAAACTAGGGCTGTGTGCTGATACAGGTTTAAAGAACAAAATGCAATTTGGAACATATATAGGTATGCCATGAAGAAAGTGTCCGAAGTGTATCTTTTGCTGTGCTAACATGGTTACTGGTGTGCATTCCTAAAAAATATTCAGTTGAGGCATGGTCTAATAATTTTCTCTTCAAATACAGTTCTCTGTCAGGCCTTATGATTGACTGGCCTGCTGTTGCACACTGTCTAATCCCAGCTTGTTTATCACGCTGTAGAAACCAATACGTTTTTCATTTCTGATTTGCCAAACTAATCTTGGTAGAACAGTTTATGGTTTGTTACTTGTATCGGTTCATAAATCAGGCATAAGTAGAACAACATACAACAGCATTCTGCTTGTCAGTTGTAGGGACATATTACAGCTTGACATGTTGTACAGACTTTAATTTTTTTTAAAAAAGGTAAAGGTTTCCGCTGTCCAATCATATATGACTGTAGGAGATGGAGCTCATCTCAGTTTCCAAGCCAAACAGCCAGTATTGTCTGAAGAGGCTTCTGTGGTCATGTGGCCAGCATGACTATATGCCAAGGTGCATGGAACCCTGTTACCTTCCCACCAAACTGGTACCTATTGTACTCCCACACAAAATCAAAAGTATGGATTCGGTATGTAAATGATACCTTTGTCACAATGAAAACTAGAGAGGAAACTTGAAACAAACATCTTCAAAGGAATAACGTTCATAAGAGGAAGAAAACAGCAATGTATTGATCATTAGCAGTGGAAATGGCAGCAAATTAGAAATATAATTCTATTGAAAAAACCACCCAAACTCACAAATGCTCCATTAAATAAGTAACAACTCAACCTCCCAGAAGAGACACTAAGAAAATTATTCAGACAAGCACAAATGCACTGCAGCAACCCAGAAGAGTTTCCAACAAATTGATAATCAAGCAAATTTATCAAAGAGTGTCTGACCACTCAACCTATTACAACACAACCAACACAAGCTATGAAAAAGACAACGCTGCCATTCATCAAAAACATCTCAAAAGCAATCAACAGACTATTACAACCACACAGAATCACAGTAGCATATAAACTAATGAAAGCTTTCAAAACATCTTGAGTACACTGAAAGATCCAGTAGCCCAAGGGGGGAAAAAAACCTTGAGTTATCTATAATATACAGTGTAAAAACTGCAACAGCCACTATATAGTCAGACAAGCAGAGCACATCCATGAACACCAACTAGCCTGAAGACATGATGAAAACTCTTTAATTTCACAAAACGTGAAGAGACATAATCAGTTTCAATCTTAGATCAAGCTAAATTCTAAAAGTGCTAGGGAATAGGAAGCTTGACTCAGAAAAATCAGCCATTAATAACATAAGAAGATAAATTAACATTGACACTCTATTCAAGTCAATAAAAAAGCTAAAAAGTAAACAAAAAGCCCAGAACACCTCAAAGCAATCAACATGCAGGTCAATCAGGGATTAGCACCAAACAATCAAGCAGCAACCAATAGCTTAATCAAGGAAATATCAAGGAGAAAATAATACCCTCACCAACAGGGAAAGCTACTGTATGTAAAAGTGGTCAAAATGCCCCACTCCTGTCTAGCAGTGAAGATGTTACCTACTGTATTTTTCGGAGTATAAAATGCACCTTTCCCCCCTAAAAAGGGGTGAAAATTTAGGTGAGTCTTATACACTGAATGTATAAGAATGTACCCTGCCCACCCACTGGCCCCCAACCTTTGGTCTCTGCCTCCCAGCAGTAACCTCCTTGTAGCAAGCAGCAAGAAGAAACAGCTCATTTCAGCTTTAGCACAGCCTAATTAGCACAAGTTGATTGGATGGCCTCCTGACTCTCAGCTGTTTTGCGCAGGCCTCTGCTGCTTGCTGCAAGGAGGTAAATTGTTGGAGCAGGTTTTTTTCTTGTGCTAATCAAGCTATGCTGAAAACAAAAATGAAAGTAAAGCAGGCTGTTTGCTGTAACAAGGCAAAATTGTCGGGAGGCAGAGGCAGATTTATTTTTCTTATTTTCCTCACCAAAAAAGGTAGGTGCATCTTATAGTCTGGTGCATCTTATACCCCGAAAAATATGGTAGTTGGTTATGAAACATTTGAAAATAAAAAATCTAGCTCAGAGAGCACCAAGTCTCGTAATACTTTCTAAAACAGTTCTGCAAAAATGCAAAATAACTTATGTTTAATCATATTTTTAAAAGGTTTAACTGATTTCATAAATGTAAATTGTGTACCAAACTTGAATGTTATTATTTGGTACAGAATGCTGTGTTCTATATTCAAAACTGCTCATATATAACATTAAATTTGTTGGAAACATTGACCCAATGAATTAAGAGACAAAAACTTACTAAGTAGGTCTCCCCATGTAAATTCCAGGAGTAGGTGTGTGGGGCCTTTTTGTTATTGAGAAATCAACTCTGATTCTTCTCCCATCAAGCTCCATTCCATTGGCTCTTTCTTTTGCCTAAATGAGGATTAAAAATATATTGCAGAATAAATTTAACTTAATCACTACTAGATATAAAATTAATAGCTGGAGTGGAAAGCCTATCAGAGTAGCTTTAACAATGTTGCAATACCACCCATACTAACTGCTTGGGAAAAAAAGTGTCACAACTTATACAATTTCTTGTGAATTTATTCATCGTAGCCTGAGTCTTATTTCGTGATTTCTCTACCATGAAAGAAGGCTAAGATTATGCTGGATGTAAGAATGAAACATTTTGTAATATACAAAATTATTTGTGACACAACTGAACAAAACAGGACAGAATCAAAATAGGGTTGAAATCCCTACAACTACTATTAAATTATTGGGACTACCTGACACTAATCCTCCCAAATTAATTTATTTCACTGAGACAAGAATAGAGAATTATGTAGCTCTTTACAGGAGTATGACAGAATATGTCATAATAAAGAAAACCCTATTCTTAATATAACAATTCAAATACCAGAGACAATTAAATTTGCATTGAAATTACTTCAGTCATAAAAATCAGTGGACAACTGCACTGTCTTAAACCCTAACATACCTAACATACTCATGTAGGTAAAATGAGGGAGAAACAGATAGAGGCTCTTTAATTTAAGGGATGACAAACAGAATATGAATACTATGTATATGCAAAAAAAGGCAAAAAGGAAGATCTGCATGAACAAAAACTCTTGATGCTTGTAGTATGCAAAACTTAAGTTGTGGTAAATTTTAAATATATGTAGCTATTAACATGAATCTATCTATGTTCAGGAAATATATTCCTTTTTTATTCTGGAAAAATATGTTTATACAACTTTAATTAGCATGTTTGCACATTAATTAATGTGAATTAATATAATTCAATATAAATACTATTCATTACCTCCTTAGCATCATCAACACTTTCAAAATAAACAAAAGCAAATCCTCTAGAACGCCGAGACTGTTGGTCATATACAATAGAAACATCAGCAATTGGACCGTATTTGGAGAATACTTCTCTCAGATCTCTTTCTGTTGTATATAGGCTTAATCCAAATACTCCAAGACAACAATTTGGGTCTGGATTTGCCTGCATAAAAAAGGGGGAAAAAAAAGAAAAGAAATTCTCATAAGAAGTGAGTGTTCTATAAAAGAAACAAAATACATTCAGATACAATTTAAAAATATCTATTTAATGTTAAATAATAAACTGCCTTTCCTAGAGTAAAAAGGAAAGCAGAGAGTAGTACACTGTCCAAATCTCCAGAATGTTCTGTTGTACTTATTAATATACAAGCTAAGTTTAGAATACACTAACAAGTACTGATAATTATTAGGAGCTCTGATCTCTCATGCTTAACATGATTTACTTTTGTATTACTACAGCATGTTTCTTTTTATGTTTGGACATGAGAAGCTTTTTTTTGTAATACATTTGCTCACACGAGATCTCTTCGCCCAGTAGGGATTTAGATAAGTGTTTGTTAATCAACAGGGACACTTTTAGATACATAATACAGAAACATTTTTGCACTGAATAAAACAATTGTACATGTCTCTTTAGATCAGAGAAGGGATTTTTAACTAAAGGTCCAAGGACACTTGCAATTAGATTTTAGAGGGTCCATGGATGGGAAAAAATACAATTTTATTTTCAATAACCTCTAGCTGAACTGATTTTCTTTCCAATTTAATGAATTAAGAAACACATATATTACATTTTTTAAAAAAGAATTTTGATAACTATATTTGAGTACAGGTAATCCTTGTTTAGCAATCTTTGTAGGCATATCGTTGACAAAAAGTACAACCAATATTTACATTTATGACTGTTGCAGGTTTGGTGAGGTAGTTTTGACTAATTACAATTAGCATTGTAATTAGCAATTACATAGCAATTTATTGCTATGTCATTAAGGGAGCTGTGCCTGATTTTACAATTTTTTCATCATTGTTGTTACATAAATCACCATGGTCATTAAACATTTCATTCCACTCCCACAGACTTTGCTTGCTGGAAGCTCCCTGGAAAGATAGTTAAATGATGATCACTTGACTCCAGGAGGCTGCAACTGACCTAAATACATGTCAGGTGCCAAGTATCTACATTTTGATCAGGAATGTGGAAGTGCTGCAACAGCAGTAAGTGCAAGGACTTAGCAGCAAGTAATTTTTTTCATCACCAATTTAATTTTGAATAATTGATAATTGAATGATCATAAATCTAGGACAGCTTGTAATGCAAAGGAAAGCTGAAGAACATAAGCACAGTCTTACAACTGTTTTGTTTAATGACCATCCCAATTGTGATTGCTAAATGAGGACTATCTGTATAAATGATTTTCCCTATAATACAATCTACAGCCATGAATCTATTTTATGCATTTAAATTTTCTTAAAAGGGCTCTATAGGTTTCAACAGATTCTCAAAGAGGTCCATTACCGAAAGAGCTTAAGAATCTCTGAATTAGAGGATTTTGTCCAAGTTTTTTTTTCTATACTTCTACTGAAATTATTTGTCTGTTTATACAAGACATTTTTGTTAGTACATAAAACTGGATAGAAGTAAAAGTGTTTTTTCTGCAGTGAATCATTAAAATCACTACAATGTATAACTACGATCAGCTGCTTTCCATCTTAAAATATATTAAACTATATACATAACCTATATGAAAAAAATCATGACATGACTCATTAAGATTAAAAATGTCTTAGCAAACTTTAAAACAAACTGAAAGATGTAAATTAAGACATAATTAGTATACAATATCTATTTTAAATAAAATTTACTAAATACATTTAGCATCAATACAACTTTAACAATATTAGCATTATTTACAATACAATTATAACTTTACAAGATTTCTGGGTAATTTGAAAACTTTAGAACCTCCAAAGACACACACAGCTGAATTATCTCTGGTCAACTGCTGCCATCCCAGCCTTACTCTGTTGCCAACATGACGCCGACGAGTAGACATAGGAGAATGGCTGTGACTATGTCGGCGACGATAGTCGCGGCTATAAGATCTGCTTCTTGATCGTCTGTGGGATCGAGAACGTGAACGTGATCTTGTATAATGTCTGCGAGAACTTCTCCTTGATCTGGATCTATAAAGCATTCAAATTAAAAATGTCATAGTGAACAATAAGCACACATTTAATTAATAATGGATGTCTAAAATTGCTACTATATTAGAACTAAAATGTACAACATCTATATGTATGCAATGTTCCTATCAAAGAATGGAGACTGTAAGCATTTCCTGGAATTGGTGGAACCAACATTTTCGTCTGACTCAGGAAGAATATTTTTTGGAGTTAAAAGGCCAATGAGCTTACAACATTATTAGTTACATAATCCTGTGGCCTCTGGGAGGTGCTTCCAAAAAAGGATGGGAGCAAAAGGCTAATAGTGACAATAAAAGCAGTTCAGGTCACACTGGCTAATTCTGAAACAGGTTTTATGTCGTACCTGAAGGTTAATATAGAAGAAATGAACCAATGCACAAAACATTTCAAGTACAAAAATCAACAATTCAAATGTTCCAAGTTCACAACAAAAATCCAATGTTTGAGTTTCTAACTCAAAGTTAGTTACAGCAGAACACTCAAATTGCTTAAGTTTTGTTCTACTGTTGATTGGTCTAGGCTCAGGATATTTTTCTCATTCTGTTCGCACTCTTAGTCATATCACTACTGCAACCAAGATAGTGATGCTGTGTTGCCCTCAACTATATTTTTTATGGGAAGGAAACCTGGAGCATGGACTTTCCTGAAGAACTCAGCAGGAAAAGGATGTATCAGAAATGTATTTCAATTACATATGTTTCTGGTGTAAGTGAATCCAAGTGAGGCATCGGGAATTTCAAAGCAAAAATATATGAAGACAGATTTTTTTATTCCTTTCCTCATTGACATATTATTTTACTGTTGTTGTGTTAACGTCATGGACAATTCTGGAATCCACTTCTCTGACTGGGTGGAATGTTCATAAATGTACATATATAAATACATGTACATATATACAGTATGTTTTTTACATGTTAGCAGACTAACATGTCTAACAGCAGACTAACAGACTAACAGCAAATCTAGAGGTAATAGAATATTAAACTTTGAACCTTTTTGCACAGCTAACTGCAATTAAAGCAGGACTGCCTTTATTAAGTAGTGAAATTGTGTGATGACTGCATCACTTAGCAAAGCAATCAAGATTGTGTTGTAACTCAAGATGTGTGAGTCGCTAAACTGAAAATGGAGGGGGTAAGGCAAGGAGCATAGGGTGCCACTATGGGATGGCAAGGTCCTGGAAGTTTTTCATTCCTAATAGTTAAGTCAGATGATTCTTTCATGTTTAGTAGGCTGTATGGATCTGAGGGCAGGGGTCCCCAACCCTTGGGCCATGGCCTGTTAGGAATGCATGTCATGCAAGCGGTGGGCAAGCAAAGCTTCATCTGTGCATGCATGGGAACTAGGTTAAACATGAAACAGTCTGTGGAAGACAACTTTTCTTCCAAAATTGATTCCTGGTGCCAGAAAGGCTGGGGACCAGGGATGTGTGGTGCACACAAGTACAAGGAAGTTGGGAAAAGTGTGTGCAGGTGAAGGTGCATCCGAATGAATGGGGGAAGGAGGGCATGGTATAAGCAGGGCAGGAGGGAGACTTACCTGAGCAATGTAATCTTCCTTGCTAGATTCCCCACTGACTTTGCTTGTGGGAAGCCAGCAGGGAGGGTCAGAAATGGTGATCAGGTGACCATGGGTTGCTGTAACCAGTTGTAAATACGAGCTGGTTACCAAATACCTGAATTTTGTTCATGTGATCATGGGGACATGGCAACAATCGGAACTTCAAGGACCAGTTGTAAGTTCTTTCATTCAGTATCTTCGTAGCTCCAAATGGTTGCTGAATGAATGGTCGTAATTTGAGAACTACCTGTAATGAACTCTAGGGTCCAGTTATATTAGGATCCAGCTATATTATTTACTTGCCTAGCAAGACTTTAATCAACCATTGTTTCAATTGAGATAAGCCATATTATCCTTATGTACAATACAGCAATTAAACTCACTAGGGACCCCTATAGTAACTAAACAAGATATAAATGACAATTGGGAATTGAGGACCATCTGGAAATTTTAGCACTAAATTCCAAGATCATGAGAATTAAAAGAAAGCTTGCAAACATAAATCTCATAGGGAAATAATTGCAAATTGCTCATATTAACACTGCCAAAAAAACTACATGAATACAGTCACTAAGCTCAATGCAAGAGCATTTTCGTGTATTTAGATAAATGTATTTGAGATAAATTTACCAAAAACATGCATCACATAAGCTTACCGAGATTCAGATCTTGATCTAGATTTTGACCTAGATCGCCTTGAACCCTCCTTGGATCTAGATCTAGCAGGGGAATGCCTTGGAGACTTGCCAGAACCATGAGCACTTCCACTTCTGGAAGCAGAACGGGACTCCTGTGTATAGAAAATGCATAATTTAGTTTAAATTCAATGTCTTTAGTATTTTAGTCTAAAGAAGTTCTGGTGAAAAATAAAGTTCTTTGTCTCCATTATGTGTCCGGGCAGTTGCCACTAGAACTGCCTAGATTTAGGATTTTTTTTTTTTTTGCCTGTTAAGCACTTCTTTAAAAAAAAAAAACCCTGTGTTTGTTCTTCTATTAAACAAATAATGCATGCATGCATGTTTATCAAAATATACAGGGACACATAAACAGACTAGTAATTACTTAGCGTAGTGCTTTCAGATTCCAGATTACTTCTTATCTTAACTTCATTTTTATTTCTTTTCTTCATTCTTCCGTTTCAAATTCTGACTTCTTTCATCTTCCCCACTTCACACAAATTGCTCAATATTCTATAAGTGGGACTTCTGGTCTGATAATTAGCATGCATTCACTTTCTTTTTTTTCAAATTTCAGCTTCACTTATTCCTGAGCTTCAAATAATTCTCATTTATAAAACTTGTCAAATGGCGACTTCCGCATTTTCCTTCTTCAACATTAACCTTAATAAAAAAAGAACAGGATGAAGAATATTTAAAACTCCAGGATAGATATCTAGTGTCAAAACTGAAACTAGAAAAAATGCTATGTGTTTGCACGGCTTTTAATTAGTATGCAGTTTTGTTTTAATACTGTGATGCCAGGTTTATGACTGTATTTTTTATTTTTTTTAGAAAAATGTCAATTCAATTGAAAAAGATTGACCAGCTACAAATTTCCTAATTAAGCCTACTTTAGATGTCCAAATAGTTGAAGATTTAACATACTGATTTTTTTCATATTTAACATTTAGAAATTAGTAATGTTTTTCAAAATCACGTATTCGCATAATTCCACTCAACTGAGCTATTTTTAATAGAGACAGAATATATGGATAAACTGAAGAACCTTATTTCTCAATAGCATATGCTTTAATTTCTTCAGCAATTAGGGAGAATTTTATATGTAAGAGAGCAGTCTTAAAAAAACAAAACAAAAACAAAACAAAACAGGAAGCCCCTGGCAGCACCTTTTTGACTAAAAGAAAATAATTGAAAAGTATATGCTTATATGAGCTTTTGTGAAATGCAGCTAATAAAGTGGACTGAGACTCGGAAAAAGTTTATTATAAAAGCCTTTTCATAAAATTTCATTAAAAAGTCAGAAAAGTGCTCCCAGACTTCTGATACATCACAATGAAAATTTTATGCTAAAATTTTAATTAGTCATGAGAACAGAAAATACATCTGTTTTAAACAATGTACTTTCTAAGCTTATAAACTGATATTTTAAAATTTGGTAGTTTTTATGTTAAATAATTAATACCAATTATTTTAGCACTTCATTTTAATTCTCCTTTTTACAAATAACATCTATCTAGTTCCTACAATATTTGCACGGACAATACAAAAATACTGTAATACAACTGTTACTGACCATATACAAAATACAAATGTAACATCACAGGAAGTCTTAGGAAAATTCAGTAAGGACATTATGTTTATAAAACTATGTGCGCTCTCATGCAACATTTCAGTTTTGTCACTGGTAACTGATAATGGCTAAAACTATACCTTGTTACTGCTAAAGGCAAATCCATAGATACAGTGTCTCACCTGAACTTCTTGGTACATCTCTTTCTACAAAACCCCACACCCCATGAAAACAGAAAGAATTCCTAACTCATAAATTTTTGGTACATAATGCTTATTTGAAAAATGTGACCTGACAAAGTATTCACATTAAAGGGGAAGCGAATATTTTGTTAAAAGCAGGGTTTACTTATTTATAATATTTGTATAAATTTTTCATTCTTTTTTTAATTCTGAAAATGACCTATAAATCTCAAAGCTTTTATCTTTTAAAAATGTACAATATATAGTTTAAATCGTTTGGTATTTCATGTATTTTCTAAAAATGATGCAAGATTTTGTAGCACACTACATTTACTATTACAGTAAGTATTATTTATACATTTTCATTTTTATAACAGGGTCATCTTTTTTTTCATAATTTTGGAATTTTATTGAAATAACAAATGACTGCAAAATAGTCCTATATAGTGGCTATTATATCCAGCAGTCATAACAGATTGAGAATGTAGTTATGGGAATGGCACAATGGTATAGCTCAACTAAACTGGAAAGTTACTGAGCAAAATAAGAGTTTAGTTCTATGGAATAAAAATGGAAAATCTGGTTAATATACATGTTAGAGAATGAATGAACTACTGGTGGTTTAGACAAGAGTATGCTGCTTACTTTTCATACAATTATATTCCAGCAAGTAGTAGCCTGAACTTCCCTCCAAATATGGAGTATTTAACGTTTACTAGTGTCATATAAGGTGCATGAACTGAAATTATGGATTTAGTTTATACAGGTAGTCCTTGAGATGCAAGAGGTCACTTAAGGACTGTTCAAAATTATGACAGATGCCCCCAAACTACATATGAACCTGTTTCAAAATTAAGATGATGCAGTGACTCTGCAGTCATTCACCCTTATGACCCCACTATTAAGACACTGATGCATTCCCCATCCCTTTCCCCCCATCCTGCCCTGATGTAAACCCGCAGCCCACGGGCCTGTTGCTCATGCCTCCTGGAAGCAACTGCCATTTTCCACATGCTAGCAATCCCTTGTGGTCTTTGTGGTGTTCCCATAGCCTAGCAAAAGCCATGACGGGGGTTGCAGTTTCTCATCAGCTAGCCAGGAGTGGGTTTGCTGTCTCTTAACAAACAGCTGAACAGGCTAGAAAGCTATGAAAGACTGAAAAACCAGTCTTTGTTTTGCCCCCGAAAAGCAAGAGCACCTCAGTAGGAGTAAATGCAGTCGCAGAACCAAGAAACAAAGGCAGACCCAGCATTTTCCTTCCAGTTTCTCACTGGCAAGACAGTCAGCTATGAAGCAT
This sequence comes from Masticophis lateralis, assembly GCA_030761175.1. NCBI lineage: Eukaryota > Metazoa > Chordata > Lepidosauria > Squamata > Colubridae > Masticophis > Masticophis lateralis. The sequence continues at coordinate 42,039,029 of JAUDYJ010000005.1, read as the reverse complement.
GCATGCGTGGGAGCCAGCAGGAGGCATTGGGGAAGAACAACAAGCTCCTTTCCCTTCCCTTCTGGAAGCATCATTTTGGAGGACCCACAATTCATTATGACTACTCTGAAAATGGCTCTTGCTTCTAGGCTGCAGTCATGCGGTCTGGGGACAAGCAGTAGCTCGCTCTCATTCTTAAAGCAACACAGCTTCCAGGAGGAGGTCTCTGTTAAAAGATGAGTGACAGCAGGGAGGATTCTGCATGTGGGACCCAAGGGATGGAAAGAAAAGAATATCTCAGGGGGCTGGCCCTGAGCAGTCTGAGGCAGGTGGGTTTGTGCCTGGACTAAGCCTCTCAGGATTACCCTTACCCCTGGAGGAACCCCATGTTCCATTTAATGATTGCACTGGACAATCAGGGATGGCTGGTTGTTATGTGATGCAGTTCATTTAATGTTTGTCTCAAACGTACAACTGTAATGAGCAGGCTCCATTACACTCATAACTCGAGCACTATCTGTATTTAGCTGCAGGCAACTATATGGTTCCAAGTGTTACAATGATGTTTTAGGAAAAAAAAGAATTAGATACTAGGTTCAGATTGACATTGTACATTATATATCAAATATATATCTCACGGAAAATGTAATATAAATCCTAAACTGGTGTCAGTTTCAACAAAAGACAGAATGATCCTGTAGCCAAAAAGGGCATTTTCAGCTCTGGCTGGTGCACCCAGTTGTGACCATTTCTCAAACAGAAGGCCCTGAATATAAACATTTGTGTGGTACAGGTAGTCCTTGACTTACATCCACAGGTGAGCCCAAAATTGGTTGCTAAGTGAGACATTTGTTAAGTGAGTTTTGCTCCATTTTACAACTTTTCTTGCCATAATTATTAAATGAATCTGGCTTCCCCATTGACTTTGCTTGTCAGAAGATCACAAAAGGTGATCACATGACCCCAGGACACTGCAACTGCCATAAATGTGAGCCTGTTGCCAAGCGTTTGAATTTTCATCACATGACCATGGGGATGCTGCAAACAGTCATAAACGTGAAAAACGGTCATCAGTCACTTTTTTCAGTGCCGTTATAACTTTGAAGGATCACTAAATGAACAGTTGTAAGTTGAGGACTACCTGTATTGATACCCATTGACCGGATTACTTTTTGTTGTGTATGGGGTTGCCCTGGAAGACTACTAAGAAACTTCAGATGATGCAGAATGCAACTGCCTATGAGGTAATGGCTCAGACACTTTACTGTTGCATTACCTCAATATTAGGGGATTTGCATTGGCAATTAAGTTAGTTAATATAATATTTATCTCCCATGAAGCCCTAATTGTCTTATGGGCTAGATATTTTCAAGATCGTCTATTCTCACCCCATGTATACAAACAGAAAACACCTGAATTTTTACATATCATGACATTCAATAGTAAGGGGCACAGAAACCAGTGCCCCGTCTATTAGAACAGAACAATTACTAGATATGAAGGTGGCCTCCTCTCACAATTTTCCAGAAACTTGTTAAAATTTGGTTATTCTGGAAGCACTTTAGTAAAATGTTGTCCAAATAAGATGGAATGCCATGAATTCTACTGTAGTTTGAGGTTACTGTAATTAACTGTTTTACTTCCATTGTGTTAACTTTTTATGTAGATTGATTTTATACCATTTCTGAAGATGTAAACATTTAATAAAGCACTAAAAATAAGTTGTAATTGTATTAAATTTTTTAAAGTTTCAGAGCGTGAAATGTAATTCAATACATGGAAACAACCCAATTCCTTCCAAATATTCTGGATTACAATTTCCACAACATCCAACTTCGGTCATGTTGGGACATCATGGGAACTGTAGACAAAATATCTGCAGGGCAGCAGGTTGCTTATATAAGTACAAATAAAATGACAGGTTCACATGCATTTTCTATATGGATGGAAGAATGGTATTATATACAAATCAAATAAACAAGAAACCTCGCTTTTAAAAATGCTAGTTTGTCCTTAAAGCTGCTTTTATGTTATGTTTTAAAGCATAATTTGGAATCTTAAACAAAAGTGTTGGTTGATTTTCTAAAATTTTAAAAGTGTTTAAGATTTTAAAAGTGACAGCTTCTGCTCACAGTCATCATATAACAGTGCTAGAAGACAATATTTACTGGAACCAATAAGCTGTGAACACCCCTGTCACGTTTTAGGTTCCCAGACATGACAGTACAGATATTTTGTGGAAAAGCAAGATTTACATAGCAGTTTTGCAACAGCATTCATGATGTGCTTTCGAAAGTCTGAAAATGTTCACTGATCAAAAAAGATTACCTGTTTATGCTACAGGAAAGAGCCAACAAATGCATTCCACATAAAAATAATCTCTTTTAAAATGCATTCTCTCTTTGGTTTTGGCAGCAAAAGCTTTCTAGAAACCAGTAAAGCGTGTTCCTCTAGAATCTTAATGCTTTTCATATTTCATGCAGATTCATTTTCTTCCACCAAAGTGATTCCCAAGTCAGAACAATATCATTGAGTAAAATATGAAAGATAAAACTCTGTATAATTTATTTTCAAAAATACGTCATTTATTCATCCAGCTTTTTAATGAAAATCCACATGCAAGTAGCTAAACACAACTGGTGCTCAATTTTTTTAATGAAAATACCGAGTTGGCTATAGTAAAAAATCCAATAATTCATGGTATAAACATTATTGCAGAGTAGAGCATTTCCTCCTTTTTTTTCTTTACCTGAAAGTAATTTCTAACTGTTCTATCCCCACCTTTTTTTAACGATTTAGGGAATAGAATGATCCATGAGATGCCTTAATTTTTCAATCAACCTATCTTTAAAATTTAATCCTAGCAACAAGCAAGAATCAAGTGTAAAAACATTGTCAACAAGAAAAAAAGTCTTAAAAACAAGATAAATTTTTAGTAGTAAGGAGTTTCAGCAAATATAAGTCCAAATTTTGATTTCTGGATAATACCGGACACATTTCTACAGTTTTTAAGGAATAAATTTATTCAGAATTAAAATTGTTGGAGCCACAACTAAAAATTTTGACTTCTATTATAGTACAGTTTGCACTTTCCTTACTTTATTAAATCTGGGCAGAGACCAGTAATTTTGTAATATACTATAGTGTGATTGCTTCCTAGATTACAGAACTCCTGAACAGAGAACTAGCCTATATGACTTTTGAAATTCAGAGATTATAAGCACTTCAACATTTCTTTTAGTCTGCAGTTTCAATGAGTGTTAAACTAAAGGTTCAAAAATATTTTGAGGAAAAGCTTTCTGTATTAAATTTTCAGTGACAAGTTTACAAACTTTTAAATTGATTTCATAAAAAGAATATGTGAAACCCTCATCCTTGTCTTCACAGATCTGGCACATCCCTTTCAATTTAGCTACCACACTGAGTTCATGCCTTCAGTTTTATCCCCATCTATCCATTTTCTATGCCTTCATTTCCACAATATTCTTTCTCCCAACATTTATCTAAGGCTGTGGCCATACTAATCTCTACCCTGCAATAATTGCATCCACAGCTAGCAGCATGTTCAGCATTTTTTTCCAGGAGGTAAAACCCTCCCACTATACATAGCTCTGTCTTGTTTCCATTTACTTAAGAGGGTTTACCATGCACTGTTGCTCTCAAGAATATTCATAGACTCATTTTGAACATATTGGCAAAGAAAATGCAGGCATCCTTTCCAGCTACATTGATTTTTTTTTTGTTTAAAAGCCAGATTTTTCTGAAGCAAATCTGAATAATTAGAAATGTTTTTTTCAAAAGGTAGTCCTCACACAACTATGCAACCAAGTTAAAAAAAATCCACAGAATTTAGTGCAGAATTACCTCTGGAGGCTACTGATAGTATAAAATACATTTCAATCATTCATTTTAAAAAAAGACATAACATGTGAGCCAAAATTTAATTACTTTACAAACCTAAGAAATTTAACTTAATGAAGAATTGAATATGTATTTCTTAAGGACAGCAAACTTCTACTTCACTGCATGCTACTAATTAATCATGCCAAAGGTGCTTTCCAAAAGGCAACGGGATTTTCTTGGTTTCTTTAAAATGTTTCACTTCTCATCCAAGAAACTTCTTCAGTTCTGAATGAGAAGTGAAATGTTTTCAAGAAAAAAAAAAAACTTAGATCACTAAGCAGTACTAGTGTGTGATGCTAGGAAAAAAAAATCCAGGACAAAATGATAGAAAGATTTTTGCACTGCCCCTGAGAAAGCTGTATGGATGTCCACTAACTCAAATTTGGTTTCAGGATGCCTTTGTCTACTTTCAACGTATTAGCTTCCCATGAAATGAGTATTTTTTAAAAAAACACAGTGTTTTTTTACTCTATAGCTTGGTCTACCAAGGTGACATCAATGCAAATTTAAAACTGTAGTGCTAAAAGAAAACCATGCCTATTAGGAAAATTTACTGTAGCCAATTTTACACTGTAAAAGTGGTACTCATTTATAGCCAGGCATTTATCATAGTACGTGCTAAATTATTTATACTACTGAATGTAACAGTCATATAATATTTAGGATTCACAACTACAAAGTATAATAAGCCATCAAGCATGCTTTAGAAGATTAATAATGGTGGCTATATAAACAGGAATTTTTTTTTTGGAATCCCCCCTTCTGAGCTCAGTTGAGTCTCAGTGTAGAAAACCAAAAAGGTGAAAGGAACCATTTTCTTACTCAATTTCTCTTTCTGAATCAGCAATCCAATTTGATTAAAATATTTATACCATGGCTGAGTTAAGAGAATTCCTAAACATGCACCTCAACAACTTAGTTGATTTATTTTCCGAAATTCCAGACTTCATCTCTTCATCTTTTGCACAAAATCTACATTTTTGCCATACAACTTTCAGTTACAAAAGTTGCAAAATGACTGTGGCATTCTCCTCTTGCTGTAATGTTGAATGAAGCCTGCAAAGCAGGAGCCTAAACACTGTATCGCAGTTGATGTGCAGCATTTGTGCACAACCTTATTTTTTTTTGCTTTGTTTCAGATTCAGCTATATTAAACCAATGCTTTTATTGCTAATTAGCAGATAAATCAATATTACGCTGTTTGAGAAGTCAATGTAGTTGGAAATAATAATTTCAGCTTTTTAAATTATCCACTACTTCGGCGAAGCCTCACTTATTCTGCCTTTCTATTCCACAAACACTAACAGGGTGTGTTAAGTTTACATTCAAAGAACCCATACTGAACATTATTTTTCAATGTATTTTTAAGGAAATGCTTTGGATGCTGCGATACAGCTATCCTGGGCTTTGATGACAATGCCTTTCCGTTAACAAATCAAATTATACAAGAATTCACGGTGCACGTGTGCAAGAGCAAAAATTTGGAGCGAAGCTGAAACACCATCCAGTAAAGCGGAAAGAACGACATATTTAACTATCAGAGGCGTCTGGATGCAAAAAACGCGGATGGCGCTTGGCATTTGCAAAGAAATCAGCTCTATAGCATTCCAGCGAGGAAAGGTTGCCAATCTTTTCCGCGGCCATTTTGTCCCCGCGGCGGCGCGTTCCTGCGGGTCAACTGCCCAAGATGGCGTCGGGAGAGGGGCTCACCATAGAGCACCACGTCACAGCGCGCCCTCTCTACAGGAAACGGTGGGCCATTTTCTCGCGCCAAACGATTCAGGCTAAGACGGGAGAGGACGTTAGGCCGGAGGAACAGCCGTTTGTTTCCCCATTCAAGGTCTTTCCCTCTAGCTCCACGCCAGTCCCAGAGAAAAGGGAAGGGAAGTCAAGATGCTTTTTCTTTAAAAGGAAAAAAAGCCGAAAATGCGTGTGTTCTCTTTTAATTAAACAGGCTGCTTAAACCGCGCTCGCAAGCACTGTATATTACCCGCTCGCCGTAGTTCTGCTCCCCGCTGTCGCTCATTCTCCCGTTTAGGAGCGCTGGACGCCAACCACGGTTTCTAACGCCAAACCGTCTCTTCGCTAGTCTTCTCCGCAGAGGAAATGACGGAGTTTCCCAAGCCCCGCCCTCGCGCTCGAGCGTCCACTGCCTCGCTCCTTCTTCTTCCGTTCTCTTCGGCTCCGGCGCCTCCCTTCCTTTGGGCGGGGGCTTTTTCTCGTGTTGAGAATCTGTTTTGTGCGAGGAATCTTTTTAAAACGAATTTCTCTACCATTCATTTACCGTTTATATTCGGGTTAGAAATAGCTTCTTGTGCAGCCCATAGGAATACTTTGATGTTAAGCACGAGAATTACCTTTTATGGCAGGTAACCCTTCCAGTTGTGGAAAAGGGCGGAGAAAGAAATGACGACAACGACGATTTCAATCCCAGAAGCTAGACAGGCTCTCTTCCCATCCTTCCCATTCACAGGCTATTATTCCCAACTGTCCAATGGGAAGAATCAATCATGGAACTTGTTTTTAGTATTAGTTTTGGTTGGTATATTTCATAGGATGTAATTTTTCGATTCATATCTGCTGCAATTTATTTATTTATTTATTATTTATTTATTTGTTTAGATTTGTATACCACCCTTCTCCTTGCGGACTCAGGGCGGTGAACAGCCAAATAAAAATAGTACACAAAAGTTAAACAATTGCTTTTAAAAAAGCATGTAACTTTGGCTAAAAATTAAAACCATTAACCATTAAATATTTAAAATACCCAACCCTATAATACAGATCTTAAAAATTCAGCGGGGTCAGGCTAGACACGCAAGCTGAAAGAGATGAGTTTTCAGGGCCCGACGAAAAGTCCGGAGGTCAGCAATTGTTCTCAGTTTTGGAGGAAGATCGTTCCAGAGGGTAGGGGCTGCCACAGAGAAGGCCCTCTCCCTGGGGGTCGCCAGCCGGCATTGTCTGGCTCACGGCACCCTGAGGAGACCCTCTGTGGGAACGCACCGGCCAGTGGGAGGCTATTGGCGGCAGAAGGCGGTCCCGTAAGTACCCTGAATTGAAGAGACTTCAGCGATTCACAACGTTGACAACACAATAAAACGTTCACTGTGTTATCAGTAGAGTAACAATAAATCATACAGTCAAAACGAAGACAAGCAGCACTTAACATATAAACAATCAGAGAATAAAATAGATGGCATGACTACATACCCCAAGTATTGGCTACAATAATGCTGTTTTTAATATTTTTCAGAAAGCAACTGGGAAGCTGATCAAATTTCTAGGGAGAGGCTATTCCAGTGCACCGAGGCAGTAATAGAAAATTTATACCCTCCAGACACCTCACTTTGCAGAAATGAGAGGCCACTAGGAGATTTTTCTCATGATTTACAAATCGAAACTAGAGAAATAGTCTTAGAATGTTTTGATGCCAAGTCATATAGGGCTTTAAGATAAATTTAAGCTAAAATGTGCTAAAAGAGCCATTATTGTGTAATAGTTAAGGTGACAGTCTAGAGCAGCAGCACAGGAAGCCAATTACAGATTGGTATATCTATACCAATCAATAAACAAATACTGCATTCTGGACCAGATATTCAAAGAAATGAATAATAAATTCAAGTGTGCATAATGGATAAGTTTTCTGGGACAGTTGTAGTTTGTGAGTAGTCTATAGAGGCAGCTTTATGTGAAGTACTTTGCAGTACAGTAATCTAATCAGATAGTAATGAGAACATAAGTTGCTGTTACCAGGTCCTTTTATTCCAGGAAAATTCACAATTGGCATTCAACTAAAGTTGACCATAGACCAGTGATGGTGAAACTTTTTTTCCTCGGGTGCCGAAAGCGTTTGCACGAGCATGACACCCATAATGCAATGTCCCCCACAGCCCTCCCATGCATGTGCGTGTGAACCCCCTGAGCTCCCCCCTCACCATGCACCTGTGTGCCCACCTCCGTTTTGGTGCTAGCAGGCCTCCTGGAAGCCTGGAACCAAAAATGGGGCACGGGGTTGCTGCACCCACCACCCCCGTGCATGTGCACGCGTCTCCCAGTAGAGACCCAAAAATGAGCTGGCCGGAGGAGGCGCAAGGGTATGTGCGGTGGAGCTGACCTGGTCGTCGGCTCGTGTGTCCGCAGAGTTGGCTCCACATGCAAGCCATAGGTTCGCCATCATGGCTATAGACCCTTCTATAGCCATGCCTTCCAAGTGCTGTTGAAGCAGAAGGACCTCCAATTTTTAAACCTGGTTTTTCATGAATAGTGTCCATCTGATCACATTGGTACTGACAGAGAACCCCAGTGTACAAGTAGCAACTTTGTTTTATCTGGGTTTAACTTCAGCCTGTTTTTTCTATCCAGAAGTTTACAGCTTGCAGGCATTCAGTCAAGGTTTTTAAAAAGTGGTTTGCATTGGCTCTTTCATAGGACTCTGAGAAACTGAGTAGCCTAAGGTCATCTGATTTTTTGTCTAAGGCAGGACTAGAACTCACAAAGTCCTCCAGTTTTTAGCCTGATGCCTTAACCACTACACCAAACTAAATCTCCCAGAACCATTCTCAGCCTTTAAATCTCAGTAGGAAAGCCATTCTACAAAAGGCAGTGAGCATTCCCAAGATATATTTTTGTAAAAAGGGAGAGAATGAAAATTATTCATTGATATAATTATTATTATTTGCATATTAATATTTACAACTTAATATCAAAGCAATCTCCCCAAAGATACTAAGGGAAAAAACTTTTCAAAATAAAAATCAAGGTTGTCTTGAATCTATTCAGTCAGACATATTTCTAGATATACTGTATAAGGCCTAGGATTACCATGAGAATGTAAAACAGAAAAATTCAGGAATACGTCACAGTCCATTCTATTACCTGTGTAACAAATATGCTGTATTCACATCAGAAGCTTTTATCCTGTTCTCTCTATCTTATCAGTGGATTTCTTTTTTTCTAAATGAATAATTTACACCTTCTCAATGATAGTGGTGTTGAGGTAAGATATGTCCAACTCCTGCTGACGACATACAACTGATCATGATCCAGCATCTCTTCTCTAGTTTTTTGATGCTATATTCCAATACAATCTGCTTTTAGCAGCAACAGAGTCCAATTGTTTTAAAGCAGGCTTTCAGTGTATCAACTTTCAGCTGATCTGTGGGACTGAAGAATTGCTGGAAAAGGGCAAACTCTCCTTTCTCTTGCTACCTGTTCAAAACCAAGGTCCAAGATCTTGGACCTGGGATGGTGTTATTTTTTAGCTGCAAGTTCTCTGAACCTATGAAGATGAGATCAGAGAAGTGGCAAATAAATAAATAAATAAAAATGAGCCTGATTCCCTGTTGCAGGGGTTCTATTATGTCTCTTGGGAATGAGAACAGGAGTGAGGATGGAAGCAGCTTTTTTCCAGTTCTGCAATCCTGGGAATCTTTACACACACACACACACACTCTCTCCCTCCCCCCCCCTCCCTCCCTCTGTGTGTATGTTTATATATATATATGGAAAGTAAATATATTTATTTGGACGGCAGAGGGCAATGTTTCTTATTTTTCTTAATCTTATAAATAAACCTTTTGTTTATTTATCTCTTTGTTGTTTCTCTGATGAAGATCCGCTTGTAGGTTCTTTAGATATAGAATTGAAAATGATCATTTAGGCAATTGAGTGAAATGCTCTGACCTGTATAGGAAGCCATAGCAAAATATCCATGACAGCTGGATACCTGTCCTCTAAACATATGGAATGAGACCCATCATTTCTTTAGATGATTAGCCCCATTTAAAAAGTACTGTTGTTAAATTTTACTTGAATGTTAAAAAAAACCCAACTATCTTCCTATAATTAAAACTATTACTCTATGTCTTGCTCTTTTAGACAATAAAGAAGACACCTTGATTGCTTTCCCTATGACATTCTGTCAGGTACTTGATCTGCACAATATGTATACTATTAGTATTATATTATCTATATCTGTATACATATTACTTTAAAATTATTTGAGAGCCAATTTGGTGCAGTGGTTAAGGCATCAGACTAGAACTGGTTACTGAGTTTTACATTCACTTTAAGCACAAAGCCACGTGGGGAAATTTGAGCTAGTCAATTTTTCAGCCCTAGGATGGCAAACAACTTCTGAAAAACCTTGTCAAGAAAATTGCCGGGCCTTGTTCTGAGAATTGGACATGGTTGAAAGGAAGAAAAAAAAGAATTATTTGAGGATTCGGTGAGACAACAATATGTAGCAATATAAGTACCTGATGTAATTAACATGCATCTCAGGTGTAAAAATGAATACCTGAAATCCACATTTCTGATAACTTTTCTGATAAAATTTTAAGTATATTTCAGTGATTCTGTTCTGTAATTCATGCTGACTAACCATAATTTGCTTCTAATTATATGTACATTTTCCAGTTGGTCAATTTGCCTGACATTTAGTTTGTTAACTGTTGGTTTAGCAGTGATGGCAAACCTTCTTTTCCTTGGGTGCTGAAAGTGTGCGCACGAGCATGACATCCATAATGCAATGCCCCTCCACAGGCCCCACCCCCGCACATGCGCTTATGACCCCCCGAGTTCCCCCCACCCCCCGAGTTCCCCCCACCCCCCATGCATGCACGCCGACCCGCGTTTTGGTGCTAGCAGGCCTCCCGGAAGCCTCCTGGAACAAAAAACGGGGTGGGGGGTAGTGCGCCACAGCCCCCACACCTTATTTTTGTGCTAGCAAGCTTCCCTGGAGCCTGGAACCAAAAATGGGGTGGGGGGTGCATGCGCGCATGTCTCCCGGCAGAGACCTGAAAATCAGCTGGCTGTCGGGAGGCACGCCGGCATGTGCGGTGGGGCTGACCTGGGCGTTGGCTCGTGTGCCCGCAGAGGTGGCTCCACATGCTACCTACGGCACGTGTGCCATGGGTTCACCATCACGGGTTTAGCATCCGGCTTGCAAAAGCCCAGACATTCATTATATGGCAACAAAGAGCAACAAACCTACCTGCTTCCTTTAGTATCATCTAGATTTAGTATCATCTGCAAACTCAATCATTGTGATTGGATCATGGTGGCACAGTGGTTAGAATGCATTATTGTGAGCTGACTCTGCTCACTGCCAGGAGTTTGATCCTGACTGGTTCAAGGTTGACTTAGCCTTCCATCCTTCCAAGGTTAGTAAAAATTAGGACCCACATTGTTGGGGGCATTATTTTGATTCTGTAAACTGCTTAGAGAGTGCTGTAAAGCACTATGAAGTGGTATATAAGTGTTATTGCTATAAACCATAGTTTATAAGCAACAATGCTATGTGAACCTATCAATAATATTTATTCAATACAGCATTACTTAATAAATCACGATTTAGTGTGATGTATAAATACATTTTTTTGGTTTTTCAGAAGTAGAGTTGTCAGGGAGCAACATACTGTGAGTTAAGTAAGGAATGTACATCCAATTTGTTGCAAAACGAAGCAGAAAATTTCCTTGCATATTAAATATATCATGGCATATATGATTTTCTAAAGAAATACAATGTTAGTCTTTTGCACAGAAAAGACCACAAATAAAAACAATGTCACTTCTCATAAGACTGATTGATTTTATTACCATGTAAGATGTACTGTACATGGTACATGTATTTAAGTACTTCTTTTGTAAACTGTCTTGAATGGCCTTTCTAGTTACAAAACGTCTAGTAAGAAAATAAATAGGCAATAGATTGCTAAGAAACACTGAATGTAAACAACATTTCTGGACCTGTAGTGACATGTTTGAATGAGCCTGCTGTGATCACCCTTCCTTAATAGTTGGATAGGCTTTAGCTATTCAGTTATTCAGTTATGTACAAGACAAAAGAATATGAAATAGTTTCTTGTGAAGAATATGTGGAAAAATCAGAGACATAAATCTAGGGTAATCTCACAAGGGTCTTAAATACCTGGAACTCTCAGGATCCAAGGAATTTAATGAAAGCATTTGCAGTCTGCCATATAATGGCATCACAGATTAAATTAAATAAATTTAATTTAATTAAAAGAAAAGTTTCAAATGATGGCTAGTTATTCAGGTTTCCTGGTCAAGCAATTTTCAAACATTCTTTGTATATGGAATTATATTCCTAGACCTTTCTAGGGCAGAGATGTCATCTAAAGTATGAGACATAGTTTGTACCTTATTTCAAAAGGCACCTCTCATCTTAAACCAGAAATTTGCAGAAACTAGTAAGACATTTACTATAATAAGATTGTGAAACAGATTATCTTTAAGACTTAAACAAATAAATATGTGAAACAAAGATTTAATAACACAGGAAATAAGTTTTCAAGAGACCACTCAAAAATTTGATTTGAAAGAGGTTGAAGGAAAAAAAATGCCTTTAAAAGCCTCTGGCGATCCCAACTGAGTTGCCTGATCGTCAGAGACCCCTAAAAGCATTTTTTTCTGCAACCTCTTAAGGTTGTAGAAAAAATGCTTTTAAAAGTAAAAAAAAAAAGTTGGCCACCCCCACCCAGTCACATTACCCCTCACCAACCCACGCCCCAAAATAAGCCATGCCCACAGAACCAGAGTAAAAATCTTTAGAACCCACCCCTGATAAGGACCAACCAGATCACCTAGTCTAGTGTATAATTCATGTCAATCAAGAGAAAGAGGTGTGTGTGTCCTTCACATATCCATCTTTGGATATATGAACTTGTCCAGTAGTGGGTTCCATTTACCTTCGCTACTGGTTCAGAAGTATGAGCATTTGCATGTGTGCGCTTGCATCACTCGTGCGTGGCACTTCTTCACATGCACAGAACCTTCTGCACATACGCAGAGCATCCGTGATGACGTCTGGGCAGGTGGGTGGAGCCTTCTGCCACCGCCACTACCGGTTCGCCTGAACCTGGGCAAACCAATAGAAACCCACCACTGAACTTCGCTATATCAACATTTTAGAATAACAGCTTCCGCTATTAATATACATTAAACTTCATCAATTCTGTCAGCTTCTAGATAATATGGACCAACTCCCAAACTTCTCAGCGATGGCAATGTATAAGAGGTATCTGTCTCTATTGTTGCTTCTACCCTATTCAATGATGACAGCAAAAGCAGACTTTTTTCCTTCCATCTTTCAGGGCTGTCTGAGCAAGGACAAAAGAAAGAAAATACTTCCCTTTCTGCAATTTGAAGAATGCAAAGCACCTTAACTTCAGTATCCATTAAGTAATCAAGAGATATAACCATCAATAGGAGAAATGAATCACTGTGTTCCATTCTCTTTCTAAAACCATTAACCCAGTATAATCAGAAGGAGTGCTCTAGCATGAAAGCTTATAGCTTTTAGTAATATTTGTTAATGATAAAAGGTGTTATGAGTCCCATTTTTTGCCACAATAATTAACATGGTTCTTCTCCTATAATGTCCAATAATGTGAATCTTTAAAATCCTAAAGCTGTCTGGAAGAGAAGACATTTTTTGACTGGGCATGGAAAAAAAAATAATAGTGGTACTAAGCAAACCTTCTTAAGGTTTTAGTAGCTCAGTCAGCTTACACTAGGAAATCTCTCCCATATCCATTAAGAAAAGCTTGGGTTGCCTCAAGAAAAGTGGGAGGTTTCTCTTTCCTCTCTCAACAATGCTCTAAACACCATTGTATGCTGCTAATCTTTGTGTCTTTATTTACAGGGTGCATTTCTTTCTTTCTTTTTTTTTTTGTAATAGCTTTTGTGGCTTCCAGGTTGAAAAACTACCTTCTTGCAAATAATGATTTCAGGAACATTTATTTTATAACTGATATTTAGGATTAGCTGTATCAAACTCCTGGGGATTTAGTCCTTTATTTATATGTAAGTACGAACATGCTGGATTGATGCCAAGCACATTTAAAATGTACTAGAAAATGCCTAAGAATACTTAGATATAAAGATAAACATGCACACATACAATCACCTATATTTAATAGTCCAATCTAAGAGGTTCAGTTAATACCTAGCATCTATGAATCTTCCTTTTAATTCTTAATTATGTATCTTAATTAATATTTGCAGACTTCCAGGGAAGAAATGGTGGACTGAAGGCAGTTCCTTGACAAATGAAGAGCTATTGAATAGCTTTAATAATTCCTCTTTAATAATTCCTTCCTGGATAAAGAGAGGATTTAAGATTGCCCGCCAACTGCTTCAGACAGTTGTTTCTTGCAAGGAAACCACAGGCGATGGAGTAAAGCTTTGGGAAATGAGGGAATAGCCATCTTCCTCAAACCACAGTCATCATCTTTGAAAGGTCAATGGGCTTGCATATTTCCCTTTCTAATCACTTTTGGAAATTATTTGTTAACTGCCTTTCAGTTATTAGGAATTTTTGCGTTGAAGGATTTTACAGCACCAAGACAGTTTTCTTAAATCCTTCAGGAAAGACATTTTAACTACAAGTTAAAACTATTTTTTTAATAAACAGCCAAAGGGTGATTAAAATGGACTAAGGGTCTAGATAAATCTGAAAGATTTTGGAATTAATTATAAACAATCCTTTCCATGGGAATTCTTTTTTAAAATGTAATAAGATAAGACTTTAAAAGTTGGAGGTTAGAGAGAACTAGAGAGAACTAAAAGATTATAATTAAAAGAACAGAACAGTCAAACTAATTACAGAACAAAACAAAATATTGTAACACTGAAGATATTGAAGGAAATTTATAAACAACGCACCCAGAAGTTAATTTTTAAAAGTGTTCTGTCTCTATAGACAGACTATGTTTAGAAGATGTTATGGAAGAGAAATATATTTTACCTGACAAGATTGATATTGGTTAGAATGGGCGTTGGTCTTACCTGATACGCCCGTTCTCGATGAAGCGCCCACAGCAGTCAGGATCAGGATTGGGTAGTGGCAGGTCTGGTATCCAATGAGACCGAGCCTACTGAACTTTTTTTGGCACCTCCCCTTCCTGTTAGTCCAGTTTGGAGGCGAGTTCGTTCAGTAGACTGAGGTGTCTGCAGATATATAAGAAGAGAATGAGAGTCCGCCCACCCCCATGAATCCCAGTACGGCCTAGGGTGGGGCTGACTGCTGTGGGCGCTTCATCGAGAACGGGCGTATCAGGTAAGACCAACGCCCATTCTCCGCCCTAGCGCCCACAGCAGTCAGGATTGGGACATACCAAAGCTTGGTGCCTCCTAGGGTGGGATAGGCCGGACCCTCTGGAGAACTCTCCTGCCGAATGCTGCATCCGCCGATGCATAGGAGTCGAGGCGATAGTGCCGGACGAAGGGAGTCACAGATGCCCATGTAGCTGCTCGGCAGACTTCCTCCACCGATGCTTGTGTGGCCCAAGCTGCCGAGGTGGAAGCGCTCCTGGTGGAATGAGTGGTGATGTTGCGCGGGGCCGGAAGAGATTGTGACTCGTAGGCGGATGCGATGGTAGCCCGCAACCAGCGACCTATCGTGACTGAGGAAGCTCTTGCACCCATCGAAGCTGGTTGAAAGGACAGAAACAAGGCTTCTGATCGACGGAAGGAAGAAGTACGAAACAGATAAATGCGGAGAGCTCTTCGTACGTCCAGCTTGTGCCAAACCGCCTCCTGATGACATCTGGGAGCAGGACAGAAGTCCGGGAGGATGATCTCTTGTGCCCGATGGAAAGTGGCGTTGACCTTGGGGATGAAGGCGGGTCGAGTCTGAGGACTACCCTGTCTGTATGGAAGATGCATAGGTCAGCACGGACCGACAAAGCCGCCAGCTCAGAAATCCTACGGGCAGAGGTAATAGCGACCAGGAAGGAGACTTTGAAGGAAAGATATTTCAGGCTGACCGTGCGAAGAGGCTCGAAGGGAGCAGCGGTCAAGGCTTGAAGGACTTTGTTGAGGTCCCACGTAGGGAACCGATGGATTACGGGAGGTCGGAGGTTTGTAGCGCCTCGTAAAAAGGAGTGCACAAGTGGGTCGTTGGCTAACGTAGATGGGGAGCCACATGAAAGAATGGAAGATAAAGCCGCCACCTGTCGGCGAAGGGTGTTAGGGGCCAAGCCGGAGCGGAAACCATCCCGCAGGAAGTCTATAAGCTGAGGAATGGAGGCCTCCGTAGCAAGGATTCTTTTCCTAGAGCACCACTTGACAAAGGAACGCCAGGTAGAGTCGTATATGCGCAAGGTAGAAGGACGTCTGGCCGCCTGGATGATGGTGATGGCGTCTGGAGAGACTAAGGCTCTAGCGAGGAGGCGCCGCTCAACCTCCAAGCGGTCAGTTGATACGACTGTGGGTCCGGGTGTCGAAGAGGACCTTGAAGGAGGACTATCTTGCTGTCGGGAATCCTCCAGGGAGGGGCCACCGACAGGGACAACAGATCGGGAAACCACGGGTGTCGAGGCCAGTGGGGGGCCAGAAGGATGATCTCCGCCTTCTCTAGCAGAATTTTGCGGATTACCCTGGACAGGATTGGGAGGGGGGGGAAAGCGTAGAGAAGCTGACCCACCGGCCAAGGGCTGCGGAGGGCATCCACGGCCTCTGCTCCCGGGCAGGGAAAGCGAGAGAAGAACCGGGGCAGTAGGTGGTTGGCGGCCGAGGCGAACAGGTCGACAGTCGGGGTCCCGAACCGGGATATCAGCTCGTCGAAGAGGAGAGGATGCAGGCTCCACTCTGAGGGATCGATCTGGACGCGGCTGAGGGAGTCCGCCTGAATGTTGTCTACCCCCGATATGTGCTCGGCCCTGATCGAGGATAGATGAGTCTCGGCCCAGCGGAATAATCTGGTTGCCTCCTTCTGTAGGGAGCGGGATCGAGTCCCGCCCTGCCGGTTGATGTGTGCCTTGGCCGAGACATTGTCTGTGAGAATTAAGACATCCTTGCCAACAATCTGAGACTCGAAGGCCAGGAGGGCTAGGAAGATGGCC
This sequence comes from Masticophis lateralis, assembly GCA_030761175.1. Lineage (NCBI taxonomy): Eukaryota > Metazoa > Chordata > Lepidosauria > Squamata > Colubridae > Masticophis > Masticophis lateralis. Next base: position 42,022,278 of record JAUDYJ010000005.1, on the reverse strand, counting down.
CGTAGTTCCAGGACATTGATGTTGAACCGCTGTTCCTGCGGGGACCATAGGCCTTGGGCCATGTGGACGTCTAAGTGAGCCCCCCAGCCCGAAAGACTGGCATCCGTAGTAATCACAGCCCTGGTCACTTGGCCGAAGAAAGAGCCCCGGGATACGGCCGACGACGTCCACCAGGTCAGAGAGTCTGTCACCGAAGGGGGCAAGGCGATTCTGGAAGCTGAGGTGGCCCGTTTGGTCCGTTGGAACGGGAGTAAAAGCCACTGGAGCTCCCTGCTGTGTAGGCGAGACCAGGGGACAATATCGTAAGCGGATACCATCTTGCCCAGAAGACTGGAGAGACCCAGGAGAGAGGAGGCTCCGCATTTCAGGATGCGGTCAGCTGATTCAGAAAGGCTAGTTTGGCGGTCAAGGGAAAGGGAGACCTGAAGGTTTGATGAATCAATGAGAGCGCCCAGATGTTGGATGCGAGTGGAGGGGAATAGCTGGCTCTTACGCCAGTTAATGGAAAAACCATGACTTTGTAATATGGCAATGGTGGAAGAGACATCGTGGATGGCCTTGGAACGAGATTGGGAGAGGATAAGGATATCGTCTAAATAAAAAAGGGCTCTGATAGGGACAGAGGCAATATGTGCCATGAGAGCGGCCATAACCTTAGTAAACGCCCTAGGGGCAGAGGAAAGTCCAAATGGGAGGGCCGCGTACTGAAAATGGCGGCCATTATGAAAGAAACGCAAAAATTTTCGGTGGGAAGGAAGGATGGGGATGTGGAGGTAAGCTTCAGTGAGGTCTATGGAGGACATAAGGTCTCCATTGCGGATGCAGAGGAGTATGGTATTTAAAGACTGCATTTTGAAGCGATGGTAAACGATGTATTTATTGAGGGACTTCAGGTCAAGAATAGCCCTCCAATCTCCCGAGGACTTTGGTACCAAAAATAAACGGGAGTAAAACCCTAGACCCCTTTGGTTAGCGGGGACAGGCTGGATAGCCTTGATGGTTAATAAATGCTGGATGGCCTCATCGAGCTGAGCCCGTTTAACCGGGTCAGACAATAGAGGGCAAGGCAAAAAATGGTTGGGAGGGGGGGATGAGAATTCTAGGGATAGGCCAAATCTAATGGTGTTTCTGACCCAGAGGTCAGAGGTAGTGGAATCCCATTGATCTGCGAACCGAGATAGACGGCCGCCAATGACTGGGTCTGGGCTGTCCTTAACGAGGTCTCCTAAAGGGTCTGGCTCTCCCACCCCGAAAGGACCGTTTGGGATTGAATCTGGGGCCTTGCCTAACCTGGGTGTCGAATTGGCGTTGTCTCGAAGGGAAGTTCCTTTGATGACGCTGGAACGAGGTAGACTCCGATGATCGAAAGGAGGAGGAACGAAAGGACCCCAGGTGTCGAGGATCTGAGCGCCTGGAAAGGGCAGGGAGGATCTTGCGGTGGTCTCTGGTCTCTATCAGGAGGGGATCCAGCTGCTCTCCGAAGAGTTTGTCCCCGGAATAAGGTGAAGAAGCAAGACGCCATTTGTTCCTGGCGTCCGCCTGCCAATTTCGGAGCCAGAGGAGACGCCTGGAGGTGACTGAGGTTCCAATGGCTTTGGCAGAGAATCGGGCGGCGTTAAGTGTAGCATCCGCCGAAAATTCCACTGCCGCCAGGACTTTATTGATGTCCTGGTGGGTTCGGTGATCCGTGGCTGGAATGCGCTCTTGTAGCTGTTTGAGCCAAAGGATAGTGGCCCTGTTGAAAAAAGAGGCCGCTGAAGAAGCCTGGACCGCCCATGCAGAAGCCTGGTGGTTTTTGATGAGGGTTCTCTCCGCCTTCTTATCCTCTGGTTTTAGGCATTCCTCAGAAGGCCCGGTGAGGGGGGAGGAGGAAGAAAGGGCCACGATAGGCGGATCCACCGAGGGCACCTGTAGGAGGGAAGAATAATCTTGGGCAACATTATAAAACTTCCTGTCCAGATTATTTGGCACAGGGCCCGAGCTGGGGTTGGACCACTGCCTTTTGGTGACATCAGAGAAGAGCTTAGGTGCTGGAACAATGTCGGAGTGCGCCGCAGGCTCTTGAAAGAGGGCTGAGGATGCGGTAGCAGACCCCGCGGGGGCCTCAGAAGGGGAGGCAGGAGGCCCGAGACCAGTGACCAACTGGGCCTTGTGGAGAAGGGACCGGAACATATGGGGTTTGAACAAACCCACAAAGGCAGGTTGGTCAGGTTCCAGCCCTTCATCCTCAGAGAGGTCCTGGTCAGGATGAATTTCACCTTCTGATAAGGAAGCCTGGCTGTCTGATTCCCGGTCGTAAGGGTCCTCTGTGACCTCCTCCGTACGAGCTCGGGAGCGAGAGCGAGAATGGTCCCCTTGTCTAGAGGACTCAGCCATGGTATGTTGTTGAAGGCCCTGGGCAATGCCTTGCCGGATGGCTTCAGAAATCAAATCAGCTAAGGAGAGCCTCATGTCTGAAGGTAAGAGGGGATTCTGAAGGATGGATTGCGGGTCAGCCAAGGTTGAAGCAGACGAGGCCGGAGCAGCTGAAGGATTAGCAGGGGACTGAAGAGATTGATCATCTGATCCTGGACAAGCCGGAAAGACAGAGGCAGCTGCTTGGGACGGAACAGAATCACCTGCTAGGGACCTATCAGGAGACAGAGAGGTGGTAGTGCGGTGGGGAGAAGCCTCCTGGGAGGCCACAGATGAAGCGGTGGCGCCACGTGAAGAGCTCCTGAGAGCCGCTGTCGTTGGTTTTGGTTGAGGCACGTTCTTAGCCTCAGCCCTGTCAAAGGCCCGGTCCATGGCCTTATGTCTGCGAGCTTCATCCCTGGACATGGTTGATTTGGATGAAGAAGCGCCCTTAGCAGAAGAGGGATTGCTCTTGCTTCTTTGGGAAGAGGAGCCCTCTCCAGGGTCTTCAACCCTTGGTCTTTTGCTTGATCTGGTACGGCCTGACTTTTGAGGAGGAGGATCTGCCATGATCAGGTCTGGCTCTCTATAAGAGAAAGGTGCCAGGAAAAAAAGGGAGGGGGAGGTCAGCAACAGCAGGACAAAGAGCCCCCTTCTTTCCTTTTCTCTCTCTCTCTCTCTCACTTTGTCTCTCTCTCTCTCTCTCTCTCTCTCTCTCTCTCTCTCTTTCTCTCTCGCTAGGTAAGGACCTTGAGCGAGGGATTGAAAGGCTTGGCCCAAAGGCCTTAGAGGTAAACTGGCAGATTTTTTTTTTTTTTTTGGAGAGAGGGGGGGGGGCGGGCTGGGAAGCCGAAGGGGAATGCGGACACACTCCTCGCCCTTCCCCTTAGCTGTAAGGCCCCCGGAGAGAGTGGCAAAAATGGCGTGAAAATTTTTGGGCCCAGAAAATGGCGCCCGCGCCAAAAAACAAAATGGCGGCCGTGACGAAAACGGCCCGAAAAAAGGCAGCGGGCGCTTCCAGGCAGGTGCAGGGGAAGGCGGACACCCTCCTCGCGCTTCCCCTGCGAAGGCTGAGCCCCCAAGGGAGTCGGAGAGCACCTGGATAAACAGCGAGTGGGGGGGGGAAAAACAAAATGGCGCCCGCGCCTCTCAGCTGATGAGCGGGCCTTTGAAGAAGCCGCGGCGGCCCGAAAAGGAGGGGAAGAGACGCTGGGAGCGCGGACACACTCCTCGCAGCTCCCAGCGAAGAAGAAAGAAGCAGCCCAAGGAAGAATGAGAGAGAGAGGGGGGGGAAGCGGCAGAGCCAAACAGAGTTAGCTCGTGCGCCCCAACAGGAGCTGCCCAAGGGAAGCCCCAGCCTTAGGAGGCCTTCGGCGGCTACAGGCTCCTGCCCTTCACGCCGGACCTTACTTGTTGTGAGGATTGAAGTAGTCTTGAATTGAAATTGAAGCTGAATCAGGAAGAAAAAAGGCCAAATAGGCTAGAGGATCTGCAGACACGTCTGGTCTTGGATAAGACCGAGCCGAAAAACTGGACTAACAGGAAGGGGAGGTGCCAAAAAAAGTTCAGTAGGCTCGGTCTCATTGGATACCAGACCTGCCACTACCCAATCCTGATCCTGACTGCTGTGGGCGCTAGGGCGGAGAAAGTGGAATTAAATATAACAGCCTACAAAGATGACATGAAAAAAGATGTTAAACTGGACATACACAAACAAAAAACTGTCTGATTTCTTAATCCAAAGTGATATAGAAATAACAAACTAAGAGTAATTTTCTTATAGTGGATTTACAAAAGAAGCATATTAAAGTTTTGAAGAATTTTAGAAGAAGGCTCAAAGAAAAAATAGTATCAGGTTTTTAAACATCATTTAATGGGACATAAAATAAGGTTGCTCGAAGTAAAAGGAAGAATATGAAGTTGGCTTGTTTGATCAAGATTGAAATACATCCTGGTGAGGATTTATATTCTACACCCTGTAGAAAGATTAGAATTGCCTTTAACTAATTGAGCAGCCAAGTCTTGTACAATATGGATATATTTTTTGCCAATTTTTGAAGGACATAATTGGTTCTACTTTTACTAAGTAACAAAATGACAAAATTATATCGTTATAATTATCATATTGTTAAACATTGCACTTTAAATTGTTTATTGTTTGTTGTTTACAGTTGTATTTTATACCGTTTTATTAAAAGTTCTTCTATGCATTACTGATAGCTCCCTTGAGAACAAAAGCAGTCTACAAGTACCATGAGTAATACGGTAATAACCCATGTCAAAAGTTTTTTTTTTCTCCAAAATTCTTCATCAGGGAAATACCATAAAATGTGAAGGATGGGGAAGGAGCAAAAATGTACCAAAATTAGATTAATTATTTTAATGAGGTCTGAAAACAATGAGGAGACTGCTCGTATATGACTACCAGATCTGGGCTGCAAAAATACAGTCACAGGAATGAAATGAACCACATAAAACCCTATGCTATATACTGATCATCCATATCTGTGCAACCATAATACAAACATAGAATATATATTTTCCCAAGGTGGATGTCCATAATCAATCATACAGACTCCTACATGGAGAATAAATTAATTATTAATGTATAGCAGGGTTAGGCAATTCATATGGGTTTGGGTTTACAATTCTCAGTCAGCATACTTAATAGTCAGATACTGAGGGTTATAATCCCAAACATATTAAGTGCTCCAGATGGCCCACCTCCGGAAGTTGAATCATTTCATAGAAATTTCACTGAAATCATTCTTACAATATAACAGAATAGAAACAGGGAAGCTTACTGTGAATGGTAATTCACATTTCTGGTAATGTCTTCTTGTTCCTGCAAACAATAGGGAATAATATAAAAGTTCTCTAACGAAAGGAACACTGTTATTAAATAAATCTGAATCTGCACTTTGTGCAGATCACAACTAAAATCACAACTAAAATTCAGAGAAAAAACTTGCCACTAACATTTGAAAGGAATCTGAGATCAACTGGTCCCAACGGATCCTCTATATAGAGCACATTAATAATAATCCAAATGGAAAATATCTAAATTATGACTCATCATGAACAAGGTCTCCTGGGCCGGGAATGGGCATAGTTGGGGCATGTACAAAGGGCTTCCTAATCTCAACTGCCACCTGGTCTTCAAGTAAGAGTAGGGGAACAGTAACCTTTCTTCTAGTAAATATCACTATTCAGAGGTCTAAGAGACTTGTTCTTTGAATTAATTGTCTCTAGTCTAAGTTGATTAGGAGGAAAGTCTGACAAAGACAACTTTTAGATATTGTTTGGAGATAGTTGTTAAAAATACCCTGGACTTAAAAAGAATAAGTTTTAGACCAAGTAAAGGATAACTGGTACCTAAAGGTGAGGATTAGTAAATCAGAAACCTCCATGTTTTTGGCACGTGAAGCAAGCAGACCATGGGTTAATAAAAATAATATTGGCAGGTGTAAATGATAATTTGCAGGCTGATAAGAATTTAGGAGGAAAAAATGTAAATAGAGACCTGCAGACTTATCCATTAGCAGGGAAAAAAAGTGCCACCTTTTCACCAGTTCACAGTAGGCTGGAGGAAAGAAATTCTGAAGATTCTACACTCCCGTTTTAGGAGATAAATTAGTACAAATGGGAAACAGTTTACTTGTGGAAACTGTTGTAATCCTATCCTTTTCATTTTAATAAATTTTGTTAAGAAGACTCCATGATGATTCATGCATAGAAAAGGTTTACTCCTGATTTGAGACAACCTGATAGGAGACCAAGGAAATAAGATAATGGTAGATGATTTGGATCAAATAGGTGTCCTGAGAAAACCCGAAGTTATTAGGTGTGGAAGGTAAAGATAGTGAGCAAAGAGTTTTCAGAAATTAAATTGCTACTTAATATTTGTTTTATATTTTTTTATTCAGAGGAGCAGTTTAGGAGATATCCTCACAGTATAATTTATCCTTTATAAGACACATCTTCTTGTAACTGTATTTCTCAGAAAAGGAAATTGCCATGGTAACTCAAAATTCACAAGCTTTTCAACAAATGCATGCACAGAAAACATCTACCTTTCCCCCACTTTATCAAATGGAAGTATTATACTGAAATTTTACTATTTCAGAAGCAAAACAGTTTTAAAGCAATTTAGTTTAGTGATGAAGGTGTTGGCCTAGAAATGAGGAGATTGTGAGCTCTACTCCTCCTTCAGGCCTGAAAAGTGGCTGAGTGATTTTGGGCCAGTCACTCAGCTCAATCCACTTTACAGGATTGTTGTGGGAGAATAGGAGGAAGGACTATTAATTGAGTAACTTATAAAGTAATAAAGCTGAGATAACAATCTAATAATTAAAATTCTGTCTTACAGGAGTTCACTCAGGAAAGTATCTGCCAGATATTTAGTATTACAGCTGTCATCAAATTGGGTAGGATAGTTATTAGCATGGCACCATGTCGGGGATGCTATAGACTCTCAGTCTCCACAATAATTAGTAGAGTACCAATGGTACCTAAATGATAGTAAAATATAAACTTATTTTATATAATTCTTGAGGTCTATGGGATATATAGATTCTCAAGGCAGCATATACACTATGCTTGCTATTGGCAGAAAAAAAAATCTGGTATTTGCAAGTGTCTGTTGAGTTCCTTGCATCTTATGTCCATTTCAGGTTCATC